>BRZM01000042.1:995147-1551054 GCA_033238685.1 Lates japonicus | reverse complement strand
ATAATTTGATAGCTTCAGTTTCGATTTTGCTATTGCTCAAAAAAGCACACGACAGGAACAGGTAGATGTGTAGCACGCCACTGAACCGTTACAAACAAAATGTAGAAAGAATACCATAAAACCTTGCCTCCACTGAGGAATTCACTGCTGTAAAAAAAAAAAGGGAATTTTAGCACCTGCAAACAACCTTTCATATAAACAGATGGCCTGAAGATAAACAAGACGAAAGCCTGGTAAGAATACAATGTGAACTTATTAATGTGTCTGACTTCCCTTGCCAGAACTGTTACTTTTACTACAGAGAGAATGTAGCGCAGTTTACAAGGCTGAGAGGAAGAAGGATTTAAGGCACTGGGAGAAAAAGTGTCACCTCACAATTTACGTGCATGTGACGTGTACGCCGACTTTGTCTTTCTGACTGAGAGATACACCAAGACTCTATCGAGGCTTTATCCCTTCTGATCCCATGTTGTGTCCTCTCTTTATCTCCTCTCACACACTCCCCATGGTATCACTTGTTGATCCCGATGTCTCCCACCTCAGCCCAGCCAATCCTCCTCCCTCATCTGCCTCCTGCCTTAGCCTCCTGTGGTGGCAGCCCTGCTGGCGCGGATCATGTTGAAGGGACGGAGACCAACTGTGTGTGTGTGTGTAAAGTCTACGTGTTTGTTGATTACTAAAGCAGGTGCAACAAGAATACATGGTATTGTCCATCTCTCCAGGCGTGGGTCTGAGGTGCAGGAATAATTTCATCAAGTCCCTGCCTCAGACATAGCAGGCTTGAGCATATAAGTCTTGATTGACTGCTGAGAATTACAACTTTGAAATCAAGATTTTCTGCAACTGGAAACACAATATGTAGGATACTCCATGGTTATCAATAGCTGACGCCACATGCGTTGGTCTGACATGTTGTCTGTTGCCTCGTCTACAAAACTACTTGTTAGTTCACCGTAAAAACAAGGAGAAGTCGTCGGGAGAGATTATGTATCTCCTCTCCTCTGGGACCAGGACTGGATGCTAGGCTGTCAAGACTGACATCCCTGGTACCAGTTAAGATGAAGTAACTACCTTCAGATATTGCAACTTGGTGGTTGTATGTGACCAGCTGAAGAAATCCTTCACAAAAGATCTGGATGTCTCTTCTCATGTTCTACTATTCACATTGGGGACTGAGAGCTATCTTTAGGAAGAAATAGGTTCAGATTTGAGCTCACTTATTTATCAAGTTTTTCAAGGCAACATGGATCAGTGGTGCCTCTCTGAAGATAAAACATAGCTTCCATCTGCAGTACCAAAGGCTGTGACTTTCTCTGCTGAACCTGCTCATTAAAGTTGAAACCAGTATACCTGTGCTGTAACTGCCTTGATGAATGAATTCTCACTGCCTTACAAATACAATGCTATTAGTATTACTACGTACAAACGAAAGTTAATGTAAATGTGCAACAGTCTTAAACACAACCAATTAACATCTGAATCAGTGACCCCAGTTTCTTTTAAAATGCAGGATCAATAATAGTGGGCGGCTTATTGACAAAGTACTGTATTCGTAAAAAAAAAAATACATTAATTGAATAATTTTGGATCTGACCCAAAATGATTTTTGTGTGGTTGCTAGGACCTGTAGTATTAAACACACTTACTGTTACCCACAATAACCAATGGTGTTCATTCAATCAACGGGACTGAAATCCACGAATAAGAGCTTATATATATATATATATATATATATACACACACATATATATAAATCCATAATTTAGAAAATGCAAAATTACTAGTTCCACTCTATGGTTCCTACACACAGCCATTATGGGCGAGTTGAAGTAAGTTACTACCCATATAATGAATACTAGCTACATATGAGGGCACACAGTCTCAATTTAATTGATGAATATAGTCTATGAAATAGTCACTACCTCTTAATTTAGGAGACATTCTGGTGGCGTTGAAATTGATCTTGGTGCATGATTTTACCACACAGTGAGGAAACTGTTTCAAGCACCCAATACAACCCACTACCCTCAATTAACGAAACTGTTCCAGAGTGTTGTAACTGTTGTTCATGTTTCTCAATAAAAGGAGATGTAATGGCTAGGTTCAAAACAATTTACTCAAAACCTACATACTTTCTCTCATTTCTTAATCACTATATCACCATCTACCATTTACATATAAACAGTACGGTTGATTGTCTGACTTGCTCATGCGTCTGCTTACCGTCTACTCTCCCATCATGCTAGCACACAAAGAGATCAGACCATAATTGGGCTGCCCTGACTATAAAATCAATATACTATGAAGTCTATCAAAGCACTCATTTCATAACCTCTGTGACTGTTTAGTCAGCTTCTTTTATACTCTCACTGCAGAATGTTTTAAAATCTTCTCTAGACAGAATCGTTTTCACCGTCACGGATGAGAGGAAGGAGAATAGATTGAATGATAGGAGGCGGAAAAAAGAAAAAGGAAAATGAAAAAGAAAATGATGGGAAGGCGAGGCTACCGTGGACACTGAGAGCTACAAGTCAACAAGCTCTCTCAAGGAAACAGAGCCATCTCAATATTCACTCGCTAAGCCAAAGCAGAAAGATGTGTTATTTCCATTCCCATTACAAACTATAGATTTATTTCAATAACATGGGCGCTCTTTGAAACCACCAAATTACAGCGTAAACAGTGTCAATGGCATTTCAAAGGCGGCCAGAGGTGTTTGATGGTATTCTGTATTGTCTGGTTTGAAGTTTGAAAGGCATGGTGGCTGGCGGCTTTGAAATCAGGCAACAATGAGAACACCGAACGCACTTTACCACCAACCACCCGCACCCTTCCCTTTCTTCAAATTATGGCTCAGGGGTTGAAACAACTTTGCTGTGGCATGGATTACAAGGTGCCGAATTCCCTCACTGATACCTCAAGAGGAGGGTGGGTGGGTGCAATTTCCTCAAGATTGACAGTTCCTTTCAGGTAGCCTCATAGAGCCTATGGACATGGAAATGTACCAGAGCACTCCAACACCAAGGGCCATACTTACTTTGGAAGCAGTTGTCTCTTCCATCAACTTCTTTGCCCGCTTTCCGAAACACTATAAAGTTTTCGATTAAGCTTTTAGCGAAATATATATGTATATATATACCTACATTAGGTCAAACTCTCTTTTTCAAGAACTAAATAAAGCTTTCTGCTCAATCATGTCAGATTACCCTCTAAAAGATCAAACATTTACAATGTTCTAAAAGACCATTAGATAATGAAAACCAAAAGCTTTACCACGAAAACTGCAATCTTGATTTTACCATCAGTGATGAAGAAACACTTTGACATCGACATTATCCAAAGCATATTTACATTGGCTCTTTTCTCCACTTTGTCCAGCCCACATAAATTTGAGTTTTTTTCCTTCTCTATCCTAATTTTAAAGTTTTTCCTTTGAGGAGACATTTTGAAGACAATTTTTCTGTCTTGTAACTAAATGTCAAGTCTCCCATGATGGAGAGATAGAATCAAATGTCCAAAGGTGGCAAGCCTGGTGTGTTGAAACAGTAAAACATGTCTAACTCAGTGTGCATCAGCCCTCATAAAAGGCTCAGGAGAACACCATTCCTGGTAATCACCTAGCATTAGAGGAGGCTGCTTTTGAAAATGTATTTACACTAGATTTTACCCCACAGTTTCCTATCACAGAGCATTGTGGGCATTCTTCGGGATTTAGTGTATAAAGCAGGCTTTTTCATCTAGGAAGATAACAGTTGGACAGATTTTACCAACTTGGGGGTCGTGTGGAATCTTTTCATCTTGGGTTTAACAGATGATTGGACTACACTCCACCTTTACTGCCCTCCAACCAATCCTATTTGTTGTCAGATGTAGGATTATGTCGTGAACAAACAGAAATATGTAGAATGGGTTGTTAGCCATTCACGTGTTTTCTTGTCATTCCTTGGAATTGTTATTGAGTTTGTCAGTGTAAGAGTGGTCTGTGCATACCACTAACATTATATATATTGTGTGTGTGTGTGTGTGTGTGTGTGTGTGTGTGTGTGTGTGTGTGTGTGTGTGTGTGTGTGTATTTTCTAGGGCCTTTTGATCACCACTTTGATGTATGGCACTGTCGACTCATGAAGTAACTAAAGCTAATTACAGGTACAGACACTTTCGAACTGAGGCTAGCATCACAGTTTTCCATGGACTGTTAAAAGGTCAGCCAGGCATTCTTCACCCTGGTTGATGTTTCCTATCCTCTCTATACAACTCAGCTATCTCCTAATGCTCTCCCCTACACAATGTCATGTTGCTGATACGAGCTGAACTAATGTTGCAAATAATAACAGATGTTCCATTTTGGTGTGCAATATATATACAATCTGTTCAAAGACACACATGGGACTTTATCAAGACAAGTGCCTTTTGATGTATAATCATTAAATGAAACAAAATACTAACACACATTCACCACCACTGCAGTTTATATATACTGTTTAATTTCTTTTGGATTACCAATCTATCTATGCGGATGGTATTTACAATTTTTGAAGTCAATTAATCAGCCACTTTAAGTTGATTAATTTCCGTGGCGTCCATCGTTGGTGCCTCCGCCAAAATAATAGTAGGTTGTCATGTCATGTTTTGCACTGTAGTGTTACAGATGCAGTAACCCAACCTCCCAAGCAAACAGCACCTCAGCAGTGTGTCTCATCACAGCCTGCAAGTCTAAGCGCAGAACCTGATATGTTCAGTCACTGTCGATGTAATGGCAGGTGAGCAGTGACATAAACTGTCCATGCATCAGTTGTTAATGCTACTTTCTTGGCTTCATTAGTTCTTTCCAAGCTGTTGCTGCCTCATTGTACTTTTTCTCAAATCTGGCTTGGTGATGGTCTTCTGTGAAGACATGGTATTATCCAAGTTCACTTCTCGTCTTAAATAATTTAGTCTCCAGAGCTATTTATTGGCTGATCCTGTCATTTTTGCTGTCACATAGGTGTTTGAAATTAATAAATCCACGATGTTTTCCATAAGCACTGGCAACAAATATTGAAGGGAGCCGGACATTAAAACATTTTCAATCAACTAATTTCTTAATGTTTCAAGTCACGTCATTGTCACTTCACTTATAATCTTAAAACTCTAATCTTAAACCAGATGACGTATTTTGTCATATGGATCTTCAGTGAAATCAATGGCTGAGCGACTAACCGCTTCGTGTCGTGCCCCTTCAAACTTGGTTTTTAAATATGAAACCACTTTATTCAATGAGGCCTCAGTGGATAATTCAGCTCAACCAGTAAAACACTCCTGGGCGATGAACACTGAAGGTTCTTAACTAAAAAACAAGCCAAGGATCTAGGAACAACGTAAATGCGTTAGCAGCAACTTCGGTTAACAGCCGCATTGCCAATAAAACAGATTTTGAATGTGAAACTACTAAAAACAAGCATATAAGACCAAAATAACCATTAGAATTGCTAGAATATAGGACAGGATATACTCTGCCAGATGATAATTTGTGCTTTATACTCTTCTGACAAAAAGCAGTCAAGCAAATGAGTGGTGGCACAAATGTAATTTGTAAAGAGACAATGTTGCTTCATGCTGTGTATTCAAGTGTATATCTAAAATATAATTACAAGCAGCTCGAACGGAAAAAACCATTTCACTTATCAGCGTCAGACTTGCTGATTGGGAAGTGTGGGTATTTTCTGGCGGCTGCCAGTATCTCCTACTGGTGAAAAGAACTACAGACAATTAACAAACTGTTGATAGAATGAGTAAGAGTATATGTTTCTTTTTTTTTCGCAATTTACTACAAACTACAAACACATAACACAACATAGAAGCTAGTTTGGGCTGTTTTTTTTCTGAAGACTACAGGGGTTTGTTCTAGGCTACCCTCTTTGAAATAAACATATTTCTTCCCATTCTACCAAACATTGCATTAATGCAGCATCCTCCAAACCTGGACCACCACTTACACAAAGTTCTGACAAAAGCTGTATCAGTTCTGTAAGCTGTATTTAGAAACCAGATAGACATCTTTGTTATTCTTCCATATAATATCTGTGGACAGTGGATTTAATTACTATATCACAAAATGAGGGGAAGAAAACATCAAAGGAAGTCTGCATTTCAAATTCTGAAAAGTAACAAGCATAATGCATATGTGACTTTTAGTGGTACAGAAAAAGTTGTTTATATTTTGGAGCCACAGTCCCTTATTAAGTATTTGACATTTATTATTTTTGAGCAGTTGTGAGCAGTCACAATTCAGCTGAAACAGCTGTCCTTTTTTTTATAATGTACCCCACATAGATATTCACTTACAAATAACAAGGAGCTATACAAATGTCACTGTCAACTTATAAATATCTCTATTGTTGAGTGTTTTATTTTTAATTTAGCTTACAATACAAAACTGTCAAAACAACAGTGGAAGTTTTCAACATAGCACTGACATTCTTAAAATTATTTACTTGGGGTTCAGGATTGGCATTGAATCACCAGCTTAGGAGGAAATGTGCAAAGCTGATTATGACAGCGCCTGAAATAGATCAGTCACTGAAGCTTGTAGCTGCTACAGTTGAGTATTTACAAACTGCAGCACAGTTGAGCTATCTGGAAACTGTAGTCATTCAAATCAATCCATCTTGCATAGATGAAGAGGTTTTGTTTGAAGGTGTTGTGGACTGGTGATCTGACCTGGATTTAGTTTTATTACACTGAGCTGTGAGGCTTCTTGTTATACAGTCAGCATCAGAGTCTTCATTCACTATTTCTGTCTGCTGCTCTCTTTCGCGCTGTGGGTATACACAGAGGTTTCCTGTTTGTCTCTCTCACTACTGTAAATCACTAGAAAAGAGAGATGAAAATGAGAGAGAGTGGGCCGAGGAGGAGAGAGTAATTATGGTCCAGAATAATGAGGGGCAGCTCGGTGCTCTTTCCTGCACTCAGATTCAAGTTTAATCTTCTCCTTATTTTGTAAACCCTGAGTTATAGCCCGTCCACCTTACCAGGCCAGGAATGCCAGGACACTACCACTGGACAACACACACACAACCACACAGTCACCACAAAATAATGAACCTATAGTAGTTTCATATCATTTCATTGGAGTTTAATTTTAAAGTTGACTTCAGAGGTCTTATCGCTGCTGATGCCACAGCATACGTGAACTGTATATAGTCCATCTCAGCCAGGCTGCCACGTGTTCATCTCTCATTGCAATCGACTTCCCAAAACAAGACGGTGATCCAATGCTTGGCATGAATAACACAGTGAGCCCTTAAGTCCAGCATGCTGATATCTTTTCGCCACGGCAATGCTGTTGTTTATGTACATTATGTACTTCGCATGTTAGCATGCTAATTTTGTAATTAGCATTAATCACAAGTACAGATTATACAAATGTCATTAGTTTTGATGCTAAACAAATTAAAAGTATAAATCAGATGATCATCAGATCAGTAATTTAAGTCATTAAAAATTCAGTCTGAGGGGACATGAAGTACTTATCTTTTAGCAGCCATAAATAGTTGTGAGAACATTTTTACTCAAAACCACAAAATGAACCATCTCGAGGGGATCAGCAAAGTCATGTCAAGTTCATCCTCTGGAACCGCTGGATGTCTGAACAAGAATTTTGTGCCAGGAGGAGGTTTAGCATAATGAGTGAAAACTTGCTATAATTCTGCTGCTGGCCAAAGGAAAATCAGATGAATCCTTTTTCTTTCGATATTTCCGTAAAACTGTAATTTCAATCATTTTTGAAATGTTGCCTAAAAACAATATTTTTCAACCTCATGGTGGTGATAGAGGAAAGTCAGGGATCCAGACACTAGTGCTTATACTGATGTAGCCATTTAGTAATTGCTGAGGTATTTCAGTCTGGACCAAAGTGGTGGATTGACTGACATCTCTCTATCCTGAGAGCAATAGAACTAACCTCATAAAAAACCGCACTGAGGGAACTCGACTGGACTGTGTACTTAGTACTTTCTTGGCTTGAGCACTTCTTAGTTTTGTGTATTGCGGTATGAAGTGCAGGTGGATTTTCAGCTATAGAGTAAAGTGCTCCAGATGCTGTGACTTAACTTCAGAGCCAGGCCATGTGCTAGTGGCTGTGGTAATTGCAATCATGAGGATTACGCTCTTTGCTGCGCAGCATTAGAATTACTGCAGTGAGTTCCATCTGCTTGATGAAGGAGGAAAACTGAAAACTCTACTCAACTCTTCATGTCTCTCTATCTGGCTGTGGTTTTCCCCGTTTTTATTCAATTTGGATATTCTGATCATAATGTGAGCCTTGACAAAACTAAGGCAAATAGGAAAACCTAGAACATAGATTTTGCTGGTTTTCGGAGCATCTTTTCTCTACAGTACAATGTGGATTTCCCCTGACAGACTTTGTTTGCCATCACCTCGTTCATCGGATGCAAACAAAGTCACAGACAGACTCCTACTCTCGGCTCAATTTTGCTCCTCCAGTCACAAACTCAGCAAAGACAAAACCCACAAAATCAGACCTTCATTATTGCACAGCGGCCTTCGCAAAGGTCTGAGCCAGATAATGACAGGGGGTGCACATCTGCATTTCCTGACAGGAAAAGCGTATCTTACATATGACTTTATTTAAGTGTTCATCTGTCCCATTGTTTGATTTGGTAGTGAACCTCGCGTTTCTCGGCTGGTGTCGAGGAGTGGAGGTAAACATGACAAAACAGTATTCACTTGAATATAATTAATTCGTATTACATCCCATCAGAGTAAACAGGTCAACCAGTTGAGCGTATATACTGTTCCAGGTTTTTTATAGTGAATAATGTGCGTTCATAACACTGACAGCAACAGTAAACATCCTGCTGTCTCAAGCTAAATGTTTGGCCCCAGGCTTGGTCAACTTTACAGTTGCCTGTTTCGAGTTACACCTGCTTAAATATGGGTGTTTAAATTCTGACTAAAACCCATCATTGCATATCACCCACTTTTATGTGAAAATACGATAAAAATGTATCGGTGTATACGTGATTGAGGTCCCGAAGCCCTGGCTTGACAAAATTATCCTTAGCAACACATCTGGAAGGGACTGAGTGGGGTTTATTCCTAGCACCATAACAAACTTTAATCAGCTTGTGTTTGTTTGTCAGTGGCAAGACAAAACATTTCATCAAAGAAATGGGCAGGAATGAATGTGAACGGTGGTAGTAAGATATTACAGCAGAGCAGATGGTCTTGTTGCCTGGACCTATAAAGACATCAAATGGTCAATCAATTTCAGGCTGTGTAATGTGTACAACACATGAAAATATCGTGTAAAGCCAGATAAGCGTATTCAGTGCAGCAGGGGCTTGGTGGTGTGTCAACAAATTAGAGAGCGAAGGAATATTAGTCATCACACCACCGGCTACAATGAACCTGATGACCTCAAGAAGTAACTCTGCCCAGACTGCTATAAGACTGTAGTCATCTCAGCCAAAACTGACCATGAACCGACAATGCTGCCAACACACCAGCCAAGGCCAGCAGGCACTTTGAGGCCAAGAAAATGCTGATGGAAGTCTGAACCGCATCTTTGAGTCAATTTGACTTAAAAGAGGGACCAAAGCGTCCAGGGGATCTGGAGTAACCTTCTAATGGGGCCATTTGTCATTGCTGATAAATCAGCCTATATGATTTTGAACTCCGGCAAAATGATTGTAAATTCAAAGTCCGCCACTTTTGAGCATGATTTTGTAATTGGTGGCCATCATTTTGAGGCAACAGGGGAGGCTCTAGTCGCAGCATCAGTGAGACTTGTTGGCTGATGTGCTGCTCTTGAACTCTAAATGTACTCCAGAGGATATAAATGCAGTATGTTTTGTTTCCCTGGCCTGGATATTCTGATATTGAACTTGGTTACAAACTATGTACCCAAAGCCGTAAAATGATGGGTTAAGTTAATTTCACATCGGTCATGGACTGATTACATGGCACTGGCCCAATTACAATGCCCTGGACCTTATACGCTTCAAAAGTCTACGAGGCTGGGTTGCGTTCTGCTGTGACAGTGTTTGAGGGGCATGCCTCATGGACATTTTGACCTTTATGCAGACTTTGAACTCACGTCTCTGCACAGTGTTTACGAACTTGGGGATTCTGTGTACTCCATAGCATTTTGATCGGCTAAAACTGAAATATAAAGCCAACAAATCTATCAGAACATTATGACGTTTGTTTCGTAAGTTGATTAAAACAACATTGCTAACAACATGGAATTCTAATAAGAAAGTATAAGATCACACTTCATTTTAAGTACTCTCCACAGATACTACCTACTTGCGCGTTTCTTTCTAAGTGCTAGTATTTGGTTCTGCTCTCACACTTGTAAACAAGTACTATAAATAAACACCCAGAACACACTGCACCTTGCATGTGACAGCTACCTTGCTGAACTGCATGGTTGCCTACGTGTGTCTACCTGTAGCATAACCTGTTGCAGAGCTGATGCACTACCAGCCCTATGTTTTTACGTAGGTTTGCCTTTACATGGAAATAATAATAAAATTTAAGAAAAATTTCACTCTATTATAAATTCAGTGACACACACCAGAGAAAAGAGGCAGAGTGCACCAAGCCACTGTCCCTCACCCTCAGTGACAGTGAAGGTGTCTTTATGTGTGATGTAATATTGCTGGTGGGAATATCTGCTGACTATCAATAGTCAAATTTTATCTATTTTTGCTGGAACCACAAGTGCACGCGTGAAAATAGGCGATACTGAAAACTCTAGATGACAAAACTGCATCCCATGTGGCTGGAGCCGCCAGATCTTCATTAACACGCCATAACCTATAGCAGAACTTAAAAAATGAAACCAAGACGTTCTATGACCACCACACACATACGCTGAACATTGTGACCGAGGCTTTGCGCTCCCAAGTACCAACAGATAAGAAGATGAAATTGGCCAGATTAGCAATTTTAGCGGATGTGACAAATGGTGGACAAAAGCAAGTTCCTTCATGGCTTTTTAATCACTACACTGCACTAAGCCTCCAAGTCACAACCTTTTCTCACTGCAAGAATTTTCTTTATAAGTTTAAACTAGGCTGTATTGTGTTTACCGGCCTATTTGTTAATAAGAGTATTATTTCCATAATGAGTACATAGAACAATCCAAGAAGTCTTGAGCTCTTCAGAACTGATTAAGCCTGTGGTGGGAGGCGAAACATCTTCATCTACAACCAGTCCAGTTACGCCAGTTCAACACTTCTTGACATGGATAACTTCAGAAATATTCATATACATAGACACCAAAGATAAATAAAATCCTTTCTCTAAATTCTTATCTCAGAGATACGGCTTCAGTTCATTGTAGCTCCTCTTAGAGTCTCTGCATTATATTGTGCATAGTAATTTGGTTTCTGCATATGGTAAATTCACTTGCAAATTATCTGTATCTCTTTTCCCCATTCTTGGTTGTTGGTTTACAAAACTTGTAATATGTGCCGCGCCGCCACAGTTTGTGTGATCTTCATTTGAACTTCAATGTCAGGATTATTTCAGTCATGCTCAACTCCAGCCTTTGACGCGGAAAAGCGTATCGCAGTGTTGGATTGGCGGCGCCAAAAGGTACCACAACCATTGATTTGAACTACTAACGCTGAAGCTCTTAGGGTGAACCAGCGTGACCAGCAGTATGACAGACTTAGTGGTGGCTAAGATGCAAACCTCATCACAGCTAATGCTCTGTATTTCATCGGTAGTGCATTAGGTCTGTGGTGCTCTGTGTCTATGAGGGGTGAATTCACAAGATCGATGAAATGCCAGATGGTGCAGAATTAATTTATGTGATCATGTATATATTTACCTTGGCATCATGCCTCCTCAGTAATATACTCCCTGAGCTGCTAAGTACCAAGCGCACCACCTTGGCATATGTGCCGACTAGGTTTATAGCTATGCTGACAGCCGGGAGGACAGGCAGTGAGAAAATTGTGGCTTTCATGATTTTTGTAATTGACAGGCATATTTTGATGTGTTTCAGATGGTTGATGTGGTGGACAAGTTGGGATCTTGTTGAGGTATATAGTCTTTGTTAGTGCAGTTAAAGTCACTATCAGGGATTTGGGTTTGTCTTTGTAGCCACATTATGTGGGTTGCCTCTCTGTGTAGCATCCCTCCACACAATAAGCATAGCTGGAACCTTAGCATATCTTTTTCTACTCATGTAATTATTATTTCTGTTAGACTGTATTAAATGTCATACCAGGCTTGCCAGACTCTTCATTGTATTTCTCTCTGAAGGAGGTCACAGTTAAAAATAAAAATAAGAATCATCAAGGACAATCCTAAATTTCTGATGAAACTGGGCAAAGTGTTGGACGATGTTTTGTTCATTGAATGTTGAATCATTTGGATATTTTAGTGTGACAGTGACCACAGCAGACAGCATATTTCACTAGAAATATCTTTGTGTCACATTCAGAGGACATATAAAGGAAAGGAGATAGGGGACTGGTTGTTTTGCTTGTTGTGGAAATATTCTTACTCTCCATCACAAATTATGGGAAGAATTCAGATTCTTTCTCATACTGCAGAATGTGAAACACATAAGATGGCAAGAAAAAGGCTGACAGTGTGTGTAAAAACAGGAGAAGTACAATAACTATGAACACAAAAACCATTCTTAAAAGCGCTTTCATTACATTTTTGGCTATATGACATGCCAGCTCTTGGTATCTAATGAGACACTGAGAAACCCGTAGTTTACCTCAAATGCAATAGCTGTAATATAATTACAAAAGAACGATTGGCCACACTGTTTCAGGTTGCGAAACTCTATCTATTTTCTAAATTTACTTACTGTACAAATATAAAGGGACTTTGTACAGACAAAGTACAGATATAAATATAATGGAATAAAAACAGGATATTTACAGTGAAAAAGTACCAAGTAGAGAGAGAAGAAGAAAAGACTCTTTAAAAGGGTATCAGGAAACTCAGTATATTAATTGTAGTATAGATGAGATTGTTAAGCAGTTAAATTTAGGTTTGACCAGCGATGTAGCATGAAGAAATATAAAGTGAATAGACAGCAGTTCCAATTCTGACTGACACCTGTATCCTCTTTGGCTGAAAATGCGAAAGTTGGCTGATCTTTGTAGATGCTTATCATGAAGGAACAGAGTGTTCTAAAATAACACTTGGTTGCCTGCTGCCTCTTCACTAAAATGGAACTTTCCAAAACCATAATTAGAGTAATACTTTTGTGATGTATGAAATAAACATATAAGGATTACAAGGAGAACTGCAAATAATGAGTGCAGATGCTCCTTAATATGGATACGGTTTGTTTGCTTGTGACAACCGAAGAAATATGTAGTACGTTTGATGGCTTCTCTCTGCAGCTGCCACTGACAAAACCTGTTATAGACTATAAACATAACTGCAAATGAACCGCATGCAACCTACAAACACAACTAGTTTTACATTTGCAGGTCAGGCCTCCTAAGCACACACTTTCACTATCTACAACAGACCAGGCATAAGCCTAGAACCTGAGCACATTTAGTGCTAGGTGATAAAATGGCGAGCCTAATTATCTGATAAAAATAAAAAATTCCTTATTTTAACCTTGATAAACATAAAGATAATTACATCCTCTCAATTGACTATTTTTTTTTGTTTTGGGGGGGTGTTGGTGTTTAACATACTGACAGTTAAGACCTTCGGGACTTTCTAACATTGGGGAAAATGAGCAGAAATAACAAATATCACTGAGCGTGGAAATTGTTCATATGTGTTATGAAACCAATGTCTCATTCTCAGTCGATGAGAAGATATTAAAACTGACAACAAAATCTAAACTCTCAAGGACTCTTTTCATCATCGGCAAATCATTTGTGCTCAGCTAACATAGATAGAACCACTTCTTATTGGAAGTGTTCCTCAAAATGCTGCAGGAAGGGATTTCTATTGACTTGGTGTCAGTTGTTTGAAATGCTGTTATAAGAAACAGTGAAGCTGTCTCAGCCAGGAATTGATCTCACAAATTAACATCAACACAAAGCCAAAGCTAAATATAAAGTGTCTAAGGAGGGGGCCAGTACAAAGTTAGCCTGCTCCAAAGCTGGAGCCAGGCGGACCTAAAATGTCTATCAAACTAACAACTCTATGGGACGAGCAGCGCTCAAGATGAAGGCCAGAACCACTTTCGTCTAGTCTTCGAGTTGTTGTTTCTAGATTAATCAAAGCTGAAACACTAAATTGCTGTTGTAGGAAGACCGTGAGGGACAGTTCGTAAATAAAAGCAACACGTCACGTAAAACCTCAGGCAAATAAGCATTCTGATTGGAAAATATTCAACTGTAGAATATTTCCGTGTTAAAGTAATGTAACTTTATTCTGCTAGAGCATAGCATTCCGTCTGATTATGGGTTGTGTGTAGAATAATGCTCATGGAAGCCTGATTAACCTTAACATGCACTGAAGGAATGCCATGCCTGTTTGAAGTCCAAAAAACAATCTTGACTCTTACTGCTTTCTCTCTTTGGTTGAGAGACCTCATTGACTTGTCTGCAACACAGGGGTAAGGGGAAAAAGAAAAACACAAGAGGTTGGAGAACTAATGTTGCAGCAGCACACATACTTTGGGATCAGTATCAGCAGAGTAATAGTGAAAAGAGCTAGGTTGTAAAAGCAGCCAAGTATAAACTATAACTGGACGATTCTAGTCAGCTGGTCGCCAAACAGCAAATGAATGTGCCACTGATGATAACACATTTTTGACACCTATCACCACGGAAGCAGATATTTATTAAAGCCAAATATTAAATATAACAATGATTTAAATGCAGTAGTGTGCATAATGACGGATGGCACAGGCTTCTGGCATGGTGTACTTTACACAACCTACTGATTATCATTCCTAAATCTACCAAGTATGTATTAAGCAAATAAGACTAAAGATGTAGAAGAAAATCCTTCAGCATTACAACATTGAAATGCTATGTCGTATTAGCTGTAACTTTTTGATATTTACAGTTGTATGCAAAAGTTTGGGGGAAATTCCATTTTATGTTGATTTCTGAAGTAAAAGTAAATACAAGGGCAAACACATATCAATAATGAATACTTCTTCAAATGTTAATGCACTGCCACTTTCTTATTTCATTAACTTACAGCTATGTGGCATGTGCCCCCAGCTCTCAAACACTCTCGCAGCCAGTTTGTAACCAGCAAATCTTTCAGAATCAGACTTTATTGCCAACTAAGTTTGCACATACAAGGAATTTGTCTTGGTATAACGGTGCTTAAAAACAGAGACAGTAAACAAAGACAGATAGAAAAGTAGAAGTAAGAGTAAGGCGTAAAGAGCAAAAAGCAAATACTATATTTACAAGGAACATAAATATACTTATAATTTAAATATTAAGTGCAGAGTGCAAATGTGTGACCATGGCAGTGATTGTGATTGGGTAGGGGGGCCTAGATATTGTTGCGTGAGGCCTTGGTTTTAATGGACCACAACCTCCTGCCAGAAGGGAGTATCTTGAAAAGATTGCGACCATGGTGGGAGGTTATCGGCCGTGATCTTTCCTGCCCTCCTCAGGTTTCTGGAGGTGTACAGGCCCTCCCTTCTATTTGTGAATTTGCTTAATAGTTGGCATGGTATACTTCTCATCTAATGCTGCTACTTTTTCGTCTAATCATACCTTCTGTGATTGTGGTCAAAGAGCTCAGTTTTAACTTCCATGTAGCTAAACCTTACTGCCCAGGGGTGCCTAAGCTTTTGCAGATAATTGCACTTATAAACAGTATAAATTGTGTGTTTTGAATCATCCTAATAAAGGCTGGCCAAGGGCATTGTGTTGCACAGTGTGGTCTGTAGGTTTTAGGACCAAGACCCTTAGATAAAGTTTTTCTGCTGTGCTTGCTTGCCCCAGTTACTGTCACAAGATTTAGTTCAATCATTGGAAATATAAAACAGCACATAAAACACTGGCTCCTTAAAAGAAACTCCTATTTTCAACAACAAATCTACAAGATGTTCCTGAGCAGGGTTCCAGCTGGTGCAAACTGCTCTGATTGACTACGGTTTCTGATCATTTCAGGCCATCACTTCCTTTCTGAATCAAGACGTGCCAACGTCTGGTCAGAATAATATAATATTAATCTTGACAGTTCATATCTGCTTGCCAAAATCTGCTCCCTAAATTCCTTCAAAGTTGCAATTAAAAACATCATGTTACTAATTGATGAACACGCTCTTAGTGAACAGCCTGCACTGAATTAAACATGTGGAGTTTATTTTTTCATTCCAGGAGTGTTGTGAATGATGTTTGTTAGACCTACTAGCAGATGTACTGCAATTTGCATCAGAAATGTAAATTTCTTCCCTGTTAAATAGGTTAGGCAGATCTAACACACGAGTATCGGAAGGAAGCAAGAGTGAGCTTCTTCAGGAAAGAGAAAGTGGCAGAGACAGAGGACAGACACGGAGGAGATGAAGAGAAAAAGCAAGAGATAGTATATCAAATGGCTGCCAGTTGCACCATGATTGCAGATGGGGTCTTGGCACTACTGTCCCTGTGCCCCTGATGCTGTGTGATTGCAGCCTCTACAGGCTGCCTCTCAGGGCTGCTCATGCCAGTTTGTATGCCAATGGACAAAGATGCCACTTCACAGCCAGCAGCAGGTGTACTGACAGAAAAGTGAGATATCCATCTGAGATATCTATCCGTCAAAAACAATGAAAATTAATTTGTAAGCATAATAAAATAAGATAAATTTTAGCATCAGTAAAGTTAGCTAATAGTTTAACTACTCAGACTTAAAGCACATGACACACAGTATCACTTTCATTTTCAGCAACATAGCTCTAAAAATATCTAGCAGCTACAGAGACCAATATCTTCCCTCAGGAGTTGGTGGAGAGAAAACAAGAGTTTAAAAAATATTGCACTTTCATTTGCCAGGTGGCCAGACACAAGAATCCAAATAATCTCAATGGGTTTATTCCTGGTTAAATAAAGGTTACATTCAAAAAATAAATGCTAATGTTGGATCATATCTGCTGGATGTGTATAGGACAACAGTTTGCTAATAAGTTCGACATACCAACTTGAAAGCTCATAAAACGTCAGTTTTATGTTCACAACTTATTTAAGAAAATAACTAGAAAATAATTATGCACGTGTACAGCTACAGGAAGTACAGTTGGTCGAAGTCGAAGTTAACAATCAGTTCACCTTTTTTTTCTTCCAAATACTTTTTTTTTTAAACCTCTACGATTGTTTGATCACTTGTCTTTCTCACTCCCTCAGACCTCTTTTTGTGTGATGTTGCCATACTTGCCAAATGTCAGCACTTAATTCAGTGAGAATAGAAACACTAGCCAAAGCTACGAGGTTAAAAGTTGTAATAAACCAGAGCTTTATTTAAGAGCAAGTTTACTGCCCAGCACTATGGGTTTTGAGTCCCAAAGCCATAATTCTCAATACTGTGGTATAGGCAACTCATCTACCATCACTCACCATTACTTTGTATTTTCATGACATTAAATTCAGTGAAAGTGAGTGAAGTTTATCTCATTTTGGCTATGCCATTTTGAATTATCCCATAGATATATAATCATGTTTTTAAATAATTCAGAAATTCTGCTGCACGATCTCTCTGTTACTCACTGCAAATCACATTTTAAAAGAGCCATATAGCAGCCCACATATGGTGTGACTGATCATAATTCTAGTCAAAAATTCTCATGGCATTTTCTTTTGTCAGTGATGATTTGCAATCTACCATAGAGGATTTGCTGCCACTTCAGCTTTATATTCCACTCTGTCCTTTCTACAGCCTCTACCATTTACTCCCCCTTTCTGCAGCATCATTCTCTCCTCCTTCCCATCCCAGTCCTCTTAACTATCCTTAGCTGCTAGCATCTACCAGCGGCCTCCATTCACAAGTTGACCCACATAAGGTTGAGTGTAGTTGTGGGCCAGATAAATCCACTAGGGACCCACATGGATTATTTCTTTATCTTGGTTCCATCCTTCCCCACGCTGTCACCTGTTACAAACAAACACCATGCCCATGGTATATATGTTTACCTAAAATGCTCAGATTCACAAACACATTGTATGTAGAAACACCCACCCACACACTCACATAATGGTACACACATACAGACTTGCATACCCATACTTGTAATGGCCTTTCCTGTAATTACAGCCATTTGTCAAAAGTGCACCTTGATTTATGGTCAAATTAAAAATACACCAGAAAAGAAGCAGCAGGTCCTGGTGACTCCGGCTACAGAGGGTGATTAATGCTACACCATTACAGACATGAGAGTGGCATGATCCAGATACACACCACAAGTCCAGAGAGGAGCAAGTGAAAGCATCAATTCATGCATCCACACTTTGGATGACAGAGTAGGTGTAGTGTAGGTGGGTGCTTAGGGTGGCACTGGGTAGGTTTGTAGGAGTGGACTGGGGGTAGTGTAGGGCAGGTTATAATGCCAAAATTAGTAAGTAGAGCAACAATGTGTGGGACACAGCTGTTTTGACTTGTCATAAAGCTAGACTTTTTATAGCCTTGCTCCATCTCCATGCAGGGGATCTCCTTTTTTAATCGACTTTCTGCTTTATTTTATGCAAATACCACAAGACAAAAACAAATTTGGCTATGGGCCTGAAACACAGTAGCATTTTGCTGAAGAACACCAATAAACAGATGGTTAAATTATGCTCTTGTTATGCTTACTGGTAAATATAATGCTTGTATTCCTGCTTTTCCTCTTGTACTGGAGAACATCTGATGGCTGTTTGCCTAAAGTAACTATGGTGAAATAATGAGGTACTCAGTGGCATTACAAAAAGGTAGAAGTGGTGTGCTAGGTGTTCCACATGGTGCAGTTTGTGATGTATTTAGTGGGCAGACTTGAGAAGAAAAGGAAATGTACCACAGCTCTCTCCTGCATGAGAACAGATACATTCAAATGGAGTGTACCTGAGGAAGGAAGCAACCTTTAAAGCTAGAAAATAAATCATAAATTTCATCTTTCATATGCTGCATGATGGAGTATTTGATGAAAGATAAATATCTCTCAATGTGCGTGTGTGTTTGCGTGTGGTGTTTGCAGTGTAACAAATTCCCTGAACAACATTATTGTGTGTTCTGAGCAGGAGGGACAAGGAACTTTATCACCTAAACGAGCCGAGTAGGACAGAAGCAAAAATAAAACAGATGAGAGAGCTGTTCCATTTGTCCAATTTATCTAAAACCACTATGCTATATCAGAAATCAAGTACTTTTAAATTGCCTCAATTATAAAGTCAGAGGGAACACAGGCAAGAGACAAGAATCGTGCCAGCGAAGAATTCTTTGGAGCTCAATGCAGTTAACATGCCTTATATGCCTTAAAATATGCCTTGGGCCTGGTGCCAGCCAGGAGAGCTCCATGTCCACAGACTGCTGCAGAACATGAGGTGGAAGGCTTACTGCTGGCCATGCCAAGTCTTGGGAGGACCATCTCCTTCAGGTAATCTTTTTTAAGTCAAGTCTTAAGAAATGCTTAATTAAGAAATGTGAGTGATGCTATAGAAAATGCTAAAGGCTGCCATGTTTTAGGGAGTAATCATGTTTGGTGGTGGGATTGTAGAAAGCCTTGCAGAGCCTTGGTCTTGCTCTGCAGGATTCAGATAAGGTGGCTCTTCTCATTTCTTCTCCACATTTTATCAGCTGTCAGCGTGGTATGCCCTATAGCTTCCCAGTACACCATAAAATCAAAACTGTATTTTCACCTAAGGTTTGCATAAATTAAAAGAATGTAATGTCTTTTTATGATTGCCTCTTGGAGAAAGCATAGTCCTGGCCATAAACACTCATGAAGAAGTCCCGTTTCTGCACAGTAACAGCATTACTGATATTATGAAGTGCCATTATTTCTGACAGCCTGCCAGGTTGGTGACAGCAAACTGCATCAACTTTACTGCCACCTCCGAGAGGGCAGCAGCAAGGCAAGAAACAAACAGCTTGCAAAACTAAGGTGAGCTATAACACCATCTGAAAATCAATATATCTCATTGCTGTATTTCTCAGTACCCACTGAGAGAAAGAACTATTAAAGTAACTTTTCTGATCTGAGAACCTAATTCATCCTTCAGTAAATGTCATTCACCGACCGCCCTGGCTAATGCGTCTTGACCCTATGGAGACGCTGTTTGGTATTTGGAACACTCTAAAGAAATACAGCATTTCTTTTTGTGAAAATGTATAAAGGTGAGGCCCGTGTTCAGATATCTTATCTTTCCTACTGGCAGTGGTTGCTGTTGCAGTGAAACAGAAGCAGGAACAATTTGATTGAGCACAGTTATTTCATAAATTGGAGTTTCACTGTATTCATTATTCAGCAGAAATGGCATTTCTCACCATCAGGTCAAACATCTCTTACACCTGAATAAACTCAACTCCTTGGTAAAAAGCAATTTCCAGGTATTTCTATTAAGCCTTTTACATTTTGAAATTAATTTCTGCTTTGTCCAAAATGGTTTTCAAATTGAGCTGTGGGCTATAGGCAATGTGAGGACAACTGTGTAACACTTCAATCTAGCAATGTAGTTCAGATAGTTGGATGACAGTGATTTTAGAAGACAATCCATGACAATTTCACTGGTAAAATTTGAACTGGATAAATGGCTAACCTTTAGTGTGCATTAGGTCCAGTATCACTGATTGAATGACACCACTGAGACTACACAGTCAAACCATGAAATCTAGCAGGGATAGAGATAGAGCACACCATTTCCCCAGAAAACCTTGCATCTTACACATGCTGCCTAAATGTGTCTGTACATTGGTTTATGCATTTATACAGTTTAAAATGACACGTCCTCTGAGGTCATGAGGTGAGGAATAGGGAGACATGTTCTCCACTGGCATTCACAACCTGCCCTTCTTCCTTTTGCTTCCATTTGCACGTGCATCAATTTTTCATTTGTAAGCAATGACCAGCTGAGTAAGAGGAGGAGAAGAGGTGGAGTGCATGGAGGACAGCCGAAGCTCAGAGATGAGTAGCAAAAGCTAGAAAGAGGAAAAGAGTCGTGATGGAGTGGCAAAATGAAGAGTTAGGATGCAGAGAGTGAGAAAGACAGAAAAAGAGTGAATGTTTGCACACTGCATGTGCATGTGTTTGTTTCTCAGATATGGCCATTAGCCAAGATGGATGTCCTTGAACCCGGGTCTGCGCCAACAGGTATCTTTCGCTAACAGACCGCCCTCCACTGGTAATTACACATGGAGGTCTACAGCAGGTGGCACAGGGCTGAGCAGAATTTACATAAATCTGCATGTGTCACTGGGCCTGGCTGCAGCCTCTGGCACTCTGTATGAATCACACTCACACTCAGCAGACAATTTGTTCAAATTTAACAAAATGGATGGTGAGAAGGTAAAATAGTCTCAGTGCTCTCTCTGAAATTCATATATATTGGTGAATCAACTGAATGATTTGTGCTAACAACTTGCTTTCCCTTTCACTTTTCTCTGAAGTCACACATACAGACACACATTGCAAGCTATGCACAAAAACACACTGTCATGCACCCACACTGTTATTTAATTTTGATTGCTCTTATGAAGCTACACACTTGCACCTAATCAATCCATCCAAGTATTACAGAGCAGTCGTGGACATAACCATAGACACAAATTCTATATCTTTCAAGCTCTTATTTGTTTCCTTCGTGTGCACAATTCTATATTTTTTTGTTCCACAATAAATATTCACATGCATATTTATCCTTGTACTGTACTGTATATGCATGCGTGCGTGTAAATGTGTGTGTGTGGTTGGCATTCACATGCCTATGCTTTTGTCCATAACTTGTGAGCAGTGGGACCCCCCATGGTGAGAGGTGTTTCTGCTGACAGGAGCATATTCAAGGTAATGGAACCACTCTGTCGTCCCCCAACAGAGCACTAAAGCAGAACTGAGTTCTGTCTCCTACTGCACACACCACTGCATCTCAAGATGACAAAATGCCTCACTGGCTGACCGAATCAAACACAATAAAGCCAAAAGAGAAGAAAAAGAAGATTGAAGGAGAAAATGCTCAGATTTGTCATATTTTGCTGTCTAGGTAGGAAAGTATGTATTTTCAATTGGAATAGCTGTCTATCAGTAGAGTGGCACTTAAAAAAAAAAGTTTTGCTATGTAAGAACACCACTACAAGAACTGCATGACATTTCAGCCATAAAAGAAATAAATGTGCATGTCACTGAAGCAGGTAATGACATTCTACAATGTACCCTTGTAATGTGGAGAACAACACAGTGGGATGATGAAATAAAAGAAGTGGTTGAATAATGAGCGTGGAATGAAAACAAGTTCCACAATAAATGACAGACTGCATTAACAAACTATAAATTATTCCCATTTGAATTTACATATTTCCATTGTATTTCATCATATTGTACAAATAAAACAGCAACAACTCAATGCAAAAGTAAATTAATTATTGAGCAAATGAATTAGTGAAAACTTCTTCAGCTCTGCAGCAAAACTATCAGTAGCTGACTGCACCCTTGTCGATCTCTGTGGAGAGACTCCCAACCCCAGAGGAGCAGACGAGCCAGCATACATTTTTGCTGATCTCTGTGGAGACAGAGTGGAGCTGTGCAGATAGGCACTGCCGGAGGGTCCCAGAAGAGCAGACTGGACCAATAAATTGTGGCAGCAATATAGAGTTGAGATTGGACTTCTGTGGTCTGGGTTTCGCAGTGCAGGAGTCTGTGAGAAGTCTGACTGGTCACTGCAGTAACAAAAGGGTGACAAGGCTCCCTCCCGACTGGCTCAGAGATAAAAGTGAGCCGCCATGACAACGACTCCTCAGCTGTGAACCATGACCTTCCTCTCAACTCGTCTCAAATCTTTAACACTTTCATTATAAACCTGCTGAGATCAAACACACATTTCTGCATGAGAAGGAAAATACAACTCAGAGGCTGTTGGGGACTGAGTTCTCCAGAAGGCTATGTTGACCCGAGCATGGTAACTGGTGTACAGGGACTGAAAAGCCCCAGCAAAATAGTTGCAAGGCAAACATGCATGCGTCTGAGCACACAAAACACACACTGTTAACTGAGCAGCCCACAGCTGTCTCCAGGAGAGGAACAAAAGCAGAAAAGAGTTTTGTTAAATATCATCCAATCAAGGAGAATAATTCATTTTCAGACACAAATTATTTTGCTGTTATTGTTGTCATTGTGTTGCAAAGAAGCGGTTTTATCTCCTGTTTACAACAAGAATTCAAATGAATTCTAATGAATGTGAAAAACAAAACAGCCCATACACACATATGCACACACTCCATCACCTTGACCTACCCACATGTAGATTTGTGTGGTGAAATGACAGAAATTAAGAGAGAGAGAACAACAGAGGAAACTTCAAAGCAAAGTAGGGAAAGTTATATTCATAACGGCTCTGTATGTGTGTTCTGCCCATTGTAACTGACCTTGTGTAAGTGGCTGGCCTCTCTGGAAAGGTCCACTGTACACCACCTGGTAGTGTTTGACCTGGAAGCCAGGCACACAGCCCTCATGGCCTCCATCCTCTTGGCCACCCACATGGGCAACCTGCAACACAGAAAACAAAAGAGAGGTCAGGATAATACACATGAACACATTGTTTCTGTGCAGATAAACCTGACAGGCACAGGCAGGGGGATAGAATAACTAAATAAAAATGGCTCCCTTTAAAAGACCTAATCCCTATTAATCCTAAGTAAGCAACATCAGGCTGAAGCAGATACACAAATATGCAGTGACAGTACAAATATCAGTACTTCTGCTAACAAAAAGTTTCTCAAATATTAAAAAATTCTACACTGCTGAATTAACATCACACTTTTATAACATTGTGGATAAAAATCACTGGGTTTGTTCAAGGCACTGTTCTCATAATAACTGCTGCTTTTAGGCTTTCTGTGGTGAATACTTCTGCTCGTCAAAATGACCAGTTTTTATATTTTTGATTAAGTACTGAAAAAGTGACTGCACAACAGCTGTACAGTTAGTTTTAGACCTGTGCAGAGAAATCTGTACAACTATACAATAAATGAATACAGTAAATCAGTATCAATCAACACTGTACCGTTTCAAATGTCATTTTTCCCCTCTCTGCCTTCTCATTTTACTTTGAAATAAATACTTGCTTGCATAAAGTACATGGAATTACAAACAAATAAAGACAGACTTGTTTTGAGACACAATTTTGACCTCATAATTTTGTCCTGTAATTTAGGCTGGATCAGGCTTGGACTGATGTTCAATAAAAGATTAATGTGACTTAATTCAAGGTGCAATTTAAATGTGTTTGATGGCTTCTCTTTTTTCTCTTAAAACTCTCAAGGTCAAGATATCATTTGGCTGTTATTTCAAATTTTACAATTTCAACAAAAGCCTAAAAACTCTGTAACACAATACAATCCAGGAAGTCCTGTCTGACTACAGTTTATTATGTCTGAAGGTTTATCAGACACCAAATACACATGCACAGTGGTTTATAATGTTATGAGTATTATAATCTAGTATCATTAGTCACTGTTGTAACTGCAGAAGGTTATCAAAGTGAATATCATTTCATCTTCCATTGTGATCATCGCCAGGTAAACAGTAGAAAAACATTGTTTATATTACAAAGTAAACAACTGGAAATGTTCGCTGGCATGCATTTGATTAGCAACATATTGTTAAATGACAACATGTTGCATTCTGGCCAAAGTTTAGCCAGGACGACCCTGTGTTATTCTGCAGTGAGCTGGGCCTCAATTTGGTTACTGTTGCGTTTTATTAATGGTCAGTGTTCTGTCGCTACTGCAAACTGCCTATCACAGAAAGACTGGACCTCATAGGCTCACCAGTGCACTTTATTGCATAAAGCAAAGGACATGGCCTTATCTTGGATGATGTCATGTCATTCATGATGACATGGCACTGCCTCAGTGCTGTTTACAATGAGGTGAGCATCTTAACACAACTCGCGACTGCCAGCACACACTGGCAGGTGTAATGATATAGAGGCTTCAGAGGAAAGCGTTTCCCATACTGAGAAGCTTCACTCACTCGTGTTATCAGAGTTCAGGGGTCAAGAGATAAGTAACCACAAGCTCCTTATGTACTGACAATAGCTACTATTTGGCGTCATTATACAATTCAAAGAACCACTTTAGAAGCAGAATTGTATTTGCTGCAAAAATTGACAGACATGCCACAGATACTGCAGCTCTGAAACATAGAAGCTTGATGGTTTTAACAAACCCAACAAACCCCAGTGATTTTCTGGTAACACCCCCGTCCCTACAGTATGTAGGTCAGCTTTGTATTGTGTGCTCAGGAATGATTAGTGACACTGCAGAGAGAAAGGACGTGTAGAGACCCATTGATCATTAATAGATCCAACCAGTGTGAAAAGGTTTCCATATAATGGACTGAAACCACACTGGACAAGGTGTAGAGTAGGGAACGGGGGAGATAATGGATGCAGGATTCATCTCTCAGTAGTGGTCAAACTCCATTTTTTTTTATCTTATTTATTTTATTTTATTTTATTTTTTTTAAGGGACTTAAGATTTAGCAAAAAGCATTGGCTCTTGAAAAAAATCCAAGATTGAATCTGGGAAACTGCTATCATTATACAGTAGGTGCTGTAATTAGATACACCATACAACATGGCTGTACGTGATATGTATCTGCCAAACTGTACCATCTGTCACCAGTGTGAACTACTGACATCCCACCTGCTCATCTTCATATCTCTTGACCCCTCCTCTAATAATTCCCCTGGAAATATCAAAAGTGCTTTAACAAAGAAGATAATAATTGGATGCTGTCTGTCACAGTCTTGATCCTTTATAGCATGCTCCTAATTTTACTGATACAAGTGAAAAGATGTGAAGACATTATTCAGTGAAAAGAAATACAGTGAAACAGCACTAAGTATCATTTCCATTTAGATGAGAGGAAATACTATGTCAAGGAATCTTGCTAAGATCACTATAGGACTCATCAATTACACAAAGTACAAGGTTTTTCTCATCCTGGAAAGACCAGTGCAAAAATTACTCAAAACTGTCTTCTTTGTCAATGGGCCGTTTCAGAGCAAAACAAAGGATACTATGTTGAAGGCAAATGCTGCTAAGGTCCATTTATGTCATTTGTCTACTGTTAGATGGTAACTGTCATTATGTTAGTATCACATTTAATAACAATGAGTTATGGCCATTTCACTTCTGATACCTGGAACTATGAAACAAATATTTTCCAGAGTTGGGGGAAAAATCTAATTACAAAGTGTAATATTTCATTGGGTTTGGAATGACAGTTATATGATACATCACGTAAGTTACAAGACCTTCACACAGCAACGTCTAGGCTGTCTATGGAAATCTGTCTGCATGATGAACAAGCTCTGGCAGACATTCAGCCATAGAGGTTATTACATGTAATGTCCCTGCAAAGTAATCACTGCACCCAGGGGACTGTGGTTCCTGCTCGTGTCAAAATGTTAATTCTATCACAAGGCTTTCTGACAAGGTGGGATACAATGCTTGTTGGTCCATAAACTCAATCAGGTCGATTAAAGGGCCAGAGACCTGTCAGCATAGACAGGGTGCATAGGACACACATGCAAATGCAGAAAAAGACATTACCATATGCACACGCACACATGCACATACACACACACACATACAGTGATATGTGCACACAAGTATGTGGATACCTGCAAATACACCACACACTACGCACATCCCTCAGTGGGACTCAACAACACAAACACCCATTTTAATGTCCATTAAGGGGGAAATATTACAATCCAGCTCCAGTGACTCACAGTAGGACAGTAAAAGCATTAAAGCAACGCAACGCTAATGACAATGTTGTTAGCAAAATAGAGTATTATTGTGGGCAATATTCTCCATCAGGAAACCATTTAAGATTGTATTAGACATGTGAAGGTTATATCATTCCCACCTAGCAGAATGGATTGAAGCATTTTATCATCAATGTCCATCTTTTTACCGTTCTGAAAAATCCTTTTTACACAAGAGGAATTAATTAAAAATATAATCTCTAAGGATGAATGGACTCTTTGTCTATTCATAATTTTACAGACAGAGATCCATATCTGGGCTTTCTTTAGGCTTCTGTATTTGCATAGCAAAGACAAGCAGGCATATTTCAGCACCCTTGTTTTTCTTTCATGCCCAGACCATATGTAACACAGGTGAAAGAATCTGATTTAATATATACACAAACTATATTGTTTTGAAGCTTGTCAGGTATTTCATATGCGGTGGGATTTAAGTTATTGGCTCACAAGCATAAGTGTGCAATGAATATAAACATCCACATTTCCAAGTGAACAAAACATAGCATATGTGTACCGAAGGGGCCTGATTCAGACTTTGACTTGTCTGCACTGAATATGTTGATAAAAGTGTGTGTCTGTGATAGTTGGATTCAATATATTTAGTTTAAAATTATTATTTTTGAAGACACGCTGAGCTAACAGAGATCATATCTGAGATTAAATTATGTTGTATATAATATTTTCTTTCAGATAAACATGTGAGTTGTCACCTGAATTTTTTTTACAGAGCTAGTTTGTATCTAATAATCAATCTAGTCAGTTCAGTCATTATGACTGAGTGTCACCTGCACTCACTGCTCTGCCTGCAGTGATATATTGTCACCTTTTAAGCGGTAATGGCAAACTTTTTAGGAAACACTTATTTACACATTCAGTAGTTATGGAGCTACATTAGTATTCATTTGGAGTTGTGTTTCTGGCCACCTGGTAAATTTAAGTCCAGTATTTACTATCTTTTGGTCTGTACCAACTCCTGGGGAAGTATCTGGCTCTTTAGCTAGTTGCTAACTGTTTGTCTTTTGATTTTGAAAAGTTAGTGTACAGTGGGTTTGGAAACATCTGAAAACAATGCTATAAAACTGATGAGAGTGAACCAAGAGTTAAGTTGTGGTATTGACGGCTGAACAATGAGCTGAAACTCACTATAAAGCTCTGTTAAGCTGAGAGGAGCTGCAGATTCAGGTGACAGGTGATCACTGCAGGCAGGCCCTTTCACACTGTCATATTGTTTTCATATTGTCATTTGATATTGATATTGAAATATTGATTATAGACACTTAAAGTTCAACTGCAGCCTTGTTATGAAGTTTACTACTGTTTTCCAACAAGTTGACTCACAAGTAGAATAATGAGTGAAATACAGGATAGCCAATATAGCTGACATGACACTTGATCAAAAGGCTGATGTTTAGCCTTCATTCATTTTATGTATCTATTTTAACAAAATGTCATACTTCCATTTACAAAAGATTGCAGGTGACGTTTAGTGTATTGTTTGGATCCCAAAAGCTGTTACACTGGAGGTAAGAGCTCATGATGCTGCAGTGGTTTCCTTATTACTTATTTGCCTTTGATTGGACTGTGCTACAGATGAGCAACAGATTTATACATTACAAAATTCTTGACCAGCTAAGACATTTGTTTTAGTGAAACCCTGCTGTGTTTAGCAAATCACTGGTTTGAAACTAGTTCCTGATTTCTAATGAAGGACTTTAGACATAAACATATTATATTATTATATTATATATTATATACGTATGGCTGGTGAAACCCACCAAAAAAGGCACCATTCATTCCAAACAAGGTGTAACCTTTGTACTGCACCTTATTCATCCCTGTAGTTTCTACCTGCTGACTGCTTGTTCCTTCCCCTGTCCTGATTCGTATTAATCAGACATGCAATAGCTGTATGTACTGTCAGCTTGTCTCTTGAAATTATGTATACTTCACATCACAGAGATGCATTCACTGGGCTCTGTTCTGTTATCCCTTGTGGGGTTTGGTTGTACTTCCTGCTGAATCTGATTTGCATGTTGCAAAATTGAATATACAGATTACAGCTAAATGCTATCTTTAATGACAATGTAATCAGAAATTTCTTGACTGTACTGAAATAAATGTGCATAGGAAATTCAAGTTAATACTGTCCAGACAAAAAGAAAAAAAAAACATGGCCTAATTGTAGATCAGACTAATGGAAAGAAAAAAAAAGCCAAGGTTTTGAATCTCAACACAGAAATGTTCAGTAAGAATCCTCAGCACATACAGTGATCAGGACTGGGAGTGCCTGCTGTATGCTAACACACACACACCAATGCACACATACAGACAAATGGGCACAGTATGAAGTGATTTTGGTAAAATGTAAATCTCTGGTTCCTGTACTTCAAAATATGTTTTCTCCAGAGGGGTCCAATGAGACACATTAATTGATTTCTGTGTGTTTCGGCTTCACTATCTCGCCTGTTTGATGTCTCTGTGAAGCCATCATTGTTCTGCAGTGATTGGCTCGGTATGACTTTGCCAGAGCAGAGCGGGATTACCATGGTCCGGTCTTGAGGAAACAAAGAGCCTTGGGTGCACGAAAACAATATCTATCCAGCAGGAACAATTACCGGGCTCAGGCCGGACCCACAGAAAATTGTGTATTGTGCAGCAGCTTAATGAGATGATCCACACAGAGCCAAAGAGATAAATAAATCTGTGAGTATTTAGTGGGATATGTGGACAAAGTGAGAGAGAGCAGTGGAGCAAACTGCAAATAGACCGGTAATCCAGAAGATGAGTGTCAGGGCAGGATCATTTAAATCTGGATTCAAATGCGTGTGTGTTATGTATATGTACATACGCACACACACACACTCCACAATCTTTCCACACACCCACTGGCAACTGCCAAACCCTTGGTTAGGCATCACTAACACAGATCAGAATACAATATTATTCTATTTCAATATAGAGGGGGAGGAAAGAAAGACAGAAAAATGGAAGGAGCCCTGAAGGAGGAAGAAGAAAAAGAGAGAGGCAGAATCAGTCAGACTGTGCCTCAGACACTTGCAGCTGGCAGGTTAGCCAGGCATGGAGCACCTGAGTCATGAAACCATCTGGTTCCCGGCCCGGGCTGCCGAACCATGGCCACACCTGCTGGGCCTGTAAAACAACTCTGGAGCAGTAAACACACAGCTACGCCATGAGGAGGAGGCATGGCCGGGAGAAAAAAGAGGTCTCGTTGCTGCACAATTGTGTGGTTGTTATGCATGTGAATGCAATATTCAGGTAGTAATAAAGGAGAAAGCAGAGGAACAGGGGGAAAACACAGGCAAAGAAATAAAGGATGCAGAGGCAGATACACAGGGAGACGACAGGATATTCTTGTGGGCTAATGCAAACAAAAAAAGCAAAAAAAAGTGGTCTGAAAGTGGTCTGAAAGTACACCAACTCAAAGCCTGTGTTAAAAGGACAATAATCATCTATGAGATAAGTTGAATGTCTGGAAAAAAAATGCTCAAATATTTAACAAATGTTACTTTGCAACCCCCTTAATCACTCAAAGTTAAGCAAAGTGAAGTTCTCTTTAGTTTTAATTCAAGTATTAGAACTGATAGTATGTGCACATACAGTTGTGGTTAGTTAACACTTGAGTAGGCATTTTATTATGTGTATGTAGTCTACAAACCTGACCTAAGTACCCATTAGTACCCTTTCTACAACCTCGTGAACAAAATTGATTTTTGTAGATCAATGGCTCACAGGCGTTATTTGACTGTATTCAATTTTTATTATCATATAGTTTTATTATTATTTGAAATAAACAAAATTCTAGATTTATCAACTGGAAAAACAGCAAGCCTGTACATTTCAAACAATAGATCTTGGATCTAAGCAAAACTAAACAGAAAAGTGTAGTTTTGCTTACATTTGTTTCACACCAGCTGTGCACCATGTGAAAAATGTTTCACATCGAGATGGGGTTGCAGAAAAATGCATGAGCATGAAACCAAGCATGTATTTACCAAACTATTTCTACTCATAGATCCCCGACTCAGAGATCAGCTGAGCTAACAGTAAGCACACTTCCCTGGCACATCAAAAACCCACAACAGCGAATTGGCCTGGTGACTCATTCAAAGCAACTCAAGAGCTTCCTGGCACTGGCTCGCACATAATGAGGACTTCCCTTATAAATTGACTTGACTTTGAAACTTTTAGCGTTACATTTCATTCAAGCAGACGGGTCCCATTGCGATGCAAAATCCAACATCCCTGGGGGGGTGTAGGGTTGCGTGGTAAGTGAGCTGGCGTAACCCTGACAGTATCATTTCCTCACCGTCAGTCTGCTCAAATCCCTTTTCTAGTTGGCAAGCTTGTCAATACCTCCACCTCACACACCTCTCACTTCACTGCACAGGAACGGGGAGAGAGGTGTGAAGTGAGGGATTGAAAAACAACAAGAGCGTCAGCTGCAGGCACCAGCTGCTATCCAGCAGAATTCATTTGAATGCACTTTATTTCTTCCCTGTTGGGATTTGGCATGTCAATCTGAGCACTTTCAGCTTTATCTAGATGGCATGTTCATTCACCTTGAAAGGGGTGTTTTGTCTAATAGCCTCAGTAAGTAAACTTTTAAAAGACTGTTTTTATAAATATACTAGTGACTTTCTCCTGCCTTTGTTTGAGTTTGTTGTGTCTAAACAACAGCTACAGCAAAGTTTTACCAATTAAGCTCTTGGCCACGGCAGAGACAGATGGAAAGCCGATGCCATGCACAGGCTTCTGAAGCTAAAATGGTGCCACATTGACAGGGAGGTTACACCTTTTCAGGTGTTGTCAGTAAGCTAACTTTACAATGGTGATGCTATCACACTTTGTTCTCAAACACAGCAAATTGCAATACAATTCAAGTTTGAATGTCTCTAATCAGGAGCTTGCTCCTAAACACAAACCTATCAGAGGCAAGCATCAGTCAGTGATGCGCTGGGGTGAATGAGAAGAGATAAAGTATAGGAAAGTCTATGAAAGCAGATTCACTGTGCCCATGTTATCACTTAGCCTGTGTCTAAAGCTATTGTTGAGCAGCTGGTGGGCTGCACACAGGTATTGGTCTGGGTGGTCGTTAGAAGTAAAGGATTGAGGTCTGTGTTTGTTTCTCCTCACAGTTTATCTGTTGTTATCAGTGTACCTTTCTCCTCTCTAGCTGACCTCCATTAATCAAAAGTAACGGGCTGCTGCTGATACTCTCTCCTCAAGCACTCCTCCACCTTGAATTGACCTGCTCAAAACTTTCCCCTCTTCTGGTTTTTCCTCATTTTTGAGCCACTACTTTCGTCTCTGTAACTTCCTGCTAAAAACTCAGTTTGCCCTCTCTTTTTGCCCTTCTTCCAACTTTTTAGACCTGTGTGATTCCCCCTGTTTGCTGATATCATTCCTCTTCCTTCCATCTCTAACTCTGATAGAATTCATGTGCTTTCTCTGTCTCTTATGTAACATGAATATGTGTGTGATTCAGTTAGACAGCTTACTAATCATGCCTATTGTCAACAGCCCAGAAAGGTTAATCAACACCTCAATTAAAACCTGTTTTGATTATGTTCCACTGGGAGAGGCTGAGACAATCAGCGCACCATCCACCTGTGGACTATATTTGAAAGACACTGTCTTCTAAAAAATGAAATGCAAGTCATTATTTAAAAAAAAAAAAAGGGATGATCAAAGATAGGTAATTTTGGAGTCTTTTTCTCATTCTATCACCACTGTTGAACACAGTGAGCACTGAGAGGTACACTGAAATATCAGCAGCATCATTGCAGCCCAGAGTGAGCAATTAATAAAGTAACCAAACTGACACTACAAAAGACATTATGTAGTCAGCGAATTAATACTTCCCATTATATCCTCACATTTATCTATCTGATGTCTCCCACTCTCTCCCTCATTCCTTTCTCCTTTCCTTTTTTTTCACTCCCTCATCTTTTGCTCTCTCTGTCCACAAATCACTCACTCTGTTGTTACTTTCTTGCAGTGATGGGGACAGCTACATCTTAACATTCCTCTAACACACTAGGAAGCTGAAGGGATTTCATCACTTGGGTATTTAATTATTGTTTGTGTGCATCATTTGACCAAATTATGGTTAAATACACTCCTTCTGTGTTGCATGAAGTAACATAACAACATTTAACCATATCTGGGAAATATGTCAGAACATAGTGAGTGTAAGGAGGACACCAGATTTTGCTGCAGGAACAGTTTGAAGTCGTAGTTTTCATGATTGTTATTTCCCTACTGTACTATTAAATCTACTTTGGAATCTGTTGTAACTGATGTCGATCCAAACTGACCCCAGTGAAAAAATGAGCTAAAAACAAGCCCAGCAGGTATAGATAGATTTTGGATTATATCTGCATTATCTGGTTTACACCTCTTACAGGGTGCAAAAATCATTGCAACTGAATAAATATTTGCCCAAATGTTTCTGTATTCTTTGCAATACAATCTATAAAATAAATACATAAAAGGAGGGAGGGATTTCATCTCATTTACATTTTTCTGGCAAACTTAATAAGCACTGAACGTTTAGACATGAAGGATTGTATCAGGGAGAATATTTTTTGTCTCTCCTGTGCTACAAACAAAAAGACAAAGAAACAATCTAGCATAATAATCAACAGCAAACAGGAAAGCTCTCAAGAAGCAGTGCTACACCTCATGCTTCATAGAACAGATATGGAAAAGACAAAAATACAATATGAGTGCAGACATATCCAGAAGGGATTTATGTACACTTTTCTATTTCCAACCTTGGGAGTAAAACATACAGTAGCACAAACACAAGCTGTACCTATAAAATTGAATTTGCCCAATAATGTATTTCCTTTTAAAAATATATTCAAAGACTTCAGGTCTCATAAGTCTACAAGAATGGACATTGTGCTTTCACAAAGTCAATTTAAAAACATTTCCCAGACATAGTGGAAGAATTTGATTCTTTTGATGGATCGTCAGAGGGGAGCTCCTAACCTGATTTAAGGAGGTATAGGAAAGCACATTTTGAAATTCAGCCGTACATCCAATCCCATTTGATCCTGACAAAAGTACGCTATAAATTGGGAATCATATTCCAGGCTGCTTCCCAGCTGTGGGCTCACACTCAGCTCCGATACAGAAGTGGATAGATTATTCTCAAGCAGGCAACGCTGTCTGGCTCCATTGCCCTTGGAAGACATAAAACAATATGGATAAATATGCTATGCAGGGTCTCATGCTGCTCTGTTTGCCACTGCTGCTGAGTGATATCAGTTTCACTCCATTGAGGAAACACAGATATTTGACTCGAGACATTATAGCAAGGCACTGTTTTCACACAATGACCCTATATTCCATTTTACTTTTTATCAGTTGCAGGTCTTAAAGCTACCTGATTTTAATTTTAGCCTGTAAAATACATTTGACTGAATGTAACAGGTAAACACGGTGATAGAAATATTATAAAAACAGAAATGTTTGTTTATGGATGGAATGAACTGCTCATTAAACTGTTATTTAATAAGGGAGTTTAAACTTTTTCCTTTTTACAACATGCTGGTAGCTGTGGTGTGCACTGTGAGCTTTGATGAAGTGTCTTGAGGCTGAGGGTCATCTATATCTGCCTTAGATAGGAGAGCTGCATCATTAAAGACCTACAGCACAGCTCTCCATCACAACCCTGTCCCTGAGTACTACTCCCTCTCCTTCTCTATCTGTCTTTTTGCTCCTCCTAACTAGATGGAGAGGACAGGAAGAAAGAGAGAGTGAAAGAGGAGAGGAGAAGAAGAGGGAGAGGTAGAGGAGTCACCATCAGTCCTCAACAGGCACTGGTCTTGATCACACACAGCTGGCAGGTATTGTCACAACCCTGCAGCCATTGATCCTGCCCTTAGTGACAACCACAAGTGTTTTTTTCCTCTCTCACACTCTCTCTGTCTTTCATCCGCAAACACTTAAGTGATTTAGCCCCTTTGACTATATTAGCCTTACAAGATCAATGATTTGGTGTTCAATGAGCTAAGAGAAGCCTGTGATTGTCTGTGCATCACAGTGATACAATTTCCTAATATTAAAATGCGTTTACTCATGCCGCAGTAGCCTCAATAAAGAAAAATGTGATGCAACCACAAGACCTGTTGGATTTTTTTGTTGGGCACAACCCTAGTGCAAGCAGTTTTCTCTACATGCACAAAAACTTGAGGTTTGAGGTTAACTTGGTAAATGTATATCATTTGATTAATTGATTTTTGTTGCCTCCAACTCCAACTGTACAGCAAAATAAAGACACACAAGGTGTTAAAAGGAGAATATGATTTAGCACTGCACTTCCATTATGTCCAGAGACAACTGAAAGAGTCAAATTTTAAAAAGAATGGTCAAAATCAAAGCCATTGAGGCAGGTTTATCCAAATTTTTATGTTACACTGATATGATACTGTTTACTTACGAACAGTCAAGTGAAAAAAACTTTCACATCAGCTTTCATCTTGTAAATTCCAGTTGGAAATATCAGGAATTAATGACATAGACAAGGTCTTCCACATGAGCAGAATGGCTGCAAATGCACCACTGCAACAGTTAGATCAAAATAAAATCTAGTACTAAAACTAATATAACCAGTTAAGCTGATTTTATAAGAGCTATATCTGGTTTCACTTAGTAACAAACTGCTGCAAATGCAACAAAAGTAGATATTTATCTGGTGTGACTACAAGGTCAGCACTACAGCTAACGTGTGAACATTTCCAAGTCAGAGTAAGTGACGTTTTTAGTCCATAGTATGGGTCCATCACTTAATACTATGGGAATTTACCCATACGGAACTACAGTCCTAGATTCCTCATACAGCAAACACCACCACAACACCACTATTCCTGACTGGGAAATCTTTCAAACTCCATGCCCCCAGTTGGATAACACTTGCTTAAGTTATAAATGTTTTGACTCCAAACCCAAACTGAGATAACCCTGATAACAACTCTTGAGATTATTTTCTCAGACTTTCTCAGAAAGCTACAGGAGACATTATACAACTGTTTTCACAAGCTGCAGAGTGCTCTTCATGACAAGTAAATCTTTGTGTAAAATATGTGGAGTGCCCCTTTAAAGATGGTAGAAAAACTGGGCAAAACTACATTAGTAAACATCTCCTGGAATGAACTAAACCACCACAATCTGATGATATTTAATGGTTGAATTTGCCTTTAAGAATTTAACTTAGTTAGTTTGTAGATAAGTATAACATTAACTTGACACGAAGTAGCTGACCGCCAACATTACAGTGACCAGTATTGGGATTCAAAGGACAATCCCTCCAATACTGTCATTGCTGCCTTTTATTTAAGCTTTATTTATTTTTATTTATTATTTATTTTTTATTAAATTCTGCCTCCAGTTCCATCATGTCTTTCATTTCTCATTTCATATCTCTAATTTCATAAAAGCATTTTGTACAACTTTGTACACTTTCTACTTTAGATAAGGGGCTACAGAAAGCAGCACAACTGTAATGTTTAGAAATGTACAACAAATCATGGATCATTTATGAATAAAATGTGAGTTTGGTTGATGAAACATTTATCAGCCTAAATAACCTTGGTAATGATATTCTGTTACAAATAAATCCCTTCTAAGTAACTTATGTTGATTAACTTACTATCATTAATGCAAAGGCTTATCATGCCAGTGAAAATCATTCTTAAGTGTTATCTGTTTTTTCCATAATAAAAAAAAAGGTGTGCATGCAGTACATCCAGATATCCGTATGAATACGCATACTGTACTCTGTATTCTTCATACAGACCTCTGGCATGACCCAGTATTAAGTATTACCATGTTTTAACGGTCAGCTAATAGGATGTCCTAAATGGATATATTTTAGTTACTGTGTTTGGTGTCATTAGGCTGCACTAATTGCTTGTTAGTTCTTTTTCTTGTGTGTTATGACTATTTTTTAAGCATCAGTATATTGAATAAAAATATGCTTGCCACACAGCATGGAGACCACCACATTATCTTTTCATGTTATGTTCCCTTTTGATTTCAGAAGCACTCAAGACCAATTAGGTATAGCAACAGATATGGCTATATAGATGATTAGATTATGCAATTAGCCCTAAGGCAAAATGATAGAAATTAGTTCATATAAAGTGAAAAGTGGAAGCAATGTCTCTCTGTGAATGTGGACATACAAATATGGATAAAAAACACTTTAACAAGTAACTGAATCTTGTATTCAGCACTACAGTGCACTGATACAATTTGGTTGTTTCCAGTGCAGATTTAATAAAAACTAAAATGTATTTTTAAATCACATCACAGGAGTTGAGGTAACTAAAGTGTATTCAAGAAAACTAATTACTTTTATCACTTTATTTGTCACTGTGTTGGCAGATTTGTCAACAGATGTACAAATTTCCTCATAAAACATTCTAAGAATTTTCCATCCATCCATTATTGCAAAAAAAAACACAAAGTATTTAAAGAATAAACATGCCTTTGGTTCTATTGCCTGAAGTGGAGCCTTCATACTCTGTTGAGTGTTTACAAAGTGGTCTCTAGATTCACTGCCAAAAGGTCCAGAGGTGGCACTTTCCAAATGTCCTTCGTTTGCTACTTTTTAATGAATAATCCATAAGTGTTTGATTTAATGATAACTCATGAGCTTTTTAGAATTTGTCTTTTGCTGATGGCAGGGCTGTGCCAATAAATATGACTGAGCATTAATGAATGGCGTAGTTCTCCCAATTGAGCTCAAACAAGAGAGGAGGGAAGCTTTCATAAGTGTCGCCCACTCATCCTCCAATTTGCCCCGAATAAGTTGTTGTATTCACAAAGAATGATGAATGCATGACTATTAAAATATTCATGTCCTACATAATATTCTGTATTACTCTCTCTGTGCTAGTACGCACACAGCTCTATTGCACTGAGTCAAGCCTAAAAGAGTTAACAGAACTAAACAGAAAAAAAGTGAACACTTCTCTATCCAATGGGGATGGTAATGTCTCCATAATCTTATATTATGTATCTTCTTCATGTGTACTTTGCAGTTCAATGCAGAAATAAACTGACCTGAGTAGGAATGAGTTCTGACTATTTTTCATTTTTAATCACTCATAATACAACTCCCATATACAAAGTCCCATGGATGCAATGATGAGTTTCCTTTTTAAGGGGATTTAATGTACTGGATAATCATTACAACCCTAATCATTACAACCACAATCACCTCTCCAGTAGTAAATGTTATTTCCATTCCGCTGCACCTGTATTAACACAGGATGCTACCTGTACAGTAACTGTAGCATTCAAACATAAATAGCTGTGTTTCTACATCCCTTTTCCGCTCTACAGTTAAGCATCAAAGCAATAAATGTTACTGCAGTTCCCCTCCCCTCTTACACAGTAGTAAATATTGAATATGCTGGATATACTGCAGTGCTGCTGTATGGAAATAATTGTAACAGAGTAGTAAATGTTTCCTCGGCACCCTCCCACCTCACTGACCTTCCTGGTGTCTCTGGCCCTGAGATGGGATGTTAATGCCTGTGTCTGGACGGCTGCCATGCTGCAGCCTGAGCTCTAATGGATTGATAAAAAAGCTCTGAGCACAGAATCAATCATGATATAAACCCGAAGTGAAGCTTGTTAAACTCTAAGGAAAGTTCCTCTACCCTAATGCCCCTAATCTTCAGCCATTTGCTGTCCGACAGAAAGATTGCAGTTGTTACCCTCTTCCTGCCGTGCATTAGGAGGCCAGAATCGCTTTAGGTGATGGACCTAAGGTGGGTGTGAGGGAAGTAGGGAGTTTGTTCGACAGGTACCCTAACATTGAGGTATATTCTGTAGAGCTATCAGAATTTGTTGTTAGGCAAAGGGAGGTTATATGATTAATTTTATTTAAAGTTTTCTTCTCTCCCTGTCTCTCTTTTCAGCTTTCTGTCTGTGTCCTCATCTGTCCACCATCATGCCTACATATGGAGTCAGTGCAGCTGACACGTAGAAGCTTCAGGAATGACATGAATACCAACCAGATAAGCAAAGGAGAGAGAACAGTGAAGGAACAGTGTGGATTTTTTGCAGTTTGAAATGTGCCGCAGGGGGACAAGAACTCCCATTGGAAACTCTCCTCAGGAACCAGAGCCACAACAAGGAGGAAGCAGACTGACCCTCCTTACACAATAAGTAATGAAAATGTAATAACTGATAGCATCACAGTGTGTGTCACATATGTATGCACTGTGCACATGACCTGGACAACACTATTCTCATGTCAGAAAAGGAATCAGCTGCTGATAAGGTAGCTTGTGGTTAGAGGCTTATGTACTTTTCATTGTGAATGTCAATCAGCCAGGTTTGGTCATGGCTGAGGCTGCTGCATATGAATGTTATCATGATCATGTTGTATTTTAAATGATTTCATGGATTGAATTTTTATCATTCGACTCAGGAGGAGCAATTTCCCAGAGATCCAGCATGCGTGAAATGCGTTAAATGGTGGAAAATGAAATGAATGAGCTGTACCTGGACTGCCACACATGGAAAGCACATAATGAAATGATATTTGGAATCACGAATAAACTTACTCTTCATTGAAGTGAGCAACTTTACACTCTTACTGCTTAGAGGTCAAGCTTAAAAAGACATTCATAGCAGAGTAAAGTGGTAAATACAGTATGTATAAAGTCATGAAGTTGCGTTGAATCTATGGTGGCAAAAGCTTCCCTATGTCTCAGTAATGACCCTTTAGTTTTGTCACCACTTTGATGCACCTCTGACATCCTCAGCCATCCTCACAAGGTTGTCTTTCCCTGCAGTTCCAACGTTCGTAACCCATCAACTACCTTCCTTGGTCAGAGTTCTGTGTTAAATTGAGATTGAGTAACTTTTCGATCCAGTCCTTTCTCTTAATTGAAATCTATTTTAGAATAGTTCAAGAACTAAACCTCTATTTTTCCAGCACCCAATAATTTCTAAAGTTATCATTTCTTGTCAATGCCAATGACTCACACCCTGTAGTCATCATCTGCATTGCCAGTTTCAGTCAAGCAATTCCCTTAAACACCCTATCGAAATTCACATCCCAATGACAGGGTGAAGAGTGGAGTGGATAGTCATGCTGAGCTTTTGCCTCTATAAGCCTTCAGCCCTTCCTGTAGTTATTCCAATGCTCTGCCTTTAAGCAGCTCAGTCTCCGACCCTAATTCCATACCGCTCTGGTGTCATTCTGAAAACTGTAACCAATTCCAGTGAGCAAATTGAGGGGCTATCAGTTATAGTGGAGGGGTGTTTTGTCACTACGGGCATGTCAGAGTGGAGATGGAGTGAGGGCAAGCACAGGAGAATGGGGGGGGGGGGGTAATCTCTTGAGGGGGTTAGTTTGGCAACATTTCCTCGGGTCAGACACTATTCTATTGCTTGACAATAAATCTGATTTAATATCTATTGTGTTGCAGGTCCTGCTCGGGTGTGAGTTGGTGCGGAGAGCTAAAGAGAGAAGAAAAGGGAGGGAGGCCGGCCGGGCGGAGTGGTATAAATAAAAAGTGAAAGGAGAGGAAGGAGAATGGGATATTGGGGGCATTGTTGTATTAAATCAGAATAATAAAGCTGTGCATGCACAAACAGCATCTAATAGAGACGTCTGGGAGCCGGAGAGCCACAGTTCCCAACCAAATGGTATCGGCGGTCCACAGTGACGCTGACACAAGGACACAGCTGCAGCAGCCAGTTTTAATCAACACATAGCAACGCAACTCCCACTCGGAGAGTAAAGTGGCTTAAACCATAAAAAGCCGCTCTGCTTCTGCAGTCGCAGAGGCTTAAAGTGTTACTTTGAAATAACGAGCTCCACCGCTGGTTTAAAGTGTGTTGTAACCTGTTGTAATGGTGTCAAAGTCCCTATAGCAGGCTTGTCAAGGAGTAGCACACAGCTTGGACACCACCTATGCTAATCACTGTCATCACAAACACTTTGAGAGTTTTATATTGCTGCTTTAAACTATATATCCTGAGCTCCATAACACACTGTATGCTTAGATGATTTACTAGTGGGTGATACAGTATACTAGCCTCGTTGTGTTTCAGAGAGAGGAGGGGAGGCATATAAACAACCACTATTAGCTCCCATCACTGAAGAGAAACACACACACACACACTTAAACACAGCCCGTGAGCAATGTAATGGTGTCTTATCATCACTGTTATATATAACATCATTTTTGCATAAGAGCTTGGCAACACGCATTACATTAACAGTTTTCCATAAATATTATGAATGATGGCGTGCCTACAGATTTCTGTCAAAACAATTCGCTACGGAGAAGCAAATGATGAATTCTTATGTTATGTTATGTTATGTTATTTTTATGTCCTCCACATCTACATTATATCATCCATGTAAATAGATTAGCACCAGTTCCTAATGCTACAGGTTGGGCACCACATAGAGCACCTTCTGGTGAGTCTCCAAATGAGCCAGTGGTACGGATATGTTTGCTTGGAGCTGGGTTCCAGGACAGGAGAATACAAATCTTATTTAGAACCCTGGCTGTAAAGGTTTAAGAGCTGCTGTGTAAGGGAATTGTGTAAGACAGCTCTGAGACAATTGCTAGAGTAAACTGGAATAGAGCTTTCCTTTCAAAGAATAACCAGTTAATGAAACAGCAGCTGAAAACCTTGTGAAGGGCAAATACCAAAGCCTACAATAGAACCTTATACAGAATTTTGTGTGGCAGTCCATCATTAAGTCTTAGTGAAGTCATGATGATAATTGTCAGTTGTTGAGTTTTCTTTTTAGACTTGACGTTTAGATGGAAAAATAGTATTTAAAATATTTGGATATACAATCTGTCACGTAATTAGTACGGACTTTCATGCAGATGCTATAGTGGATTCACTTTATTATTTCCTGACAGCCATGTTGTCTATGTGTTGTTTCTATTATCGGCATGTCAGAGTTACATATCCAGAGGGTCCAAATTACTTGCATCATTGCTGAAAACAGTTCTGTTTGAGAAAACTAGCACTAAGTACAAAATTAAAAAACTCTATTTGGTACATTACTGTACCAGAGGACATCCAAGCATGATTTCTAAAACTGAGCCAGTTCTTTCACAAATTTCAGTCATAATGTGCTATAAATGCTTGACCATGCATGTTATATCCATTCAGACAGTGGCTATACATCAGAGCCCCAATCAATATTTGAAAAAAAAAAAAAAAAAAAGTTTTCTTAGCCCTCTCTTTTGTCTGTTCATTGAAGTTTGCCATGAGTGCCTGATCACTTGTCTTCCTTTGCTCATTATGACCACTCAGATGGCTACTGTACATTTGCCAGCCCCTGTCATTATAAATAAAAATATTGCTTGCTCAGAAACCTCTCCCTCTCTCACATGGTAGAAGAGTATCAGCGCTTGACCGCATGTCCCTTCCTCATTATGGCCACTCAGTTACATCAGCTGGCCAGTATCCAGCTCATCAGCTCTATTTCTGATGAAATGACACATTGCAGATGTGAGGTCAGCATACACTGAGATAGCTGCTGCTTGTAAATGTATGATAGTACATACATGTCAACGGGTGTATTGTGGGATATGGCACACTTGAAGATGATGTCGTTGTGTCACTTTGTATGCCTAATTTCCAATAAATATTGACTAAAAAATGGTAACCAAATATTTTAAGGGTTTACCCATCAAGATATTCTTAATAAACTCAAATGAATTTCTGTAAATACTGAACACTGACAGACATTAAAAGGTATTCAAGAGAGAGTTAGCCTTTATGTGACTTTCTCAGCTAAAAAGTAAGATTTAATGAAACATAATATTTTCAGCATACATAATGTCACATGTATCCCGCAGGCAGTCTTCCACAAATGCCCTTGGTTTTGAGCAACACACAACAAAGAAATTGTGTCTTAAAAAGCTAATAAGCATATGTATAGAAAAATGTTTTTCAGGATTTCGGAGGAAGTTGTTACATCTAAATGAAGAAAAACCTCCTCCCTAACTACCTTGTAGTATGAGGGCTGAAAAAACTGTTGATTTGTGTCATTTAGGAGCCAGAGTTTCTAAATATTTACATACTGCTGCAGTTTTGGAAAGAATAATCACACATCCAGTTTTACATTCACATTATCTATCCAGCCTCTACAACACTCTGCACCTTCAAAGCATCCAAAAATAGCCTGTACTGTTTATTCTTGTGTTACCATGCTACTTCCTGCATGATGTGTGCTGCCTCTGTGCAGCTGAGGTTACAACACTTGGGGCTGAATCACAGACTTCATTCACTGCAATAATTAGAGTCAATATGTCAAACTGATTCTCGTCAGTCATGTAGCTCACTTTACAAAACCGTGGAACAGATTAGCAGGCTTTAGTGCTGGAGTGCAGCACTGAACCAGCAATGCAAAGCTCGTCCTTTCTGTGAGTGTACGTGCATGAGAGCTCCTGTGCATACTCTTCCTCACTACGGTGCTATGATGTCGTTTGATTTCAAAATCAGCGCTCCCTAATCGAACAAGAAACGGCTTCGCACTGCCTGGCTGGAGATAAATGAATAGCATGCGGGACAGCAGCAGAGGTTGAACTGGGGTCAAGCACCATTCTGCCAGACAGCCCAGGAGACTGCACTGCCTGTCACAACACAGATACCCCTAGAGAAAGATGGAGAAAGAGAACCCAAGCAAGGGAGGGAGAGAGGCAGCAAGAAAGCCCAGCTGGGAGGGAGAGTAAAGTGCAAAACTTAGGGTACTAAGCAGAGGAAGAGATACAGCTGCATTGATGAGGTGTAGGGGTGGAGGGGTGCAGAGGGAGTAGATTTATCTCCAAGTCCCTGTGGTAAAAGCTGCTCAGCAGTCCCATGTCCAGCTTCAGTCCAATTCGGACTATGGGGGTTAAAGCAACCACTCATCTGTTTTACTGGTGGTAGGGAGGAGAGACAAGCAGTGTGAGGACAAGGCAGGGTAAATTTTGGGTCAGTGGACACAAGAGGATAGTCCGTCGTTCGAGTGTTATCCCCAACCAATGTCCTTCGTCCACAGCCAAGGCCACAGTTGTTAGGGGGGCAGCCCATTAGACAGCCCCCATGGGGGATTGAGGTGAGTTGGGGGGGGGAAACCTCTGGCACTTGCTCCACTGACAACCGTGTTATTGAAGGGTGGAGGCGTAATTAGAGGGCGCGCCAGTGAGTACAGAATATGGAACATCATTAACAAGCTCACATTGTTGAAGTGGGGACTGTAATTAAAGGCTTCCCACAGCACTGGGAAAGGGCTTTGATTGGAGGAGTAGAGGGACAAAGTGATTTCACTCATCTAACACTAGTGGCTGTTGTGACCTTCACACCAATTGACAATAGATGGTATGTGTAGACGGTGTGCAAGTGTTTCTATGTGTGTGTGTTCCCACTGTATGTGCTTGTCTGTGTGCGTGTGCATGTGTATGTATTTTGACTTGATGAGGTACAGGGTACAATTAGACGCTGGAGTCTACAATCTATGACATTGTTCATCTGAATAGGAAGGAGACGGGGGATCAGTGATGGAATAGCCAATTCACTGTTCTCTATACGGAAAAAGGTCAGAGGAGAAAATGTCCAATAAAAGGGCAGGCAAGAAAGTTATATTACAGCCCCTCAGGGCCAGAAACGGAGCAAATGGCTGAACTGTGAATCCTTTGCCTGTCCCCTGTGGAGGCTTTTGTGACTATTGAATGCATGCAAAGTGATTTACCATACTTCCTTTCCTTCTCGCCTTGTAACTATTTTGACTTGTAGCATGGGCCTTTGTGGATTTCTTGCCATGACCAATCATTCAATTCTCCAGACATGCTTGGATCTTTTGGGGTTAAGAATCAGTCAGAAATTCGAACATGGTTTTCTCTGCCTCTGAAACAAGGATCTCTGTCTGTATCGGAAGCTTGACCCAATGCTCCAAAGACCAAGAAGAACATAATGAGTCACCCATCAGATATCTAGGGTCAGAGCTTCAACTCTGGATGTCTAGCTAGGTTTGTTTCCCCCTGGAATAGTTTTAAAAATCAGATGGATGTTATTGCCCTGCACTGTTGGCAGAAGAACTTAACAAAACATATATATTTTATAAAAGCCTGTCAAAATACATCACTGAAAAAGATGTAAAGAAAACACAATGCCATGGCCTTGAAGCATTCTCATGCAATATTTCTAAAACCAGGCTGAGGGTTTACAGCAGACAATACCAACTTGCACACACAAGATTTCCCCACAATAGACACTGGACGCTAAATAATAAACAAAGACATTACAAGGCTTCAGAAAATGATGTCTTGTAGAGAGACATAACAAATCTGAAGCCTTAGAAAACCATTTTCTTAGAAAAATGTGTCTATACAATGACCTTTTACCAAGAACCATTTCTCCCAGTACCTTTTGTTGGCTGCTGCAATTATATTTCCAACATTGCAATCCTTCCAGGAATTTCCAATTTTAAGATCACAAAAGGTAACGCCATCACAACAGGTCTCTGCAAAACTTGTGAAAGCTTGCCATTTTCTCACTCCCAATTTTTAACAATATGTCCACAAAAATGCTTAAATTGAATCAATAATTGCAAATTTTACCAGTCACTGGGTTTCTTGTCATTAAATAATCCCATTCTGAATCATTGTTACAACCATCAGTTATATAAAACTCCACATCAGGCTGCAACAAACCAACTTCCTCGTAAATAAATTTATGTCTCAGGGACATTCTTTAACCTGAGGTACATTTCCCAGGCAGCACTTAAGTCCCAGACTGTGTTTTGCTCTCAACAAGTTCAAACAATTTTATATTAAGTATGGGGCTTGCTGGGAGCGATGGACCAGGAAAAAAACAACCTGATGGGCTGAACGTTCAACACTGATGCACAACTAGCTCTTCACTGTCCTAAGAATGCCTATCAACTGCTCCTATTACCTAATAAATAAAACTTACAGACCAGAGTGTTGGTTGATAAGTTTTACACTTACTGGAATTAATAACAGATTATAATTATCAAATAATCACAGTTTATTTCCTCACTTACTACCTCAGCTGACTGCAAAATAGTACAAAACAGATCACAAACAACAAAAATCTGTGAGATCATCCCTTAAAACTTTTAAAACTACACATGTGCAAGTAGAGGTGCACAGAGGCAGAAAGGGTCACTGTGAATGCTTCATTATCTGGCAGTGTGATTAGAAAAATTGTCACGCTCCTCAATGAGATTTCTCTCTCTGACCAAGCAGGACTGAGGGGAAGGAGTCAGTGCGTGTGTTTGCATCAGTATATATGTGTGCCTCTGCTGGAGTATGTAGCGAGAGTACAAAGTTTTGGCCTTTTCAAAAAGACCTTTTCTGTCATCTGACTAATAGACGACAGGAAAATGTAGTCCACATATATACTGTGCTGTCAACATTGTCTTCCACTTATGCTGTGTTGGTGTTTTCACCATCCACTGCTCACCAAGCACAAAGTAGACACACACAGACACACAAAAACATACTGGCTGCATAATGGTCGTTCACACAGATAGATAATACCACAACATCCATAGTATCAAAGCCCCTCGGTCAACAGTAGCTCCATTAATGCTGCCATTAGAGAGAGGCGATTGATTTATTTACCAGCGAAGCCTGACACAGCATATCAGTCACAACAGCCCCCACAACCTATACAAGCTGCTATCAGGCACCAAAGAGCGATTTGACAGATATTGATGGAGGAGGTTATTTTAGTAGAAACACTATTTTCTGACACAATATACACACATACAGTATCTCAGAAAAAATATGAAATTTGCAAACAGCAAATGTTTTAAATAGGTTAAAACATTAGATAGCTAATTGAAAAGGTGCTTCCAGTGAGCACATCTCAAGCTGGGAATCTGTATAACAGACAAGGGTAGCTGCAGCTACAGGGTAAACATCTTTGAATCATCAGTCCTGAGCTCGACTGCAGCACCCTGCTCAAAAGCTCACCGACTTCATAGAAATGGCCCATATATCACTTTTTATTTTTTCAGTGGCAAATGAAAGGGACAGATTTCCAGCATGAAGGTCCCTGCATTAAAAGTTGAGCAATCATGACAAAAATGATGACTGATGGTTTTATAATGACAAATCAACCACCTGGGGACCCATGATGTCATCTGAACAGCTTCCCCAGAATGACTGAGCCTCTGTGAAAGGCAATCATCAATGGCAGCAAATGGACCTAAATATACACTCAAATAAGTGGACGAGACCTGGGTCAAATTACTGTTTTTTTCTGTAATTCATTGATCTTGCTTGGCACGTATGTGCAGACCTCATTAATCTGGTTCTGCAGGCAGGCTCAATCATACACTCAGCTAGGCAACATATTGGAGAGTCAAGCCAGAGTCAATGCCAACAGTCAGGTTGGACTCTTTTCAGTGATATTTGAAGCAGACTGGTTAATTAACAAGTATTTTCAAGCCAGTAATGCTAAGTAAAGAGCATTCTTGTCATGTACTGTATAACACACACACACACACACATATATATGTACACAGTATATGCCAAAACACAAAATGGGCATAGGCAGAATCTGCTTAATTCAAATCACCACATTTCATGAACACTGACACCCTGTATGAATGGGAATAAATGCAGCATGACGCCTGACTCCCACTCTGTGGTTGAACATTTAGCTCAATGTTGAAATATGTAATATTACATTAAACTGCTGTCTTTTCACTCAGACATGAAGTACCAACCTCTCACTGAGGCACAGAAAGAGAAAAACTGATTAAGAAGAGAGTGAAAATCCCTTTGACGATGTAGTAAATCTCATCGAAATAAATCTTTCCCTCCTCAATGGGTGAAATTGGATGTGAGAGATGAGAGTTGTGATATGTGTTTAGCATTCACCAGGTGAAACCTGCTGCTGTAAATGAGGGACTGAGGGAGCAGTGGAAAACAACGAATGAAACAGAGAGAGAGCGAGCAACAGTGAGAGGGCTGATATTTATTTATTCTGGCGAGGGAACATTTAGGTACTAGCACTTCAGTGAACAAGCAATCAAATGATGAAAAACACAGCCTCATTGTTGACATAAATCATAATTATACCACAGCTTTACACTGCAATCCCTGATATAAGAGCAATTGCGATGGGGAAAATTAAACAAGCACTGTTGTGACTGAGCACTGTATAATCATAGGTTATAACTGATGTTGAACTGAGTGGCTCATTTCACGTATATGTGAGGTAGTTCTGATGGGTGATTGTGCATCTGTGCATCTGTGCGTACAGCACAATACCATGAATCGATCAGACTATAGCCTGGGTCTGTTAAAAGAAAAATCGCAGAGGAAAAATTATTGATAGTTTGACTTTCTCACTCCATACAATCAGTATACAGCATCCAATAAAATGGAGTGTACTGCTGGACTTAACATCACTAAAATATTATTACAAATTTTGTCCATTTAATACAATTGTATCAGTTTTCATCCAAAGTAGGGATGCACCGATACCACATTTTTTCAATCCAATTACAAGTACAAATACTTTGAGTACTTGCCGATACTGAGCACCGATATGAGTACTTATTAATGCCATTACACTTTGTACATTTACTTGAAAACGTGTTTTATTTTGATCAGATATTGTTTCATTCTCTGGCTGTAAGAAATTGCTGTGACTGACCCTAACCCTCTTTGAACTCGGCGTTGTGTTGGTTTTTTAGATGTTTTATCAGATTGCTTGTGTTGAAAGTACTCGCTTTCGTCCCTCCTCTTGACAACTTTGCAGAGCATAATATGCAGTCTGCTTTACTTTTGTCACCATCATCCACTTTGAAATACCTCCACACCGCCGACATTGCTCCTCCTTGCTCTCAATTAGCACCTGACCACCCAACTGAACGCCACGCTGCCGTAAAGTGGTATCGGGTGCTGTGGTATTGGGACACTTTTCTGAATACGAGTACAGGAACAGGGTATCGGACAGATACCCAGTGCTGGTATCGGTATTGGTGCATCCCTAATCCAAAGCCTGAAAAGAGAGAAGCCAGTTCATCTGCACCATCTGTAAATGCCATATCCCCTATTCGTTTTGCACTCATGCAGCCCCATATCAGCTCACTCCCATCCCCATGTTTTACAGCCGTCATAATGCAGTCGTGTGGTAGTCCTGGCCAGGTCCACAGCAAACATGGTAGACCACATCAACAAATTTATTTTAGTTTCATCTGACCAAAGAATGTGCTGCCAGTATTCATCAGGCTTCTTTTCATGTTCTTTGGCAAGTTTAATCTTTCACTTTTGTGATGTTTTGTGAGCACTGGTTTTATTCTTGGATGCCATAGATGTTTACTTCATACAATGTCCTTCAAACTGTCTAAGACACTGTCACTGAAACACTAATTTCCAACGGTAATATTTGTGCCAAGTCAGAAGCACTGACCAGTCTGCTTTTCAATGCAAGGTTGCATAAAGAGCAAATTATTCTACCTTAATAAAAGGTCAACAAGCTATTTTAGCACAGCGTCTTGCGAAGATCTTTGCAGAATGCACCATTTTCATGCTGAATGTTTAATTTAGCATTGTAAAATGCATTACATCCACTTGTTACACTTCTTAATAGCATCTCAACAAGTTACACAATTAGCATGCTCACATGGGGCTGGGGAACTCCCACCGCAGGCATATCTCTTTGTAACAGCTACCAGAGACAGTCACTGTACAAACTGAGGGAGGTACTACTGGATTTATGCCATCTTCAGATTGCTTGCTTGCAAAACTCAATGATAATGAGTTTACCATGATGAAAGGGAAATGCAGAAAATCTTCACATTTGAGAGGCTGAAAACAATACTTTTATAAATGACTTATACAGTGATTTGATTATCAAAATGTGCTGATGAATTTTCCTTCGATGGAATAATTCAACAGCTCCTCATTTCAACAATAGAAAATTGTGCATTATTGTATGTTCACATTTTATCTATCTTAGTTAGTAACAGCACAGTCAGTAAGTATGTAGGACATTTTCTTCCTGTGAGAGACATGCTTGTTACACATAACATAATCTTATATCTACATGTACCCTGGTCTACTGAGACTACTGCCACTGAAAGAACTGGTAGCACTACCACATCTATGGACCAAGAACCTTTTTTTGATCCAGCATCTTATAGAGTCTAAACAGAGGGACAGAGGGACAGAAAATATGTCAGAGCCACCAAAGGCTGGCTGGCAGCACACAGGTTGTAAACCTTAACTGAGTCTTCACATCAGTGACCACAAATCATTTGAAACACAGCTAGCTGTATCCTGCTGCTTCACACAAGCAGACTTCACAGGACATCTTTTGAGATGTGATTGAAATTTAGGACACCAGTGTCTGTTTTACAATAGGATGAGAGGGTCACCATCCATGACCTGAAGAGATCTCATCCAAAATAAAGCACCTTCCAAATTCCTAGAGAGAGCAAGAGAGACTGAGCAGTTACAACTACTGTCACCTCATCACCCAGGGACCATTCATCAGCTCACAGTGAAAGACTGAATGAGAGAGAGCAAGAGACATTGAGAGTAGGGGAGCAGGAGGAGGAAGAGGAGGAGGAGGGTGGGGTGTAGGGGCAGGGAACTGACAGGTTGGTGCGGTGGCAAGGGAGTAACAGGCCCAGAAGGTCTGAAAAGCAGTGAGCATCACTGAGCCGGATACACACACAAATGGGCTGTACCCAAAACACACACCACATGCACAACAGCGCTGTCAAGCTGTGCCCACAATCCATGTAAGTGCGTGTACACACACTCAAGAACACACTTTTCCTTCATCTGTGTGGAGCTTTGTCAGGCTGTTGTAAGTTGTGCAGCCCCTGATTGAGAGCTTTTACATGTGGCTGGGAGCTGCAATTGAAGCTATGCTACATTTTCTGGTCTTCTCTTATAAAAAGTGTGTGTGTGTGTGTGGGGGGGGGGGGGGTCCTCTATTCATCCATCATTTGTTGGGCTGTGTGTTTTTTCATTCATCCATCACACTCAATACACAGACACTACTGAAGGGAGGCTGTGTAGGATGCCATGCTTTCAGTTACCTTGCTTGGTTTGGATTTGAATGTGAGAAAAAGAGAAAGATAGGGAAAGGCAATAATTGGGGGGGAGCAAGGTCATGTTTCCTGGTTTTTATTCAAGCTTAATGCATCATTTTCAGCAGTGATGTGGTGCCATCATTCAGCAGCAAAATTACAGGTGAAAATTTGTAACATTTCCTCAGCTCTTTCTTGTCCTTTCAGTACCACTCATTTTCATCCATCCCACCCTTTGGACTAACTTCCATAACATGATGAATGATGATGAACAGCTTATTATAATTCTTAGTCAAAGATTAAAGAGCAAAATAGCTGCAATGGTGAATTTCATTTGCATTAAAAGCAAAATTTGTAACACCATTTAGCCAAAAATATGACAAGATGATGAGGAAGTAGTGTACTTTGTGGAGAATTTCCCTGGAAAGCGGGGCATAAAGCATGGTGCAGTGCCTGCTACTGTACTGACAAGACATTTCATACAAGAAAATTGGCATAAACACAAACTGTCCTCTGTGGCAGTGAATTGGATCTGTCATCCTCTCAATAGAGTAGGATTGGAAATATAATACAGAAATCACTCAAAATCCTTGTAATTACACACATGGGCATTTAAGCATGCATAGAGACAAGCAGACACACACACACGTACACACACGCAATCTCTGCCACAAGCGCACAGTGTTTTCTTTTGCAGCCACAGGCTTTCTACCACAGAGTAGGAGAGATAAACTGAAATTAATGCAGAGGAAAAAGATTCAGGTCAATTCTCTGTTGATTTGAGAGGTCAGATATTCATTCTGTCTCCCACAACTGTGCTGTGCATGTCAAAGCAAGCAAATTTGATTCCGTTTTAATGTTTCATGCTAATGGGGAGAGCACATCTTCAGTTACATGCAAAAATGGGGTTTCTGCATATGAAGTCATACACAGCACTTTGTCATGGACCCTGACAAGCAGAAGCACACACACTATTCATCTGCATTTTGACTGTAATTGGGTTCTTAAATTGGACACTTTGAATGTCACTTTATACAAATGTAGCATCCTCTTTGACTCTTAAGAGATTAATAAAAATACAGAGTGAAAACTGGCCTAAACCTGTCAATGACAATTTAGGCTGTACACACAATTTTTTGTTGTGCCTAACAATTTAATAAAAGCTCAGAAAATACTTCTGGAGCTTATGGGTGTCTCAGTCCCTGTTTAACCTCCCCTGCTATCCTCTCTTCTGTTAAAGGATTCTTTTCTCTTCTGAGCTTATTCCATCTGCTATGGTTTTTTTTGTTTGTTTGTTTTTTGTTTGTTCTTTTTTTTTTTTTTTTTTTTTTGCTTTTTTGGCATCTGGTAATTAGGTGCTGTCTGTCTGAATAAATTTATCCTACTCCTATTACAAGTGATCATTACATGTCCGAAGTGTGTATGTTAAGAAGTCACACTGTTAATGTCTGTGAAAAGCATGGGATCGTTTTAAAACCTTTCTTCATCTCAGGGTAAATCTGACTTTTTGTATTTTCCCTCCTAGTCCTTTCTGGCCTCTTCTCTTGTAGTTTCCGCTGCTTTTCCTGCCAAAAGGTTTTGGAACAATAAGAGACAGTGAGAAATCTGAAATTTTAGCTACTGATATGCCTGGTTGTACTGGCTGATCCCATGATGGTTCACAAAACTGTATGCTAAAAGAATTCAACAGTAGTTCATTGTGCTGTCTGAAAATATTGAAATAAGAAAATGTCTCACACAGATGGCGATTGCCAGCTGAGGTTTCATTTTCCTGATACTTAACCTGTCTTGAATTATGTTTTTGTCATAAATATTGTTTTGCTTGCTTGTTTGTTTGGTTTTTCAGCATGAAAAAGCATGAAAATGCCACATGATGCATCAGTGGGAAGATAAACACATGCCATGTAAATATATAGAAAAAAACACTAGCACATTATATTCATCAACATTAACAAAGTCTAAGCCAGAAATTACAATGATGATGATGATAATGATGAAGAGTATAACTCCAGTCTACACAACAACCAATGCGAGAAAAGCCACACCCCACATGACTTAGCGATGCTTAGAAATCACCAACAGCTCACCTCTGGCTGTCAATTTTGGGAAAAGGGACATGTTGTTAAGAACACCAGCCCACATGAGCATATGTGCTCAAAAATATTTGTTACAGAGCAGCACAGAAGTGCAAAGGTCCTGTGTCCCTGCCTGTGCCCATGCCTGTGCAGGAGATTGTTTGCTATCAGCATGTAGAGCATGTAGAGTCAGATCCAGACAGACATTACTGATATTGACGCTGTAGAGTTCCGCTCCCTGTATCTTGGTCCAGAGCAGATGGCCACAGATCCATTCAGCCAAGGCCTTAATAGAGCCACAGCTGCTGGCAGACAAAGTGAATCTCCCTCCATATGCACTTCCTTGGAAAACACAGCACTGCTCTGTTTGCTCTGCTGTGGGAGTGTGGCACAGTTCGCAAGCTATGACTCAGACCACTGATACTTCTCCTTTCGAACCAGTCCACACAGGGCAATTTGTTCAAATTTAACAAAGGCTGACAGTGGACAGCTACGGCCTTGTCTTCTGCTCACATTCAGCCGTAAAGCAAGTGTTAACAAGGCGGCACTGCGTTCAATATTTTTATCTAACAAGAGTCAATCCATCCACTACAATTTCCACCAGTGAGAAATACAGCTGTGACTGTGTTTGCCCTTACTGAACTCATTAATATAGAAATCAATATAATTCTCCTTTATGAAAGTGCAAGTATCCTGCGTGACTTTATGGTGCTGCACTAGAGGAGTGTAAATTGCCATTGCTGTAATTCTGGTACACAACTTCTGGCTTGTGTATTTGCAGAAGTGCTTAATGCCATGATAATACAAAATTACAATAAAAGCACTTGTCAAATTTCAATTAGAGTAAAGCATTAGTCTCGACAGGAGATGCTTTGATTTAATCCTACTGCATTTTGGATGATCATCATAGATAAATTAGCAAACAGAGGCAGTCAGTTCTTTTAAAAAACCCACATTTTCCAATTCTATTTCTGATATTCTGTGTCTAATACAACTTCCCCGTGTTTGCATGTTTTTTTGCATGTTTGCAGGTTTTTACACATCTTTCTGCATCTGTCTAATCTCCAAACATAAATCCTGTCCACAGTTTAACTAATAAAAGTGTTGTGAACTGAAGAATGCAAGCTGTCCATGTAGTCTGAATATAAGAGTGTGTCACAGTCCTAGGATAGACCATGCAGTGTGCCTCTCTGCCTTGTGGCCAGTGTATGCTGGAATAAGCTTTAGGCTCCCTTATGACCCTGACAAGGATTAAGCGAGTGCAGAAAATGAATGAGTGAGCTCTCTCGCAGGCCAATTCTTGCAATTCTGTGTTAGGAATATGAAGTGTGTCTGCCATTATCACCATCCTGACACGGGGGAGTATTGAATCTACAGTGCGGGTGCTAAGAGGGTAAAAATACAGGCAGGAGCAAAAGTCACGGTGTCAGAGGAGATCTGTAGATTAAAAAGCACACCATCTTGGGAAATGCAAGGGCAGGTCAACCAAGAAAAGACACTGATGGGAGAGATTTTCAGCTCTCTCAGGTGAGGGACAATAAACACTAACCACCTGGAAAAGCAAGGGGCTTGATATTTCTAATTAATATTAATTGAATCACTTGAGCGCTTTGTTTACTGATCAACAATCTCAGTTGCTGCGAGGGGGTAATCACAAACATCTGAAATACAAAAATGCATTCTCATGTGCACACACACTAAAATCTGCTCACACTTGAGTTGATGTGGGAGATCTACAGGAAAGAACTCATTAAAGTTACTGCCACGTATATGCGGGAAAGAAAGTGTAGAGAGAAACGTATTCCCAAACTTCAGTGTCTACATCAAAGTCCAAACAATCCATAAAGTGCTAATCTGTTTTGGCACTCAGCAACCACAACCAGGAGACTGCCCACATTCAGTTAGTCAGTAGACACACACAATCACACACATACTTCAAAGTTTGGTGTGCTGGTGCTTTAAGTTGTTATCTAGCTTTCTGCAGCAGGCTCATCCCCGGTGCCTCATGGTGTGTGAGTGTCCACTAATGGCTCCATCCTCCGAAGCCACTCCTGTGAGTTTCTGGGAATATTTATGTTCAAAAACATTTGTGTGTTTGGGGGGAGAAAAGTAATCTGAGGACACCTTGTCACAAGAAAAGATGGAAAAAGTAAGGAAGGAATGAGAGGAATAGGGGAAGACATCAACAACTGATATCAAGTACAGAAATGTGATGTGGGTGCTGCATACAAGTAAAGAATCAAAGGAGAAAAAAAGCACAAAGAGAGTGGGATGAATAAAAGGTGTGCATGTGTGTGTGTGTGTGTGTGTGTATGTGTGTGTGTGTGCGCAGCAATGTAGGTTTGAGACTAACTTTTTCACATGATTTCTGATACCTCTTTTCTGTTCTTATCCATCAATATACTGTGTAATACAGCATAAAACAGTTTGGGAAGTTTCTTCAAGACTACATCGTGTGGGGTGAAAAGGAAGCATAAAAGTGAAATGTTCTTGCAAGGAGTAAGTAAAGTGAAGTGGCCGGATAGAGATAAGAGGGAGTGGATGTGTGATGATGACTGAAAAGCAATCATGTGGATGGTTTGACATTTACTGAGGGTCGTCGGAAGCGGTTTGTAATGGCTTCAGTCAGGTGAGGAGGATATCAACTAGACTGGATAGTTGGAGAAGTTGGAGAAGATGGTGTGAGGAAATCCAGAGGATGCTTGAAATCGATAAAGTGGATTTGTGGAGTGGGGAAGTCAAGGGGTGGAGAATGAAAAGAAGATGGCACTAAAGACAGATGGTGTTTAAACACCCTCAATGCTGAGAGAGCTGGGGAGTGTGTCAAAAAAAAAAATCAACAGAGAGCATTGGTGTCCAACTTCTGCCATGGTACATACACATGCCAAGTGGAGTACGCCAGCACCCCATGGCACCATTCTGGACAAGCTACACCATCTGAACAGCATGAGCAATCTGACTATTCATCTAGACAAGCAAGAGCAAACACACACACTTGTTTTACATTTGTTGTGAGGATACTCATTAACATAATGCATTTACTAGTTCCTTACCCTAACCACTACCATCACAAATGAATGCCTAACCCCAATCATTACTCTAATTTAAACCTAAACCTAATTCTAACCTGAACCCTAAAGTCAAGTCTTGACCGTCATACTGCCCTTTGAAATTGTGAGGACTGACCAAAATGTCCTCACAACAATGGTTTCAAACCAAACCTATGGTCACGAGATCTGGGTAGTGGCCGAAAGAACGAGATTGTGGATACAGGCGGCTGAAATGAGGTTCCTCCGGAGGGTGTCTGGGCTCAGCCTTAGAGACAGGGTGAGGAGCGTGGACATTCGGAGGGAGCTCGGAGTAGAGCCCCTGCTCCTTCGCATTGAAAGGAGCCAGTTGAGGTGGTTTGGGCATCTGGTTAGCATGCCTCCTAAGAGGCTTCCTTTGGAGGTTTTCCGGGCATGCCCAACTGGAAGGAGACCCCGGGGCAGACCCAGAGTGCGCTGGAGGGACTATATATCTCTTTTGGCCTGGGAACGCCTTGGAATTCCCCAGGAAGAGCTGGAAAACGTGGCCAGGGAGAGGGACATCTGGAATGCCCTGCTCAGCCTGTTACAGCCGCAACCCGACTCTCGGATAAGTGGAGGACTGACTGTTGCTCTACTCTAAACCACCATACACAGCCCAGAAGGTCTATTTTCCCCTTAAAGAAAAAGAATAATCATGAAATAGAAAATTTTAAAAAAAATCATTTTGTTCAATCAAACAGTCTGCTGAATACACAAACATGACAAACAGAAACCAAAGAGGATGCAAAAGTAAAAACTAGGACAGTCACACTCCCCTGTCGCTCTTTCATTCAGGCACACCTTCAAGTCATTCCCATAACATCAGCCACACAGCAGGACTTCTCTGCAGTTCAACACTGTTGTGACAATGATGATTACCGACCTCTTTGACAGAGAGACATGCATCACCAGTGTACCAGTTCATGAAGCGCTGGAACAGAACTGTCCTCCAAACAATATAAATCACAACAGTAGTCACAGTTTGCCTAAATGTATGTGGTCTGCACACTGAGCAGCTTTCTGATAAAGGGAAATCCTGCTTTCACACACAAGTTTTACTGTTGCAGTTTCAGCCAAGACCAAGAGCAAAACTGCAAATCATTCCTGTAATTACAACATTGTATTCACTAATTGTTGAGATCTAGGAACACGGCAATATTTCAAGGCAGTTTTCTCTATCTCTAAATAAGGTGGCTTAGAAAATAAAAACTATTACAAAATACAGCCCCCACCCGTTGACTTGGCATATATATATCAGTTAGTTATATCAGTTTAAAGTATGAATATTTGCAAATTATTAAATAAATACAATTAAAAATCTAGTGTACTTTTTGTATTCAAATATTTCATTTCCCTTTATTGAGGAAAAATACATTATTTAATAAACTTTCATTGTGCCCCTAAAGTTCTTTATGCACTTCAAAATCTTTCAACTTAGGAGTACATGTGCTCCTTAGCAAAAGAGTAAGCGTCCCTGCTACAGACATTAGGGTGGTATCACTCTTTTAGTCTAACTCTGCAAGACAGCAAATAAGCATATTGCCTTAAATGTCAAAGTTCTTCTGTAATCACACTCATGTAGAAAGACAAACAATATGTTTGGATAATAAAAATATGGACAAACAGAGCACACTGAGTAAAGGTCAGTCTAAACACTGAAAAATTCCAGTCCATCGGTACACAGTAGTGATGAGTATCATCATGTAAAAAAATACTTTTTAGGAGTGTTTTTTGGTTGATTTGGTAGCTCCCATAAGCCATACAGGTCCACAAAATGAAATGGGTATTTGAACTGTTTATGAACTATTAATATCAAGATGCTGGATGCCACAACTCACCATTTCATTAAATTATCTATCTGACTGCAGGCAACCATGCACGGCCCATCCCTCTAAACAACCCGTTGGGAGGGTTTACCCTCTGATCAAGGTCTCTCACCTGGGAAGCCTCAGAGCACATCAGGCTGACTGAATTGAATATAGATATGGGTAAATGAATTATGAATTATGAATGGGCTTCAATCCAGAATCTGAAAATGCAATAGCTTTTCAAATTAAAAAGGATTTTCTAACCATCAGAGAAAGTGATAGCCCTCGGAAACTTTACACAGAGGGTGAAATCTACAGGTGGGCAGACATATATAGAGGCTGATGGGAAAACCAAAATATTTGCTATATTGCAGGTCAACACAACTATATAATCTATGGCAAAGCAAATTCTTGTGCTGCATTTTGTGAGTCCACTTCTACAAACCCTGATATATTTTGAGAGACCCTTAATGCTTGCATTATTGTTAAAATGATGTGTCTTTCATGCAAAATTGTAGTCACTGGATCACACAAAAACATTCTGACCAGTGAAGGACACCCATGGGTGCCAAATACATGTTGAAACATTTGAAAGATTCTGATGAAGCCAAACACTCGCAAGGTAAAAAAAGAGTGTTTGTGTATTGGATGAAGATGGTGTAGCAGCTTCACATGCAGTGAAAGCCTGTGGGTGCACGTGTGTGTGGGAAGCTGGAGGGCAATATGACACACACACACAGCCCAACAATTCTGCTATCTGTCAGAGCTATTCCCATGTAGGGACAGCTGAAGTTGATCTCATTAACTTGCCCTTCATTCAAACAGCTAATTACACGCAGACACACAATCACAGCCTTCACAGCACAATCAAGTCCTGACGGAGGGAGCGAAAGCAAGACAGAGGGGGGTAAGAGTGGGAGAGGAAGTCTACAACAAGCACAAAGAAAAAAGGAGTGCGGAGGACATACCGAGAAAGAAAGCAGAGCACTGAAAACAAAGTGAAAGAGAAAAAGGAAAGCCAGTGGAGGCTTCATTACTTCTAAGCCGTCGACAAGTATTTTACTTGAGTGTAAGCTGATTTTCCCTCTCACGTACAGCAGTGGATTGGCTCCGAGTCAGAATCTTTCTGAAAAGCTATTTGTTTCCAGTATCCCTAATAAAGGAATTAATGTTATGTTAATGACTTTTCAGCCTATTACTGCACTGCTGATGGATCCATCTGTACTTGAAAATGTCTTTTCCTCCAGAACCCTGCCGCATGGCTATTTGTGTCACAGTCTTTGTCAGGTAATTTATGGGAGGACATTAAGCCGTTAATACATTGTGTTACAAAAAAGACGACAGTTTAATGGCATTGCGTAGATGAGCAAACTTGCCATCAATAATGTTGTATAATGAAGCCTGTTGAAGGCCTATTGGGAATAGAAAACAGTGGCTGTCGAAACTTAAAAGAGAATATTAAGAATTTGTGTAGGTATGCATGTGTGAATGTGTGTGTGCCCACGTGTGCAGATGCTAATCTGTGGTACATGTGTGTATGTGCTGTTGTGCAGGTGGTAGGAGAGAGAAGGGGAAGAGAGGGGTTCAGCAGAGCAGGATCAGCATCTGGGTGGCACACTTGCCTACCACTGCAGTAAATCAGGGTTTTGAGAGCTAGTTCCGGTTACCTAAACTCAAAGGTACTAAATCTCTTATCAAATCCTTTGTCTAACGAAACCAGTCCCTTTTGAACTGAAATGACAAATTTAATCTGTAACAGATTGTTATTATTAAATATTGTATTTATAATTACTCATAAATGTAACTCTGTTAGTAATCTAACACTGTATGTAACTAGCCCAAAAGCCAAAATAAACTTGGCTGATGTCTTATTAATATGCCTTCTGCCAACAAAAGGTAATAACAGACCGTAACTAAATCATCAACTTTTACACGTAAAATCTGAACCTAAATGGAACTACATGGGATATGGAAGGATTCATACCTAACTACAATTACCGGCTATATAAGTTATATAAGTTATGGCCAAAAACATGTTTTGCGCTGTCACAGTGACCTTAACCTTTGACCATCAAAATCTGATCAGTTCATCCTTGAGTCCAAGTGAATGTCAGTGTCAAATGTGAAGAAATTCCCTCAAGGCATTCCTGAGATATTACATTCACCAGGCCAAGAACATGTTTTGTGACCACTGACACATGACCACCAAATTCTAATCACTTCAACCTTAAGTCCAAGTGAATGTTTGTGTTTGTGTTGAGATATCACTTTCACAAGAATGGGACGGACATATGGACAGACGGACAAACAAACCGAAAACAAATGCCTCTTGCCGGCATGGACACATGAAAACTGTTGGTGGGGAGTTTTCATAGAGAGATTGATTTCTGAGGAGAAAGACTTCTCACTTTAGACTCTCCTGATGAAGAGCCATGCAAGCAGGCAAAAGAAGCATTTTGCAACTCCATGTGTATTGGAGGAAGCAGGTGGTAATATAAAAGTACCAAGATCTATGGTGCACTGGATATTCTGAAATGAGAGAAAAGGGTGAAGGGTAACGTAGAAGAAAAGGAGAGTTAAGGCAAGAAGAAAAGAAGTGATGAAAACGGAAAAGACGAAGACAGGAGGAGGCATTACATGAAAGGATTCCAGTCACATAACTATTTATTGCTGTCGTCATTCACCCGGCCTCTTAAGCTTGTTCTCTTCATATCTCCCCTCTGCTCACCTTATTCTCCCTTTGTCTCTCTCCTTCTGTCCTGTCTAGCACTCTGTCTGAGTCTGAGGAGAGCTGATGTTATGAAACATTCCTCTTTGCCGCTGACTTAAAATCTGAGAATGTATAATAAGTTCTCTGTTTCTGCCTTCTTCATCGCTTCTTTCTCTTTATCTCTGCATTATTTCAGTCAGACAGCAGTACGTTTGACACTTGTCTCCTTTAACTCTTAGGAGTGCTGGCTGTGTCATGCAGACAGCACAGCAGCTGCACAGCAGCCACTTCACTGCATCTGTGTCCACAGTGGCTCTGTTTAATCACATTTCAGCAAAAATCAGATGTATACAGTGTCTCTAAATGTGCAACAAGTCTTTGGCAAAATGGCATTAATTTTCTGTCTTGCATGGAACATGTTGCGCAGTGGTTCACAGTTAACAAGTAAAATCAGAGTATTTTTTGAGAGTAGCCTTGACAGGAACAGAGTCAATGATTCACTATTCACAATTTTTAATAAAATGGTTAAAAAGCTCAGTCAGTAAGCTTTACACAGCATATTAACATGTAAACAAAAATAAATAAAATAAAACCTGACAAGACCCATCCATTGACAGTGACGTGTTTGGAGGAGGTGGAGTGAGAGCAAATAAAAACTGCTGCTGAGGTGCCTTTTGTGTAGACAAGGATTAACTTTTCTGTGGCTGCCATCCTTTCTGTTATGCCCGCTATGCAGTGACAACACATGGACTATCCATTCAGAGGCAGACACATACATCAAGACTTATGTATTCTATATAAACACACTCGCAGCTGCAGAATGCAAACGCTCAATAGAATGACTTGAGCAGAATGAAGCTTAATCAAAACCTGATTTTGTTTTATTGAAATCACTGATTATGTTATTTGACATTTCAATAGGCCTAAGGGGATTTAATCCCTATACAGGAGTGTACTCTGGAGCAGAGCAACACTCCGGTCCTCGATAGCAGCCTCAGCTGCCCTACAGTCATTTAGACAACTGGGAATAAAATTAGCTAAGAAGTAGAAGATTAACACGGATTATAGCTGGTGTAGTAAACCATCTACATGCTGTCACATCACTATGGAGATGAAGGCTTAGATGGTGTGTACACGAAGTGTGTCTGGATGTAAACTATAAATATTCTGAGGACGTACAGATGTATGATTACACATGGCATATTATACATGGCATTCAAGCAGTGCACATTGCACTGCACATGCTCATGAGGAACTCCATGGAAAACAAAAGTGTTACATTAGTGTATACAGACTAATGTCAGTGATGTTTAAATGTTTAAATTAACTCACTGACAGCCATAACAATTCATTGTAATAGTCACCCTCTCATTTTATGCATCATACTGTGTATCAAAAATGTTATTATTATTATTTTTTTTTTATCGAGATGCATGTTCAGGATGTTTGGACACAGTGTCAAGGGATAAGGGCTTATAAGCACCAACAGCTGCTACTGGTATTGTATTTGTGTTACATGCCAAACTTCACTATGTCAACTCTTCTTCTAAATCAGTTACTGTACATCATCCTGCCAGCTGGTTGTTCAAATGTATCTTGAAATTTCTTTTTTGTTCTTTCCAAAGTTGTACCTCTTCCTGTGTTACTTGTTTTCTCATGTTCTCTGTCTTCATCTTTCAGCTTCTCATTCATCACGTTTGGTGGGTGACAAGAATCCTATACAAAGGTACTGGAAAAATGGCAGTCTGCCCTGCTATCGACAGGCTCTACCCAATTGAATTTAATGCTTGGCTGCCCTTGTGTTTTCTTCGTCAGTCTCGCAAACAAACTCATTCATTCTAATTTCTTGATGTCTCCATTTGCATCTGCAAGCTCTTAACATCAGCTCCACCCTTTTGTGGGGCTGTGCTTGACTAGGGTGGCATCCATTAATTAACCACTTAATCAGAGCCAATTAATGTAATAATGCATGGCTTGATTAACAAAATTGCTATAGGCATTTCAAAACAAGGTATCCAATATCTAACACAAACAGGCTAGGAAATGGCAGGTAATTATTCTCTGCCATGTTAAGTGAATATCGATGGATAACAATGTAGCTATATTGAGCCTGAGTAGAGAAGAGACAATTATTTTGTCAGCCCAACTCCAAGCGATGACAAGTGCTGTCTGCATGGTGTTAACAGAAAATGAGAAGCTAAGACCATATGAACAGACGATGATTCACATTAAGAGAGAAACCATAAAGAAGAAGACTGAAAAGACTTTTCACCCTCAGACTTAAAATCTGGTAATAGAATGAAAGCAGATATCTAAAGTTCTGAGCATGTATGCACTAGAGTTCTATCTCCTTTTTGACACAAACATGGAGGAGAGGAAGAAATGTAGGAAGAAATGTAAGCTATTTTTCCGTTAGTTCTCTGCATAAGGCCCAGTATAAAGAGGTGCCATTTTTCAGACAGAGTACACTTAGGAAGGAAAAGGTTTTCTCAGCTAATCCTCCTGTCTTAGTTATGAGAAGGCATTCTTTCAGTCTGAGCGCACCTGTTGGCAACCACCCCTTCTGTCTCTCCTCCTCATTTCCCACAGAGTCTCAGAGGAAGAGGACAGAAGATCTACCAAAGATCCATTTGTTGTCATTACTTTTGTCTGGGACACTAGCTAGCTGGTTCATACAAATATGGGGAAACAAAGATGTACACACGCTCACACACCCTCTACAGTGGAACTTTAGACTTTCCATCCCAATCTCCCCCAGAACATAGCACTCAATAACGCCAAAACCAGAGCTGCAGAACAGAGTACAAACGAGAAAAAGAAAATCCCCGAATCTGAGAGCTCAGTGTGCTGTTACAAATTTTCTGCCTTCCTGGATCACCGCGTCTGAGCATTCAGCTGGGCTGCTTCAAAACATACACAAGCAGCACTTGCGCACACACAGATGTAAGAGAACACACACAAAGAGCACACATCCACAAAGCAGCTGTCAGTCATTCAGCTCAGCTTGCTCAGATACTCAGAACAAGCAGCTGCTCAGTCAAACTTAAAAATCTTGTTAGTGTCGCCTCCCCTCAAAGGAGCTTCAGGCACTGAGTTTAAAACTACCTTGGAACATATGAGTTATTGATCAGATCAATCAAAGTGGTGTTGTAGACACACATAGTCTCTTATTTGTCCCAGTGAAGATGGAACAGGAGCGATGACTGAGTTATCCTGGCATTTTCTGGCTCTGCAGCATCAAACAACATCAAGATAGTGAAAAACAAACTCAAATAGTTCCACAAATACTCTGGAGACAGTGTTTTCGAACTGGACAAGATTTGTGCAGAACAGATGTATAACAAAGAGTATATTAATTTCTTCTTTTCTGGCGAAAATAAACAGGTGTTAAATTGTTTAACAGCTTTCTGTGTGAACAGTTTGTAAGGAGTATTAATATAGAGACAGCATGTTAACACAAGTTAAGTGTGTTCAGAAGCTGTGGATGGCTTGTTGAAGTTTGCACTGTGTAAACATTATTTTCCAATGACAAGTCTCAAGCTTCAAAAATCTGCAAAATCATAATCTGTTTATTTGACCTCTGCTTATCTTGTTGTTTTATTGTATTAATTCAGAACCATTCTACTGTGTAATTGTGTAGTCTGTGAGACTTGCTAATGTAATCATAAAAAATTTGCTTTTTGATTAGCTCATGAAAATACTGCAGTCACAAGCCATTGTAATTTAAAGATGTACACCAAAAAATATGATGCCACTCCTGGGTGGCTCAGATGGGAAGTAGATCACAGCTGTTAAAATCCTCCTCTAGCACATCAACCATAAAATTAATAATAGCTACGTTACACAACATTAATAATGGGCCTTTCTGAGATGCAGCACCTCTCGACTGCTTTCTTCATTCCGAGGTCACAGATATACTCGCAATTTCAGTGTTTTGGTTACTTTATTTAATTTCTGTTGGAACAACAGGGGGAGCTCTTCACATTTCATCCTTTATTAATAAATAGTACTGTAGTGTATGAAGATTATCCCTCGAGGACGAGGATACACAATCTGGCAGAGCTGAGGGTACTTGTGATTTTACATATAAACAAAAGGGATTAAAACTTACTGCATGGCATAAAACTGAAAAGTTAACTCAAACCTTAGTGAAACTGCCAGAGAAATACAGTGCATCTCAACAAACCATCAGCGCTACAGTGAGCTTCATCCTGACACTCCTCTGAACACCTAGTGAAAATCTAACATCATCTGACAGTGGCACCTGACAGTGTGACCATCACTACTAGCCATGCTGTAGCTCAAGCCTTAGTTATACTGATCTTAAAAATGGGAGCTTCATGCAAAGGCTGCTTCATCAATAACTCATACACCTGCTCATTTCACCTTGCTAGCAAGCAACCTCCTCGCCTTGCAGGCACTTCCTGCAAAGCATGAAACAATATGGTGCCAGGGAGGACTTGTTAAAAATACATAATCTCAAGAGACAGAGCATTCACTCAAGAATACATAAGCAGGTGCGTTTGTCATTGGCGCCTGTGTTCATGAATGCATGTATGCATGTTCATAAATGTATGTGTGCATTTATAAATGTGTGTATGGGGATATTCTGTCTGTGTTTCTTGGAGGCAGTACTGCCCTTGCTTTACTCCCCTGCAGGTTCTCACCACAAATATAGACCATGCCACATACAGTACATCATAACAGTGGAGGGGCCAGATAACGATGCAGGTCCTGTCATGTTTCATGCATTCTGATAAGGCAGCCAACACGGGGAGAAAAGATACGAACAAGGTGAGCCGCCTACAGGGATGACAGGCTGCAACTACCAGTGAATCATGTTGGTACACAGCCTTCCTCTTAACATGTTCACTCTACCACAGTGCAACTCACAGTTCATAATTTAGAAACACAGATAAGACAGGTTAGATATTTTGAGTATGGATAACACATATTCAGTGTTCCTGCTGCTGTATCTTGAAGTAGGAATTTTTGGAAACATCTTGTCTGGATGGGAGTCCTTCCAGAAGCAAGAAGAAAAAGAACAATTTTCCTTCAAGGGATTTCTGGTGGGTAGCTGTGTGCGTCATTACAGAATGAAATACACCAATAATTTGACTTTATTAGCCTTAAGTCTAAAGATAAATGTAGGTTTGGCTAGAAGTTGCAAATATAGTGGATATTAAGGGGTGTAAATTATGAGAGAGCACCTCTGTTCTGACAGATAGCATTACTCAGTGATGCAGACCACTGAACCATCAATTTGTCCATCTGTTTCTTGCTCTGTAGTTTCTCTTTCTTTCACACCTCTACACTCTTTCAGCTAATCCCCCCACTCTATTGCGTTTCTCATTTCTCTTTTGATTTGGCTTTCATCTCTCTCCATCATCATCTCTCAGATTCCTGTATGCCATTTCTATATCTCAATCACTGAGGGCGAAGTGAGAAATCATGCGTAATATCACACAGCAGTGCACTTCACTAATGAAAAGGGGGGCTTGTGTATGAACAATGTGAACAGAGTCTGTGTATACAGTAGGTTTCTTTCTTTTCTTTTTTTTTTCTTCCCTTTGTCCTTCCTTCCTTCACACCTGGATTTTCTTTCTGTTTCTCCCTAAGTGTGTCATCAGTACCTGGTGCTACAGACAGCATGGTTATTATTCAGTAAGCGCAGTACAGCAGCGTGTCTGTGTATCACTGACTGGTCGCATCCTTAAGACCCTGCATGTCTCATATTCTCACTGGTTAAGTGGCTGTTTCTTTGCGTGCTGCCAGCTGAGCGCGACGTTTCAAATATGCATCACACTCTCTGGAGTTCACGGAAGTTGTTGCGCACCCATCCTGCCCTGTCCAACCCTATTGTGCCGCCTGAGATGGCTCTGACTGAGCTGTCTTCAATAATTCATTCTGAATCAAAGCGAGACAAAATGGATTGCAGAAAAAGACATTACTTTCCACTTGGAGCGAAACATAGTTGAAATTCAAAGCTGCGAGTCATCTACATGAGGTGAGAGTTCAGCTAATAGTTAATAGGGTATAGTGCTCTGAATACAGGCTGAAATCTGAGCAATGAATGTGTACTGTGCACCTTGACTCCTAATGTGGGTCTACTATAATGTAACGACCAGTTATTATAGATAAGTGTTATTATAATATTTATTTTTATATGACTGTATGTATATCAATTGGGAATTCTAAACTATGCGCGCATGTACTGTATGATTGTGTGAGTGTGAATGCCTACAATATAACTCCTGTCTGTCTCCTGTACAGTACTGTGCTCCCCTTTCATCTGTTTACCCCCTACCTCTAAGCCCTGCAGCGGCCCAGCTTGGCAGCACCAGCGCTCTCGTTAATCACATAGTGTCAGGCCTTTAATAAGTCCTTGACGGGGGTTTCGCCGTGAACGACACTCTTTATCAAAGGTTTACACTGCCAGTGTGTCCTGGAGAATGATTGATCCCACCATGCTCAGGTCTGCCCTTCATGCTGACTGACAGAGTGACACCCACACAGCCAGCGGTAGACAGCGATGGCAGAGGTGCACGGACATGTGTGTGACTCAAAACGTGTCTCAGTGTGAGGGTGAGAGTGTGTTTGAGTGGCAGTGGTGCTGTGCTGGCACTGGGTGGCTAGGTCTGGATGATGGATACTTCTGCTTGTTCCATTTCTCTCCGTACCAACCAACCCTACATGATCCTGCATCTCCAAATGCAAAATACTCCCATTATAGATGCTGTGATAAAGTGATGTTTTAACCTTGCCTGCCTCTGGCTGGAAAGGAAGCAGCCAATCCACTTAACAAATGAAGTAATATCAGCAATCGGTTGGCCTTGTCGCTTTACTTATGGACATTATACTATATGTGAAGCATTATCAGAGCTCTGCCGGCCTTGTCATAAGGGAGGGTAGGGATCTGAATGTATTAGATGAATAGGAAATACATCAAATCCAAACTTAGCCTGACCCGTCCTTAAATCTGTCAAAATAAGACATACAATAGAATAATGTGTCACGTAGATACGAGGACTTGAAAAGTTAGATAACACTAAATATGCATACACACACCCTCACAAAAAAAAACACACACACAATAAAGCAGGTGAGCCCCACAGTTAACGTACAGTTGACATCATGTATTACATGTAAGGGAAAGAGTGAGATAAACGTAGATAAGGAGGCACAAGTGTGAAGAGGAAAGATTTTTGACTGCATTCTCCATAATGATCCATTAATTTCTGAATTAGGAAAATTATGCAGAGTCAAAGTGAAAATAATCATCTTGAGAAGTCACCTTCACAGAAGTCACTTAATGTTGGATTTACTTACTTGGCCTCTTACTGTAAATACATTACAAACTGTGTATTCACAAGTTAGCATAAAGTTAAATAGAGTTTTCAAGGTGAGCATGTAAGAACTAGATCTTTTCACCATTAGGTCCAGTAATACACCTCAGTGTGTCCATTCATTTCCATTGAGTAGCATGTACACAGAATTAAGCCAATTAAATCGTAATTGCATTATTGGAAGGCACATGCTAATTAGATCCCTTGGGTTTATGAAAACAAAGTGCATCCCTTTGGAATACAAAGTACCTGGGTTGAAGGTCATTATCATTTGGGGAGAATAAAAGAATAAAAAGCAAACTTAAACATCAGTTCAAGACAAATGTCATTGTAACATTCTCAGTAAACAGGTTTGTCACCAGGTGGCTCAACAACACAACTCTAACCTTGTAGACACAGCAAAACTCACACAAAAACAAAATTATCACAAATAAAATACTAGATTTTGAGTACCAAGTCTGTGGCATTATTGCATGGCTCTGAAAAGAGAAATCACATAATGGTTGAGGATATCAGTATTCCTAGTACCAATTGTACTAGCAGAACTGTTTTTAAAAGGCAGCAAATGGCTCCGGGAAGTTCTCTGAATGAAATCTAAAAGAGAACAATTTGGTATTTTCTGGTAAGATGCCGCTGGCAATGCAGCGATTAGGAGACTACTGTGAGGGCCTACAATCTAACTCTGCACTTTTTTCTGACCTCCACTCCTCTGTACCACACATACACACACACACACACACACAAAAAAAAACCCTATGCCATGAGGTGGTTGACGCACCATCTGGTGGAGTGGGCAGGGAGACAAACAGAGATTGAGAAGGAGGGACATTAAACACATGTGTAATGGTTCAATATTTGCCTGCTCTGTCCATGTGTGGCTGTATTTTGTCGAGAGACTCTCTCTTGGCAGTGAAATCAGTCCACGTTCCCGGCAGCGTCCCCTCCCTAAGCCCCTACAGGTCGCTGCCACCCAGTCTCCTCAGAGACTCTGCCCAGATAGCCATGCTTTTTGTTCCAAGGAACAAAAAACAGCACCTGTTCACAAAGGCCTCTCATATTGTTCCTCCAGACCTTTTAGCCAAGACGTGCCTCTGTAATCATCTCAGTAACAATAGAGAACCCTGGTATTTTTTTGTCCCTTGACCAATGCTGCAGCTATTGGTTCTGGGACAGATATGGATGAAGGAAATCAACAAACATACAAAATCTAACATGGCTGGTGTGCCTCTACCAAACACAGCAACAAAAGTGAAGGGTGGAGGTGCTGAGTGAGGAAATGTATGTGACCTACTACACCATTCTAGTAGAAATCGACCAATGGTGGATCAAACAACTGCTATTATGCTACATAACAGCCACATAAACTGAGTTCTGTCCATTGAGTGTGAAGGAGGTAGAGTATGGATTGAACAATGCACACTTAGAATAGTAGATGGAAGTGGAAAAAAGAAATGGTGCAGTGGTTAAACCCAGCGTTCAAAGGTAAAATAACAAAAACAACTTTCCGTCCTACAAGGCTGCCATGCTGGCTACAGAGTGCCTAGTACGTATCTAACCAAAGTTCTGAGGAACAAAGGAGATTTCATACTGTTAGGGCCAAACAGAGAATGCATTAAACTTGTTGGCATTCAAATATAGGCTCACTAAGCACTTTTTTGGGAATTCCTGTATGCCTGCTTATTTGTGCAATTAGCCAATCATGTGGCAGTAGTGAAATGCAGAAAATCATGCAGGTACAGGTTGGGAGCTTCAATTGATGGTCATGTCAAAGATCACAACAGAATCTAGAGTTTACTTAGAACAGTGCGAAAAACAAAAAACAACTTGCTGAGAGAGGTCAAAGGAGTGGTTGGGTTGGAGAGAAAGACTATGGTAACTTAGATAACCACTCTTCTCAACCATGATGAAGACTACAACTGGAGAGCTGAAGACTGTAGAAGACTGGTCCGATGAAACTCTGAAAATTTCTGCTGAGGCACACAGATTGTAAGATCATAATTTGACATCAACAGCATGAATCCATGGACCCAGCCTGCCTTGTGTCACCAGTCCAGGCCAGTGGTGATACTGTAATGCTGTGGGGGAGGTTTTCTTGGCACAATTTGGGCCCCTAATGTCAGTATCAATCAATCATTGTTTAAATCCCACAGCCTATCTGAGTATTGCTGTTGACCATGTGCATCCCTTTATGACCACAATTTACCATCTTCTAATGGCTATGTCTGGCATTATAGTGCACTATATCACAAAGCAAAAGTCATCTCAAGTTGGTTTCATGAACATGACAATGAGTTCAGTGTACTTTAGTGGCCTAACTCACCAGATCTGAATCCAATAAAATGTATTTGAGGTTTGGTAGAATGGGAGATTGGCAGCATGAATGTGCAACTGACAAATCAACAGAAATTATCTGATGCAATCATGTCAACATGGACCATAATCTCAAAGGAATGTTTCCAACATCTTGTGGAATCGATGTATTGAATAACTGAGGCTGTTTTAAGAGCAAATGGAGGACCTGCCCAGTATTAGTATGCTGTTCCTAATAAAGTGCACGGTGAGTATACATTGTAAAAGAGAGACAGAGGAGAAAAGCAGGGTAGGAGGGAAAGGGATACTGTTGAAGAGATAATAGCTATTACCAAATGTTAGATCTACTTTCACTGAGGTTTTACTTTGCATGCGGAGGTGAATGCCAAATGATTTGGAGTAACAAAGACTGCAAATGTGGTATTTGCTGTTTTGATGCTCCAGGGTTACATCCTACAGGTCTTCTATTTCAGTTTTGTATCCTCAAGCCTTTGCTTTCTTTGCTTGTATATTCAGATTTTGAAACTGCACAGTCAACCTTTCTTGCATTTTGAAGATTTTTTTCTACATAAACAGAAAAAAGCAGAGAAAGGAACATATTACAAGTTTATCTGCAGCATGGATTAAGCTTTATCACATAAACACCAACTGGGCTTTTCTACAATACCTCCCTCAAATCAAAGCAACACTGGGAAACACTCTTTGACAATCTCTATGAATCTCTTAAATTCTGCCCTGAGGGATGCAGGATACACAACAACAAACATTCATGTGTGAGGTCACACATAACAAGCCATTCAAAGAACTCCAAAAATCTTTAACTTCCTGGTTCCAGTGACCATGGTCAGAATAAGCCAGACAGTGCTTCTGTTCTCTGGTGTTACTGTATTTGTGATGAATAACCCTTCATTTGTGCCTGAAGGCAAGTTCCAGTTTAAATTCCAACTCATTTCTCTCTGTCACACACATATAGACTGATTCACACACACTCTCCTCTCTCTGTGCTGTTGTTCCTCCAACATGCTGCCATGTCCTCTTGGCAGACAGTTGTCATGCATTCTTATATTCACTGAGACACCTTACTTTCAGTGGGGCAGTTCTGCTGGCCTTACCATCCGTTGTTTCTCTGAATATCATTGTCTTCTAATGTGTATTTACAGCAGTACTGCAACAGTACACATACTTGAGCTGACTCTTACGATCTATGTAGACTGGCCTTTATGTTGCAGTTAATCAAGTATTTGCATTATGACCAATTAACTAATAGAATAAGTGAAAATGAGTTTTATCAAGTATGGGTTGGAGAAGTCTTGTATTCTCTAAACATATTCCACTGTAGGCCAAAAATATGAAGATACACATCCTCTGAAATGCATATAATCAATTATTCAAAGATGAATTTTATGATTACATGGCATCATACAATACTGTCAAGACAAACTTTTAGGACAACGACACAATGAGATCTAATTTACTTCATACTGACATTTTTTGCCTCTGCATTGGAAATAAGCATTCTAACCTTAGCTCAAACCTCCTCTGCACGATCATGATCACTAGTATTCCTGACTCAATTTCACAGCCAGATGCCACCCACTAATCGCATCTCCCCCCTCTGCTGAACAAACATCTTCCACATACTATATTCATGGCCAATATGCAGCTAGAGCCTGGTGTGGAGAACGTCTTTTTACCACCATTAACACCAACACCTGTCAAGCCATCACCCCAACAACCTGTCACCCATCAACTTGAAGCCCCTTTTTTGACAGCACTCATGACTGGAGATAGTAATAGCTAATTCAAGGCCTTAGGCGCTTGTCAAGTGATAAAAATCTATAGGCACACGTCACACAGTTTCACTGAAATAATGGATGGGAATGACGGTAACTTGTTAACAATTAAGCAAGCCTTGAGCCACAGCGGCATTCCCTTTCACGCTGTTGTTCTAAGGCTTAACCTAGTCATCAGTTAGCTCATGTATGTAGCAGCCGTTAATGGATGTTCCTGAGATCCTCGCATGTCAAACACCAATCGTCCCTGGAGTCGTGGGCTGTCACACTACCACATGTCAAAACCCTTGATGTACGAGCCACTTTCTCTCTGCTTTAATGCATTTAAATGGAGCTGTGAGTCCAGCAGGACCAGCCCAATTTCAGAACCAGCGGTAAAGGCTCAATCTCATCTACTACCCTGGTGGACGGAGCGTGTACACAGGAAATGAAATTGAAAATCCATCAGGCGCACCCACATGTACGTACATACGCACACACGCACACACACACACCAGGCTTTTCCTTTTACAAACTCTCTCTGTTACAGACAGTCACACACACACAGAGGGTCATATCTCACATTTCAAAGCGTTATAATAATAACGGATGTGTGATGAGCTGCTGCCTGATGTAGAAAGCTAATCCAAGCAAAAAAATAGATTTACTAGAGTAATTGAACCACAGTCAAAGAATTATGAGAGTGAAAGCGCTCCAGACTGCCCTCAGTGTAAAGGTATTCTAACCTTGAATTTAATTAAAATACTTTTTTCTCTCAGACTCCTCATTGCATGTATTGCTTTCGTCATAAGTCAGCCTTACTTAACATAAAAGCATTAACAACTTTCCCAATAAGCAAACAGTTCGAGATCTTACATAGAAGATTACCATATGCATTAATATATGAAATGAAAAAGGTACTCAGTCATGGAGCTATTATATATCAAGCATTCAGATATCTTTGGAAATACAGCGTAAGTGTTATAGATCACTGAAATAGAAGGTGATGTTTTGCATTGTTTGTTCGTCATGCTTAATGTGAAGTTTCATGATGTCAATTTTTTTAAGCCTTAGGATCACAAGACCTCAAAGCCAAAAGCTTTCAAACAGAACTAAGATTAAATACAGTTTCCAGTTCACAGAATCCTTAGCAATCCACATACAAGTGCATTCTTAAGCAGTAAAGCGATAAGATCTGATTGACCTTACACTGATCAACTTCACCCGCAAAGGCTGAGGCCAAGACCCAGGAACAATAACTCAGACTTAAAATGTTTGAAGATGCTCCAAATTCATCTTTTGCCCTCCCTGTTTCAGCTGATAATAAAATGACAGACAACAACAGAGCTGTGGGCAAACTCCCAAACATGGGACTGCCATAGTGCACATAGGTATAGAGTATGTGTGTGTGTATGTGTGTGTGTATGTGTGTGTGTGTGTGTGCAGTGGAGTATCTGCTATCACTGAAGAGCACAAACATTTGAACCTGTCCCCATCTGCAACACCTGCCTTCCTGGGTGAGCAGTAGACACATCCACAATGGGATGGGAAGAGGAGAGGGGAGACATCAAGAGCCAATAATGTTGGTTTGGCTCACTGTCCTGAGAGGAAATGTCAGCAGAGTATACCACTGGTTCCCAGTTACATAAATGTCTTTCTGGTGGGGAATTCTTTGAATGTTTGGTTGACCCCTGCATCTATATAGCTGTGCTAGAGAATTTAATTTCTATTTGTAGTGCACAGTGCTCAGAGGCCAAAGGTTAAAGAGCTGATTAAACTGAGTGTAGAGATTCAGAATTAAGAAATGACTTTTCAACATAGTCAATATGTTTGTGTGACAGAAAGAGCATTTGTTTTAATTCTTATAGATGCATCTGGGCATTGCTCCAAAGCATACAACAGGATCAATCGGCAAGTCATGTTTCTGAGAATAGCAAATTAAAGTGTAATATGACAGCCAGATATTTCACTCACAATATACCTGCTGATAAGGTGTGTTTTCAAAACAAACTATGGACAATTAACTTGAATTTAATTCAACACAAAACCCTGAGCCAGGCTTCAAATAGTCACAAACTTCCAAGCCACTTGCTGCAAGGTCAAGACCAGGAGCCAAAACCTCCAGAAGCCAAAGCCAACAACTAAGAATAATGATGAGACTATTGTTTGATTTAGAGGGATCAAAGACCGGTTGTAAATCTAGATCCAACAGTAAGAATCTTAAGTGCAATCCTCAATAGCTCTCTTAGGAGGTTATAAATTCACTCTGTCCACGGCTGTTTCAAAGCAGCAATAGGTGTACTCATATAGAAGGGCAAGGTGCGCTTTGGACAATAGGCTTTTTCACGGCAGAAATGTTATAGCAGAAAATGGTGTAATTAATAATATTAACAATGAGTAAGAAATCCACCCAGCTTTCAGTTTCAGGGATCTGAGTATTACAAATGCTGGAAGTAAACACTGCACACACACAAGTCGTCATTAATTGTGCATTTTCTATTACTTCTCCTGCCACCAAGCCAAAAATAAAAAGGTCTATTTAAGATGACTTAATCCTATGCAACAAACCCATGGTTAAGGTTGCTTTGGGCTTTCTTCCATTTCACATTCTATTCTATTTCTGTTTCCAAAGTGTAAGTACTCCAAATTTGACATGCTCAAGTCAACAAATTATCTATCTTCTCCTTTCTCTTTATTACCATAGAACAACACATTCAGGGCGGAAATAAAATTTACCTACAGATATTTTACTGTCATGGCAATAAGCAAAGGTGTCAAAAAAAAGTAAAATTCATAACTCTAATTCAGATTTAGCTACTCTGGTTTCAGTATTCTATATGCTGGCTCCCACTGTCTGTAATATATTAGTGCATCATTAGTATTATGCTTAACACCTGTGCTATTCTTCCGATACAATGTCAAGTCGAAACCTCTGTGCTGCAGTTTATTTCTGTGTCCAGTTTGCTGTTGCTTCAGCTCACCTGTTGCTACCTCATATTGGCTAATTACGTTTTAGCTAGCTTGTGGAAATATTGACAACCTCCCTGGTAATAGCATTTCTCCATGCGTTTTGAAGTCATGTACCCACTCTCTTGTCAAGCCTTGGAAAGCTTAGCTGGCTGTTGGCATATTTCACGGTTTCCTGTCTTTCCTATCTTCCTATCACTCCACATTTCACACGGCACTGTCTGGTCTGTCAGTCCATTTCTGCAAAGGCGACGGCAGGAGTCTTTGCAATCACTAAGTCGTTATTCAGCAAAACACGTGACATTGCCAAGGAAGGAAACTCCCGTAGATACAACTCCCTTTACTAGGCATGATTCACGGTTGGCGGCTAATTTACGCGGCCAATTTAAAACGGATGAAAGGGGGAAAATCGCTAGCTTAGCAACAATTAGGCCTTAGACACACCACAAACACTTTCTTAAGTCACAGGCTCAAATGTCGGTTCCGTATCCATGTATCCAAGTATATCAAAATCACGTGAACAGATGTGTCATGAAATAAATAAGCACTAGAAAAGCACATATGCAATGAAATACTTGAACAAACTGAAGTAATAAATATCAAATAGAGCCAATCAAATGTCTCTCTAAATTAAATTCGTTTTAATGAACATTTGAGTTACTAACTAACAAATATATTATCGTTACACAATAATATCATTTTATGTTTACCTTTGTGTGTTGACCCAGATCTTATTTTATAACTATATATATTTAATTATTCCCCAGTCATCCTGCTCAGTTAGTTGCCCAGGCGGCCTTGCCCCCGACAACTGCATCATCCTCGCTTAAGCTTTACCGATAAAATTGTTTGTGTTATAGATATTCAACTTTGGCATTAAGGAAATACTGTATATGAGGGCTCACTGATGTTTTGTGATTTGCTTCCGTAATAGGGCACTTTAATAAAACTAATACAAAACAGTGAAAATAAAGCTGTTTTCCTTTATTAGTAAGCATAGCTGACAGTGGCTGTGAGCACACATTTGGCTGATACAACTCTACTGTGCCACTGCATTGCATCTGTCAAGAGATTTCCTGATATAAACTCAATTTTTTCAGGGTTGCACTGATAGATATTAATGTAACAGGCTGCAATGAACCTTCAAAAAGTATTCTACGATGTACAGACATCCACCAAGGCCCTAATACTCTGACCATGGCTTTTCACAACCCACAATGTAATGGATGAATGACGGAGGGTTATATAAGAGCTAGCCAAGAGACCTTATTTTCACAGACAGCAGTGCACTGGTGGTTGGCAGACTCGGATAATGTGGCGGTTGATACTTTGTCTGATTAGCCCAAGAGAGCAAATGCGTTGGATGTCAATATCTGAATCTTAGTTCTTGAATATTAGATCCATCCATTATCTACCACTTATGCGTTAAGAATTACGCAGGGGGGCTGGAGCTGTCCAGCTATCTAGCAAGGCAAGGCGGGGTACACCTATACAGATCGCCAGTCCTCCCTTGGGAGCCAACACATATAGACAAACAACCATTTCACCTACAGGCAATTTAGGTTATCAATTAACCTAAGCTGCTGTCTTTGGACTGGAGAAGCTGGAGTACCCGGAGAGACCACACTTGAGCACAGGGAACATGCAAACTCAGAAGACACAGAAAAGCCCGGGCTCAGACACAGGGGCTCAAACCCTGTGAGCGACAGTACTAACCACTGTACCACGTGCCTCTGAATATTAAGATATCTAAGATTTTTATGTAACTTAGGATGGATGCATAATTAGATATGTGCATTAACACATGTATCAATACAAGTACAAATACTACAGTGCTTGGGTGGACAGATATTGAAGTATTTCAATGCTGTGCTAAAAAAACGCCACTGAAGAACTACTTTGCTATGGTACATATTACTTGTCACTACACAAGAGATTGCAGCAAGGGACAACTGTATTTGCTTGAATTTACTCCTGATTCAGGCATAATCCCATGTATAAATCATAGTGTGACTGCTGTAGTGCAATCATGGAATCACATTGGCCAGTCAGTGGACTACCTCAAGCCTAAAGGGGGCTGTCAGTGAACCCACGCATGACTTTGGGCCACTGACTAAAGCAAACAGCTGTGAGGCTCTAAACTTTCCCCAGAGAGCAAGCCTTAAGCAGCAAACAGGGTAAATTGAATTAGGACATTCCTGCTTGGCTGGCAAGTGTGAAATTAGAGATTTGATATTTTGAGGTTAGGCGTATGAGATGCTGCAGGACTTAAACACCCCAACCAGAACAGAGTGGGATCAAGCTTTGTCTGGCTGAATTCTAAACAAGCAACAAGAGGAAGATAAAGGATGAACTTTTTCAATTAGGGCAGTAGAGAGTTTATGTTTGTGGGTGGAGTGCGTGCATGTGTGCAGAGTGTGCGTTCAAGTGTCGCGCATGTTTTAGCCGATGTGCACTGGGATTATATCGCCACAGGGACAATAAAGTCAATTGCATTGATATGCAAGCTATCTCGGAAAATTTGGCAAGAAACAACAATCTCATTCCTGTTGCGGCTTATAATGCCTAAAACACAAAATGGTCCTGGCTGTTGGGAAAACCCACAAGAAACATGGAAGAAGCGATAACATACTCTGTTGGCCTGCGTTTTTCACTCCACAAACAGGCAGGGTATTCATCTGTCAGTCACAGCTAATGCGCCCTGTTTGTTCAATTCAACTTGTCTGTTTCCTCCAAAACCAAGCAGGATGGCCACAAATCGGTTCCTCAAGGTGTAAAGATGAAAAAACTCTCAATAAAACTACTACGGTAAATCTATAAAATACTGCTGTAATACCAAACTCAATGAATTAGATGGAGGATTGTTTCCTCTTGCCAGCTAGGCTTTACTGAGTTGATGTTGTGCAGAAAACCATAAAAAATTTTTGGCCATCTTGCAGGAATGTGGTTTGATGTTTGTCCTCGGTAGCATTGTATGTAATATTTCTTTCTGCTGTCATTCATGTGTATAGGCTTGGATTTCCATCCATCAAATGAACAGAGAATCATCCAACATTCTGTATGCGATCCTAAATAATACTGGGATGTGCCCTGGCCTCACAATGCTGCTATCCATCACAGCACTCTTATGGCCTTCTTCTATAAATCATAACACTGCGCTAAACGTCCTCTAAAACCTACGCCTTCCATCTCCGCTTGCCCTTCCTTTTCTCCTTTTAACCATCACCGTATATCCTTAACTTTCGTCTGTCTTTCCTTCTCCTCTGTTCCTGTTCTTATGCCCATTCCTCTCCTCATTTCCCCAAACTTTTCTTTACTGTTACTTCTTTCCTCTTTTATTTCCCTTTCCCCATCTTTGTTCAACTCCTTCTCTTTGACCCTCTAATAACATGGTCTCATCTCTCCATCGTTATTTCCAGCCTTGATGCCAAGTGTTTGGCTTATCAATCACATTTCTCATCCATTCTTTCCTTCCAACAACAGTGTTCCATCAGTCACCGCTCCAACATTTCAACCCCTCTCACCCCGTCGTTGTGATGGTTAATTCCATCAGTCACACGCCTCCTGCACACCCTATGAAGCCCAGCCACTTCCAACTCAGGCGTTAATCCATTTTAAAGAGAGAGAAGGCAACTTCCTGCTCTGTTGGGTGTAACTGTGAGGTGAGCCACAGAAAGAGGAGGAGAAAAAAAGGAAAGGCTTTATCCGGGACAGATATAAATGCCATGCCTACAAAGCACGGACAATAATTAGTATTTTATTATTAGGATTCAGAGTGTCAACGGCTGGAACTGAGCCTTAAGTCAGTCTTGGACTGAGGCTGAGACTGGGATCATGATTTGTGAGGGAAAGAGATGGAGTTGGGCGCTGGCGTTGAGCTTAGTTTAGTGTGTCAGCATGCAGCCATTTTCTTATTAATCCTCAACTTGAGGATATTTCAGTCTGAACCAAGTGATCAACCAACTGTACCAACCCGACACTTGGCAAGTGACACTGTTGTTTGTGGGACCAACACATGCTAAAAACAAGCATAAAGCTAAGTTGACAATTTTGTTTATGAACTGTGATGCTGTGCCTTTTTACGGTAACTGATTTATTGATTTAACCAAACTCATAAGATCAACAATTCCTCAGAATAATTAAGGGGCTGACTTCTTACATTGATTTGAAACAAAAAGAACTGCCAAATCCATCTGAAAAAGATATTGGAAATCTACCTGATGTATGAAAACTAATCGCCTATAGGTCCTGTGCATTTTTAAATGCTGCACCACATGCAACCTCAATAAATCTGATAACACATCAAATAAAAAGCTTTTGATAGAAACCAGAAAAAGGCAAACAGTCTGTTTTTAAGCCCCTCTCAACATCCTACAGTCATCACAGTGGTTTACACATTAATGTCCCTGAAGAAGGAAATGTTGGCTCTGCTGTCGTCATTAACAGAGATATTAATGTGTGATTATTCTTTAATATCGCCATATGTTCATACAATCAGCACCTCCTCACATTCAACACTGTTCTTGGTACATCTCTTATTCCAATCACATAGTCCTGCAAAATATCTTAAAATTACAGCTCACAGTCTAATACAAAGCACTCTTACACCTTGTGTTATTAAGTATGGATGGTGCCTGAATATAGATGTGTGCAAATACTGATATTAATAACTGTTACTGTAACCTGGAGAGAGAACACAACTGAAACTATGGTCTGAACCAGTTGGGGTCTGTTATACTGGCCAGAAAGAGGGGTAATGAATGTGAGCTGTACTGGAGCTGAGGGGTGATGATGTGAAATCTATCCTAGGTAGAGAGGTTCATTTCAACCCTGCTGTAATTCTCTGCCTTCCTGTGTGCTCAGGAAAACTTCAACAGCCTCACATAGTCTCATCGTCTCCAAAGGTCCCTGGGAAAATGCTCTCTCTGTGTTGGGGACCCACATGGGGGAAACAATAATTGTAATGGAAGGGTGGTGATAAAATAGGGTGGAGAAAAATGAAACAGAAGACCAGAGATAATGAACAGGGGATGGGAGAGAGAGAGACTTTTTTCATCAGCTAAAACACAAGTAAGAGTTATTTGTCATCATTCCGTGCTCAGCTGTCATCATCTCTGATGCAGTGTAGTCATTTTGTTTTAATTCTCCTTTAATCTGATCAGCAGCTGTTCTGCTGTTGTTCTCTCTTTACTTCATTACAGGCTTTCCATCATTACAGAGCTCTCATTATCTTCCCTGCATGAGAGTTGATTCTTTCATTGTCATTGTGATTTTCCAGATATCATTGGAAGGTGATATTATGTGCCTTGTTTAATAGGTTGTACCTTAAAACAATCACAAATATTCACTCATATATTTAATATTACTACCTCCCCCTGCCTTTCTGCTTTTCATCTCTCCGTTCCTCTCTTGTGATTTTCTGACAGCATCCATCTCGTTTTATTTTTCTTTCAGTCTCTCACAGTCAGACTCCGCCGGTCAAACTCTGCGCCTGTTAAGTTTCGCACATTATTTAACGTCCTATTAGCCTGTCTCTTTCTTTTCATGCCAGCCCATTTTATGAGGTTTTTTAATCATCTCATCCTAAACTCCCCCATTTCTCTGCTCCTCCTGTCTCCCCCTGCATCAAGTTTCTTTCTCCTGCTCACCCCACCTTCCCTCTCCTCAGTTGTGACCTTTTCAGAGAAGACAGAAAAAGAAACTCCAGAGAGACACAGAAACATCACACGCAGCCATTGAGAGGTCCCTCTCTGCCACCTGTTAGTCCTCTACATTCTGCTCATGTATCTAAAATCACATCACCACTCTCAGAGTCCAAGTGTGTGCATGTGTGTTGTGTAATTTCTGTGAGTTGTGAGTCAGTCCTCATTGGCTTAATGGTGGTGGTCAATACTGCTTCCATCCTCCTCTGTTGCCCAGCCTCGAGGACCACACATGCATATAAAGACGCAAAGACCACACACACACACACTCCAACACACTCAAACCTGCGCAGGCGCCTGCATGTCTGCGCTCCTGGGACCTTGATGCCTCAGGCTTGTCTCTATCTCCTTCTGTTAGTGGTCTGAGTCTTCCTGACTTGATTTCTCTCTCCACCAGCACACCTTCATTTTGACAGCATGCAGTGTAGGAAGCTCGACACAAAGACTAGCCTTTCGATGAAAACCAATATACAGCGGTAACACCGTCAAATGTGTTTTCCCTTACAAAAGGCTGACAAGGTGGATGCTGGACAAAACACTGATTCCTCAGTCATTTAGGGCTCTCTGCACAACAGATGAACAGCACAAAACAAGGCAATGAAGATGCATACACACCAAACAAAGCTTTGTTCTAGTGTTCACACTCATTTCTAACTTCGACCCATTATTTCCCTCTGAATGCTCCATCAACACCCCTCCCTCCTTTCTTCTCCCTCATTTCTTCCTCTATCTATCTTGGTGACATATTTGATAGTGATTGACCCAGATAAGTACAGCATTTGCTGGAAATGACATTCGGCTGTTGTCTGGTTGTAACAGGCTATCAGCTGGTATATTTTACCTGTAGAGAAAGTACATTTCCAGTTTACCATGATAAGCGTACAGTATCACTGACAAATTATTTATTGTCCAACACCATATTTTCCTCAATACTGCCATTTACTGGGGCCCTTGTAAAGGGAAAGTGTAACATACCTTTCTTAGCTCCTTGTTTAATTCCACATAGAACTTTGAGTCATTCACGTACAAATAGCCTTTAGCAGGCTTTAGCCAAGACCCATTACTTACTCTCGCAACGAATTAACACAAGCCAGTGCATTCCAAGGATCGATGCCATTTGTCTATCTTTAATTTATTGTACTCATCTTATTACTGTTGGGATGATGGTGTCCAGGATTTATCATTGACTGAGGTATCTGGGGTGTGATGCATATGGAGGGGCTCACCGCTACAAATCACCAACAGAGAAGATGGTCTCTGGGAGTCTGACAACCCATAAATGACAGATCGGGCCATCACGACTTAATTCCTTCCGCCTGTAATTCTTTCTGTTCTTAACAATGTAATTGCAATTCAAGGCTGGGAGTATTTTTCCACATACAATGCAACTAATTGTCATTTATGTGCTATTCTTGTGATATATACATTTATTTCTTAAGCTCTCTGTCTTGGCTGTCAAGTCTATTTGATTCAATGCAGATACTGATCTTCTTTATGTTGAAATAATAATGGGGATGTTTTTAAAAAACATATCAAGTAAGACAGACATACATACGAAGAGAGCTATTTCAGTGTAACCTGTTTCCCTATTCATCTGCAGCCATTCAGACTCATTTGATTATAGTTTCTGTGGCTTCCTTTCCGTGCACAAATAGCAATTCTATGAGCATTAATGAGTGGAGTCACACACAAAAAGCCAGTAAGGAAAACAGTTTAAAGGAATTTATTAAGACAACACATACACAGTCATTTTGCATGCACACACAGAAATAACCTGGAAGGTATTTCTAAGTAAAACAAATGTATTCATTGACTGTGTTGCCGCGCACTTTGTCTCATTGGAGGATGTGATTTGCATTGAAATACTTTTTGCTGTTGTGTTAATTGTTTACTGTGGGCTAATTCAAAGCCCTTCATATTCTTGATGATCACTGCTCTCAGCAGATGGAGGCAATGTTGGGCCCCGACAGAGGATGTGAACAAAAGACTGACAGAGAGGAGAGAGAGAGGAGAGAGAGAGATTGTAAGTATAAAGGATTCATGTAATGTTTTTGTTTTGTTTTTTTAGCCATACTAGCAGCATGGCTTTGGGATGTCTGTCAGTCCACAGCTGGTCACTGATATATACATAATTACTGGATGGATAGACTTTAATATATTTTAGTTATGGCCTCCCTGAGGATAGATCTTATAGACAATTTGTGATTTTGGTAAAATCTCTTAACAACCATAGGATAAATTGCCATGAAATGTCATGCTATACACTTTCTTGCATCATCCTCAGAATGAATTGTTATCACTTTGTTGACCTCTTAACTTTACTAACTGGTGGATCTTGGCAATTCTTTGGTTCATGAACAAATACCAGTTAAACTATGCCGTCCCAGCTACATTTACTAATACTAATTGCTAATTGGCAAAAGTTATGCATAACAAAATTAACTAAGATAGTGAACTAGTTAAACATCATGAAAACATATCAGTGAATTGATTCATCGTTTTGGAACATATGAGTCCTCAAGGTGTGATGTTGTGCTGTTGTAACTCTCATCGGGACCCTCCCACACATTAAGACATACATGCTGTAAATAGAAAAGGAGTGAGAAATTGAGATGGGTAAAGAATTTTGTGGTGTAGCATGAGCTGGAATCATGTCAGAATAGCAAAATGAGTAAACATCAAAGATTTGGCAGGAGTTGAAAAAGCTATGAATCTTTTGAACTATTACTAAGCACAGACGACGAGTGCAGCTGTAGTAAGAAGGTGTGTGGATTGTGTGTGTGTGCAGTGTGTGTTCTCCTGCATGTATGTTTCTGCGTGTTGGCCTGTTTTGTGTGGGTGCCTGTGTAAAGACAGAGAGAGCTTTGTCACGAGTTTGTGTCAATCACATTACTGAAGTGGATGTGTTTGTTAGTGCATGTCTCTCTCTCTATGTCGCAATTGTCCATCCATTAGATCCTATGGCAGGATTAAGTGGCACTGCTGAAGGTACATAGCGTGAGGTGGTTATATCTTCATTTACATGGCAGCTGGTGATTTGTTCACTGTGCATCTCTGCAGGTCTGTGTGTGCGTGTCAGGTAGAGTGTGTGTGTGTGTCTATATGCATGTGCATACTGGGACTCAGGAATGGTGGGTGAAGAGATTTCAACTCAAGCTGATCACGACTGTGTATATCACATGTAGCGATAAGTGTGTGTGTGTGTCCTTGCATGTGTTTGTGTGGGAGGACAGAGACAGATAGGTGATACATGGTAATTGGGAGAAAGCAATCTATTGATAAGAGAGGAAAGATGCGGGTGAAGGTTGCTGATGTAGAATCGATCCGTAGAATGCAGACCAGGTCGGTTTCCTAAAACAATCCAAGCAAAGACATGAGAATGTAACACAAATGAAACCCGATAAAATGAACTCTACAGCAAAATAGTATTTGTACAACTCAGCACTACAGAGGCCAACATCCAGAGTTTAAGTCAGCTCCAAAAACCTGGGATCCTACACTTCTCAAAATGCAATAGCATCTTTTCCGATAAATGCCCATGTCTTTCACACTTTATAATACTTTCCATTTTTAAAATTTGTGGCAGTGAAGGCCCGCGTTATTATAACCTCTGCCCAGACATTATCGAAACACTTCTCAGACTTGACAAAGAGAAAGCTCAGTTCCTAGGCAGGTCTGCTTTTATTGCCGAACAGGTTTGTGTAAATGCCGAAAAACTGAACACTCTAGTAACAGCCAACAAAAATGCATTACATGTTGATTAGTCAGCTTATATGCATATATATATATATATTCTTTCTGTTGCATCTACCCCGAATACCTCTGTCAAGATGGGCCCATATTAGCGTACAGACAGTGATTTCCAAAATATCAGGCAGAGTTGTTTAAAGGGACTATTTTAAGCGTTAAACTCTGCCACTAAAGTAGTTTCTTGTATCAGGAACAGGTGGTGATGATGGTCCAATCCAGCCATCACTGTGTTTACAATACCAAGAGCGACAAAACCCAGGCTGGATGGGCAAGGCTAGCTTGTTAGCATACTTCTTCAGTAGGGAAGAGGTAGAATAAGAAGCAACACATGGCTGTTGCGTTTCACCACTGGAGGTAGCTCTTGGTAAGTAAGGAGATGAAGTTTTGATGCTAGACTGGTGGCTAACGGCTATTAGTGCTAATGCTGGCTATGCAGCAATAGCGAAACTTACAAATACCTCTTTTTAAAGTAAAAGGTTTGCACATCAGTATAAGCAAGATAGTCACAGGTGTGGATACAGTTTTGCAGGACCTACGAGCCATCAAAAACTGAGTGATATAACTGTTGTGTTGCTGTGAAGAAATGATCTCATTTTTCAGACTCGTCAAACTAATAATTTCTTGAGACTTTTGGTATGACACATATCCAACAAGACAAATTAAAGGTACAACTATCCTGCACTGTTGTATGTGTGTGTATATGTATCTTTAATGAAAATACAAAGACAGAAACAGGGTTAGTGCCTTGCATGGACTGTTTTCCACCATCTGCCGATTTAGCACCCCGGCAAAAACAAAATGACTATACATAAAATAAGTACAAATGAATTAGACTCAGTGATGTGGGGATATAAATTACACAGTTTACCGCTTGGTGGGCAACCATGTTAATTTGGACTAGCCATACTATACATATGTGTCCTTCCTCGTCCAAGCTTACAATGCCAACTACCACCAACACCTGCTTCTCAACTCCTGCCGAACAAACAAAAGCACTTTCATACTCAGCATCAGGTTATGACTCTGTCTTTGAAGAGAACAACAATTGCATATATAGGCATAGGAGCTAGTAGCATTTGCAAGAACTTATGTATGTTGCTGTACAAAAAAGTGTATGGCCATTTCTGACTTAAAGCTGGGTAAACGCCATGTTTGTATCCTCCTATGATTGCCAATCAGCTCTTTGATATCACCCTTTGGGGTCTGGCCCATATGCCTGCAGCCTCGTACCTGAGTCAGGACCTGCCAACCTCACTGGGACTTGGTATTCGTGTTAGTGAGCGACTTGGTGTGTGTGCATTTCATCGTATTTTAATGGAGTGCGTCATGTGACAGATGCTGACCCCTCTGGGAAGAGTAATAGATGTATGTGTGTGTGGGCTGCTGTAGTCACTAGAATGTAACATGTGTTCTCATGCATCTGCTTACTGAACATGTGACACGTTTGTGTGCTTGCATCAGGACCCACATATCTGTCTCTGCTGAAGCATCCAGACATCACCAGCATCACACAACCATCTTTCCTTTTACCTCCTCTCTCCTATCAGTGAATTCCCCAGACGGATGGGTGCCAGGGTCCTCCCAGCCCCCGTCCTTTTCATGTTCAGTGGGACAGCCCAGCCTGTCACCCCCTCTATTGCCTGAGTGGGCATCTGGCCACCACCGGGCCCATTCATTAGAACACTACTGCCACACACCTGAGCTTCTTAATAGTCTGCCCAATCAGTATTCTAAAAACTTGTCGTTCAATAACTCTTTATTTATTGCAAATATATCAGAGGACTATAATCAGTCATTTGTCATATGGCACCTGAGCTTCTGTACTGACAATCATACATTAGGAAATAGAAAAGGCAATGACCTGTAGTTAAAGGGTCAATTCCTTAAATTACAAAAAAAAGCATTTCTCATTCACCTTTAGCTGTATCCAAACTATGCTGACAGTTTTGTTTATTTCCTATGTTTGAGACATTGACTCAGAGATTTATGCTTCCACCCCAACACCATGGGGTGAAATATTTTAATAGTTCCCAGAGCTCTAAAAAAAAAAAAAACATTTAAAATGTAGCTTTCCAGAAAAGAAGTGTCTTAGTCATGGGATAATCCACAGACCAACATGTCACACAGTTTCACACAGACTATTTCCTCATTAGAGAGTAGTTCAGTTGAAAATACTGTGGTCTGTAGTTTAATCCTGATAACTAACACTATATGTGGAAAGAGGTTTTTAAATTATCATTTTCATTTCTGTGAAAGCGACACAATGATAATTTTATTCACCATTGTGTTGGGTGTAGTCAGAAATCTTAAGTGTATATCTCTCAAAACCACAGCACATAAAATTATATATGCTTAAGTCCAAGGAGAATGTGATCTTTAAAAGTAACCATGACTGACCTTTGAACCCTCCTCCATTCTACACCTTTGGGGAATTGCCCAAAAAACCACACAGTACCTTTAATTTACCCTCCTCTACAGAGCTCACCATACGCCCTTGGCTATGTTGTATAAAAGGCCCCCTTTATGGCAGTGTCTACTCTTACCATATCAAAGGAATGCACTCCAGTCTGTCTTTGATAATTCTCTGTGACACTGTACTCATCTCTGCTTTTTTATCCATGCGTCTTCATATGTCCTCCTCCGGCTCATGAACTCTTACTCTTACTGGGATGTGAAAGGGTTACCATAGTGTAAAGTGTACATCAAGGCCATCAGGAGGAGGTGGATATTCTCTCACAGAATCTGAGGAATGCCTTATGCTAACGCTCTGGAACAAATTAGCATACAGATTCAGCTGTAGCTGTTGTAAAATCATTTTCTCCTTGCAGATCTATAGCAGCTTACCTTCTTCTTATGAGAACCGCTTTTCCTTTGTGATTGCTTTTCTACAGTGTGGGGAAATACATCTTAGAGTATGTGATTGCTACAGCATGTACAATATTAAGTGTAATGCTTTTTTGGGATGATACTTATCAGTGTATCGGGTGAGATTGAAATCATATGGTTGCATGGGCCCAGTGGCGTGCAATCTCTTTAGGGCAGAGGTGATAAGCCCAAAAAAAAAAAAAAACGTATTTCCTCCAAAATGCCAGGAAGGTTGAGAGGTCAATCTGCTTCCCTAACAGAAAAAGTGATTATCTGACTTGAGAAAGGTTACGTTTCCATCCATTACACAAGTGCAATTTTTAAAAAGTGTTCTAACCACCATGTGGCCATATCCAGTACAGTGTGTACTGGAACACTAGATTTGGTTTATGGTTATCTTGAAGAGTTGCAATGACATTGGGCAAACACAAGAAACAACACGAACAGACAAGATGAATAAAATGCAAGTGGCACATACTGTGGAAGCAGCAAAGCATGACCATGTCACAGATGACAAAAACAACACGTGGAGCTATGTCTTTTTCAGAATGGTTGCACACCTCTTACCAGAAGCACCAGACAGCAAGAGGAAAACTTCAGGTCATGAGTTCAAACTGTTTGAAGTTAGAAAAGTCTGCTTTTGGTTGTCTTATTACGAAAACAGTGGGTTACAAATCAAGTTTTTAACTGGACTGAGAGCACTGAAGGTTACATGAAAACAATCCAAAAACTATTTGCCATCTGCAGTCCATATCCTTTGGGGAAAATGTGCATATGCAAGACTGAAATAACTGAGAAAAAATATTTGGGGCTTTAAAGGTCAAATGTTGACTGTGGCATATCCATACTCAAATAGGGGCCCTAGGGCCTTTGAAGTGAGCATTTAAAATGGAAGTACAGTGAATAGCACAAGCAGTCTCTCACACTCTGAAAGGTTACATTGTTAAAAGGCACCCTGTCCCAGAATGAAGGGCTTTCAGAACTGCATGCCACATACAGTAGTTCTACATTTAATAAGCACCAGACCACAGCTGGTGGCTCGACTCTACCTGGAGGTGTCATTCCGTTCTTCTTTGGTGCTGACCATTAATTCTAATATCAGTGTATATTTCAGTGCACTTTTACTCATTAGAATCAGAATCCCAAAATATAAGTAAAATGGCTGTAATAATAGTAAACTAAATATTGCTTTGTCTGACGGAACATGCTGCTTGGATGTAGTTAGAGCTGCAGGGGATCCTTCTACAATATAACCACACACATCACGATTTCATGCCAAAAATAATAATAATTAGCATCAATTATTGAATTTCTCTGATCTTAGTAACATTTGGACTACTTAGCTGTAATACTGTACTCAAATATAGTTCACATCTGCAGCATAATCAGTTACTTCCCATATATTTGATTTTGCCTTATTTTACTACTGGACCTAGGGACTGCGTGTGATTTGGAATCTAATCCACGTCTGTTTCATGCGTACCTTTTCCAACAGATAAACAAAATCAGTGTTTCCTCTAATTTAATCTGGTTATCTCTGAAACGACAGAAACATAATGGGTCTTCATTCACGATGAATTAGATAGGCTTCTGAATTTGGACCCAAATTGCCATCAAGCTTTCATTAGAATTTCCACAGCAGCCTTCATAATGTACTATACCAAAGACATAGAAAATGTGCAGAAAACCTTAAATTTCCAGTAGAATAAAATGCCAACAAATTAATGGTACAGATGAAGATTTACTTGGACAAATCATCAAATGTTGTAAAAATATGTTAATTTACTATGTAGTTTTACAGATTACAGGCATGGCAGATTCATACAGGATTAGAACACAGAATTGTTAATTACAAATCCGTTGGCCTGAGGTGATACAATTCCTGTGCAAAAATGGAGATATTATGATGCTAAATGGTAGCTTATTCCAAACAAATTACTCTGAATGCCATGCTAATTTTATACAATACATAATTAACCTTTATTCAGGTTGTGTTAAATGACTGCAACTCTAATCTCACAATCAAAGCGCCTTTGGTGCATACATGAAAAGGTGCTGCCTCAGTGACAATCACTTATCATTGTTTATTGTGGCCTGATTTAGATCAAAGACTTGACTGAGAAAAGAATGATGAAAGGTTGAAGGCAATTGCCAGGAAGTTGTTGCTAGTGAAAATGGTATTTGAAACACTGTAACCACCATAGGGTTCATAATTTGACAGTTAAATAACTAAGTGTGACACCAGTTTAAACTTTACAGTAAGCCTGGAGCACTAAGGGTCTTCCACACACTCACTTTGTACTTCTTTCCAGTTGGTTTTTTGCCTCAGATAACTCTAACTGCCTTTCTAAATGTTTGCTCGGTCTTGGAGGGACACACAATTAAAGACATTGGCTGCCCCACTGTACAACTTTGGATGACCTTAACAGCATATCATTCAATATTCAATGGCTGTAAGCATTGTTAGATAGCACTGCATTGATTTGTAAATGTGTTTGTAAGCACAGAAAGCATTTACAAATGGTGCCTAGATGAAAGGCTGACTGCCTCTGGCCAGTTAATTAGTTGGTGTCACACATGTCATCAAGCCTGACATACAAACTGACTCACAAACTCTGTTCTACAAGCTCAGGGGCCTCGTGTGCTGTAGTGAGTATTAACATAATGGGAAGCCAGATGTGACATAGTGAGGTTGTAATTTGTTGCACAGAGGGCTTCAGCCAACTTTAGCCTTTACTTACTTGTGTCCTTTGTGGTAAATGAGCTGGTGTATGCATGTTGTGTTGAGTTCAACAGGCCTAAAGCAGTTGATTTATTTGCTTGATTCTTGTCTGGTCTAAAATTCTACTGGTGCTAAATAACCACAAGATGCCTAGAAACAAATCCTGTTTCAGGCAAGCTCCCCTGAAACATTTTGTGGTCCTCGGTGCACAAGTCTCCCTGGTTTTAGCCAAGCTAGCAGTGAGCTCTAGAGATAGCAATGTTGGTCCATCACTCCAATTGGTCTACCACTTTGTTTCTAACAATATCTCAAAACTATTGGATGGATTTCTGTGAAATGCAGTCACAGACATTCATGATCCTTGAAATCAGTACTACTGACATTGGCCCAGCTTTCCTCTAGTGCCACCATAAGTTGACATTTGTGGCTCAAATTACATCCTTGTGCTGGATGGATTGCAATAAGAAATTTGCTACAACTATTTAAAGGTGCCCAGAAACACTAATTTCCTCTTGTGCAACCAACTGGCCAAAGTTGACCTTTTCCAGTGAATTACAGATATATGTAAAAAGTTCCTTTTTTTTTTTTTACATATTTTGTTGATTTTGAAGTTAAACAAATATAGTATCAAGTATCTACAAAATGGTTGACACAACATTCATGGTTCGCTGAAGATGAATCCTAATGACTTTGTTGATCACTCTGGCGTGTCCTCTACCACTCACCATCTTGACAAATACTGGCTGGACTGCCATGACATTTGAGTATATTCATGTTGGAGGGACATAGTAAACATTAGCTACTAAATAATATTTTCAGCCTACCGTTGCGTGCTGATGTCAGCATTCGCTTAAATGACACTGTGGGTGTCTAGTCTTGTTTATAACATAAAGAGAGTCAAACTGGAAAACACAGTTTGGACTGGTCCATTATCTAGTGGTGTCTTCATGTTTTCTGTGGTGTCACTGCCAAATAAAATTAATTGGCAACAAACTGAATAAGTCCATCTTCAAGCCAAAATCTCTGATTTACTGGATGACAAACTCTAAACCTGTCCAATAAAGAGGCTGTTAGTCTGTGTGATGTGTTTACAGCAAGAGGGTTTCTTGCTGTGCATAGCAAAGGACACCAGTCTGTGAGTTTACTTGGATGCACTGGTTAGAGGCAACAAATAATGACTTAAAAGGAAGAGATGTGCAATGTCTTGTTTCTCAAGCCACAGCTAACAGGTAATGAGTATTGTCAACCTTAGAAAAAGAAAAAAAAAAAAAACAAAATATAGCAAAGCAAACTTTCCTGATTGTGGTTGCTCCGAGAGACAAACTATGGGTATGATATTACCCTTATATATTTTTATTCAAAAAGCACAAAATCAACATCCAGTGCAGCAAACATTTCTATTAATAACTTTTCCTCACTGAATACAATGAAAATTATTTATTTGTATAGCCGGCAGTCTCAAGTAAGGGACAGCTTGTGGCACAAGGGCAATAATTGCTCATACGGATGATACAGCCTGTAGTCAATGAGATGGAGAAGTAGTCACCCCTGGACAATGATTTGACTCATTATTTGTGTTAAAAGATTTGCTATGGAAATATCCACTCTACTCTTCTCATTCTGTGGCCTTAAATCATTGTTTGTCAGCGTTAATCATCCTCTAGCCCTCTTTCCCCTGCACTCCAAACCTTTCCTTGAGTCGCCCGTTTCACCATCTAACCATGTCTAACTTTCTCCCAGGCGACCCCTGAAGTCCTCCTGATCCCAAACAAAGGTAGAGCTCTTGAATTGGCTTTAGGGGGAAAAGACTAAGAGAATGTAATGTATCTGTTTCTATCCAGGCAGCCAGTGGGAACAAATATTGACATGTAATTCTTTTTTCTCTCCCCTCAGTCTGTCTGTGGCCAAACCTTCACTTCCATTACAGCTGTGAGGGAGAGTGGGAGGGAGAGTCTGTGTCACCGGGGAGACCGACATGAATGATATATTTTTCGTTCTTTTCTCCTGTTTCTGCCCTCTCCTTCTCTCTCCCCTCTGTGCTCTTTCTTTTATCGAGGCTGCTCGGCTTTTGCTCACGTCCTGTTGTCGATCTCGGTGAGAAAGTGAAGCCCTTTCCAACAGGTAAATAACCATTAATTGGGTGGTAAGGTGGGAAGAGGGGAAGTGGCAGAGGAAGAGGCAGAGAATACAAACACAGAGTGAGAAAGACAGAGGCGAAGAGATGAAACTTGGAAAGGTCATTTGTTGCTTTCAATGTCTAAAACCCCCGTCCCACCTTTTATTTGATCCAAGCACCTATTTGTCTTTGCCCAAACTGTGTCTTGACTTGAGCGAGACAGCCAGGGCTTTTTGCTATTCACGACTTGCAATATAAGAACACAATGGCTGTTTCTCACAAGGCTGTAAGATTTCTCATTACATCTCTTTATTTAACTTGCCAGGACAGAGACACAGAGAGAAGGATGAGGAGACAAAAAGATGGAGAGTGATGTGAGAAGAAGGGAAAATAAGTGATTTCTTTTATTATTTAAACACAATATCCTGTTCCAGCAGGCGTAGTAGATTGCTGTGGGTGGCAGTGATGTAACATATCCGAGGCCTAAGCCCGGCTGGTGCTCCTCTCTGTCTATCGCACATTGGACACATATTATTGATCACAGATGCTGCTGGTTGCCTTGGTTGCTTTAACTCAGTTTGCCCTCTGTCTTGCCGTCTGCCTCTCTTCCTCTTTGTGTCTGCGCTTCCCTTCCTCTCGGTTTCTCCTCTCCTCCATTCCTTCTGCCTTTCCCAAGCGCCCCACTTCTCATCTTCCTCCATCTGCCACCCCTCTCCGCATCCCCGTCTGCTTCTGCTACCATCCCACTAACTGCGGCTCTTTTGTCTATGGCAGCCCTCCTCTCCCGTCAGACATTCCTCTCTCCTCCCTCCTCCCCCCCAAACTCCCTCTGAGTGTCCTTAGGAGACACTTGTAGACGAGGCAGGGACTCATATACTTGGAGGTTATGAAGGAGAAACAGTGAATCGAGTTCAGGGCTGTCCAAGTGTTTGCTCGGCATCCGAGCACCCTTGCTCGCTTGTGGATTTCATGAATAATTGATTAAATAATGGAAAATGTAATGAGGGAGATGTTTTAAAATTCAAATTCAAATCAAACAACTAGCCGTGGCATTCGCCCGCTCCTCAATAAGCAGATCTCTCCGGTGATTGGCTAGAGGATGGGGCTGTGTGACTACGGTGTTCATTCAGGCATGGAGGGAGGAGATTAATTTGAAGATATTTTGGCGAGTTGCAAACACACACAGGTGAGCGCACAAAACTTCAAGCGAGTCAGCCTTAACATTTGTGTCTACACTGCTTCATCTTCAAGAGTAATTCTCAATGACACAACCGCCTCTTCCTATAGGTCTCTCCCACGACCGTGATGCATGTGTTTATACTCGGCGTGTCATGTGCGTGAGCATGTGAGCGAGAATCTGTCTGTGCTCCGTCTAAAAAATGTATTTGCATGTCTGTTCATCCAGCGCCTCAGTGGTTCTGACTGGATGTGTGAATGAGTATATGTCTCTGTAGCTGCTCTCATGTGCCTGTCTGTGCCATGCATGTCCGTTAATGTGCTCCATCAGATGCTGGCGCTGGCACGGCACAGAGGAAAAGACGCCGTACCATATGGAGAATGCATGTCGCATCCATGTTCTCCCCGAAGCGCCATCTTTCAGTCCGCTTCTTTCATTTGTCGTCCCTTACTCTTTTTCCACTTACTTTTCTACTACTTCCTCTTTCCCCCCACCTCTCCTTCCCTGTCCTCTGTCTTCCCTTGTTTCTTTCCCCCTCCATCACTCATCCTATAATTTCACCTCTTCTCTGCATCACTCCCTGGCTCTCTCTCTCTCTCAGACATTTCGGTCCCTCTCTCCCGACACTGCCATGGCACAATGCAGGGATCATTAGTGACTTAATGGAGGTAGCCATTTTCTGCAGGGGGGAATAACAATGGCAATGAGCAGTATCCACCACTCCTCTGCCCTCCCCTTCCTGTCTGTCTCTGTCTTTCCCTTTTTTTTCTGTTTGGGGAGTCTTGTTGACTCGGCTTCCTCGCCCTCTCTCCTCCTGCGGTGACAGTGACACTGAGTGCTGTGTGCACCCAATGTAAGAGTGGTCCTCCTGTCTCATTTACACTGATATTGGACCAGGTATCAGGTATGTATGTATGTGTGTGTGTGCGGCGTGTGCCTGTTTTGACATGGGAGCGACAATCACTGCCAAATAACTGCATAAGCGCACCATGGTGTGACACGTCGGCAGGAACAAACGCAGGTGGGATGCTTACACACTCAAACACACACACATACACACTCACACACAATATTTTCAGTTCATATTTCTTCATCTGAGCAACTCTCTGACAGTTTATTTTGGGTGATATTGTTGCATAGAGAGGGGGAGAAAGATGGTGATTCAGTGACACATAGCTGAGGCCTTATAGGAAAGAACAGGAAAATGTGATAAAATCCCACACATGACTATGTATGTGCACGCACACGAACAGATGCACAACCTACAGACAGACACACATGAGGGTGTCAGCATTTTAAAATTGTGATAACCAGAAATCTTGATATTTCATTTAACTGTTACAAATTCACTGAGGGGCCTATATAAAGTTAATCAAACCCACAAATGGATGGATATTTACAGTTATTAAAATAGGACTAAAGTCTGATTATGATTAAGAATATATGTAGGGACTGCAGGTTGCTTTCAAAGAACATGGAATAATACACATACAGCTAATGATGACCTGCTGAGCAGAACAGTAGCACTACTAGGTACAGCAGACTCTGGCCATTTCGTGCCATTAGCCTGCAGCTTACAAGGAGGCTTAAAAAAGGTGAAACAATATCTATTATGACATTTAAGTGACATCACTATATCTTTTCTCTGTCCTGGCTATTAGCACTGTCTTTCCATTTCACATGATCAGCTCTTCTGTTGCTAATCCTGTTCTGTGTCCTGAGTTATTGTTTCTCAAAGTAACTATAGCAGAGTTTATTAGCAGAGATCTAAACATGATAAGTGACATAGCACATGTTAAAGTGATGATAGCATTTTAAAAAGCAGGCCTACTTTTTGAAACATTACATTGAGCATATACATACATCAATCACTCGTGATTCACTCCTAAACAAATCTTAAAAAGGACCCTCCGTGAAGTTTGGTGTATCCTGAGCTTCAAACACCACAGATAGATGACAAATTTTGAATAAATGAGTTGTGAAGCATAACGGTCTGAATGCTTCCATGGAGTCATATATATCTTTTAGCAAGTAGTGGCAATGACACTCTGAGGATACAAGTGGAAGTCCTGCATTCAAGTTTTAGCTAGGTATAAGCAAAAAGTATTATCATCAAAATGTACTTAAAGTATCAAAGTAAAAAGTACTTGGCTGTTGGCCCCTTTGAGTGTTGGACTGTTGCTGTATGTTGTTGCAATATTATTGCAGTTGATGAACTCCACGAGCAGTATTTATTATTGTTGAAATGAAAGCTATGCTAACTACTTTACACAATGCTGAATAGTTTAATATACCAACTCATAATATTTTATAAATAGTGCACTCCAATTACGAGTACAACCACCTCAAAATTGTACAGTTTTGGACTAAAACTTTAATTAGTTACATTTCCACCACTGGCATAGACATGATGTAGAATCGCATATGCTATGGCCTTCACATTCACATCTCAATCCAACTGAACACCTATGGAATTTACTTTAACTTGTGCCAGAAAACCACCATTATCAATAGACAGTGAGATATGTACAGTATATATAATAAAGATATCATAAGGAGCAGGTTCATCTCTCAGTAGAAGTCTAGAGACTTAGGGTTAATCTAAGGACCACTGTGGCTGCTCATGATGAAATTTGTTACTTTATGTTGGAGTGCTGTTAATTAGTCATCCATACTCCACACATATAGTACACACCATGCATGCCAATTCCTGCTAATTTATGCATTGATATATACTGGGCATAGTCTGAATAGTTGGCATTAAATTTCGGTGTATAGATTTCACTCATTAATATGAATGAGGTCTGCTGTATGTTTGCAGCAGTCCATCTGTGAAGATTCACAGCAAACATGTGTGTTATCATGCACACAAACACACACACACACACACACACACACACACACTACGGCTCCTGTCGTCATAGATTACTGACTTAGCCCCAGTTTGTGCACATACATCAAATGTAGACACACAGACATAAACACTGCCTTGCATACACACACAAACACGCACACGCACACACACGCTGCGCACACACACACACACACACACACAGGCTGGGCACAGTGGCACGAGTGTGTCTGGTCCTGACAAATACTACTATCGGCACTCACATCCCTTTGTACCCAGCTGATGTGCCTCGTCCCTCCACACCTCTCTCTCCATCCCTTCTTTTTCTTCCCTCTTCTAATACAAGTCCTGCAGGTTACCTCCCTGTCACTGCCTGCTGCCACAAATCACAGCAGCAGAAAGACTGAGACAGTGGGAAATGGTGGAAAAAGAGAGGAAACAGAAAATGTTAGGGAGGGATCGTTAGTGGGGGTCTCTCTTTCTTTCTTTCTTTCTCTCCAACAAAAGACCAGTGGGCATTCATCTCAGGCCTATCTGTTGACACAGAGCCACAGAGATGAGCAGCCAGCTGGCTGGATCAGCACTTATGGATGAAAAGGAAAGAGTCAGGCAACAACAACCACAGCAGTGACATCTATGACAGTTGCTCCAAAAGGCAACAAATACAAACAACCAAGACATCTGCACAAAAAAGCAAAGACCTGTAACTGCATGCATCAGAGTGACCAATCACAACAATAAAAGCATCCAATGAGAACCAGAATCACACCTGCTGCAGACGTCTTCCATAAAAGTCACCTGCACAACAGTAACACTAGAAAAGTACCCCAAAAAAAAGAAGCACAAACTGCTACATCTATAGCCATAGCAACAACAGCAGCAAGAAAAACATCCCCAACCTTCACCACCACCTCCAACAATTGCAGTCCCTGCTACAACTATTATTATTTTTGCTACCACTCTGGTTTTTATGTCAGTTGTTGTTTTTCTCACTTTTCCGTCCCTGGTTCTCATTTCTCTACCCACATCACTCTCTCTAATCCATTTCTCAGCTGTGGTGGTGTAGACATCTGAAAACCTAAATCCGAAATTTGTGCAGGGCGACAGCACCCGATCATTTCTCTGCCGCACCATCATCTTCCCTCTCCATCTACTCTTTCCTTCTCCTGCAGCCATCAACCACAGCAATCAATCGGGATCTTAGCTGAGAGCCGGGGAGGGCGCAGAAGGCTATGAAGGAGGACGAGGAGAGAGGAGAAGATTAAGAGTAGATGGAAAGTGCAGCTGCTTGACATTTAAGCTAGAGACACGACTGGACGTTCTGGGTACTGATGGCACTGGCATTGATTTTACACCTCTAGATTACTTACTCCTGTGTTAATGTCATAATCAGCAACATTCAAAATATTAATGTTCACAGTACAGAGGCAAATTCTGTTGCTTATCAAAATACAAGGTGAAAAAAAGGAGACTTACTGGTCAAAGTGTGACTCTCTGCATGGAGCCGACTGGTTTCATGAAACTAAATGGGAACAGTTACAGTTCATACACTAACTTGTATCAGAGATCATACGCGCTCCACTCAAATTTTAAAAAGCGGGCTGAAGTAGAAATTACACAACTGAAATCTTGATGGCAAAATACTCTTCACTCCCAGTTACGATAACATTTCACTCCTAACACAGTTTAATTGCTGAGATGGTGTCCTTCTGACCTTTATCTAAATTACTCTTTTTGGAAGTGAGAAGAAAGGGAAATGCATCTGTTCATTCTTATTACTTCAGGTCAAAAGCTAAACCAGAGACTAGCTTTCCAAACAGATGATGGTGATATTCTCTGTCACGAATGCCTCATTTCACATTAGACTTAGTGTTTGATCATTGTTAATACAGTATTTACTGGGCCAACACAAAAATACACTCCCTGGTTCTTTTTAAATGTATGGTGACCCCTAGCATATTTCCTCCACATTTACTGTTGTTTTTCATTTCTAGTATTCATTGTATGACCTCAAGCATCTACAATAGTTTCAATGCCTGCCACATCAATGCTCCATTATCAGCAAAACATTGTGAAAATGACCTTAAATCTTTTTATATGTTTCATTCATTTCATTCTAGCCATCTGTAGGCAACACAGAATTACCCTAACGTCACTTGGGACCAAAGCATCCGAGCCAGTAGTGTTGGTGGGGATGGAGGAGAGAGTGGCGATGATGGGCAAACATACAAATCAGTGGAGGCGAGGAGGTGCAGAGAGATGGAGGAGGACTGAGATAAGACTGGTGAGGAAGCAGAGAGAGGGTCAGAGGCGGCGAAAGTGGCGAGGCTGATCTCTATTGATCACCACAGACCCAGCTTCATTATCAACGCCTGGACACACAGTGAATTCACAACCACTTCCTTCTGTGTGGGTGGCTATGCCTGTAATGTACCTGAGGCGTGTCATGTCTATACAGTATCAGGCACATTACTTTCTAAATATAGTCTGGAAGAGATTTTCAAGTTGACACTATCCATCCGGTTATTTTGGGTTTGCCTGGCTCCAAACTCACTCTCTAGACAAGAGACAACTTGTTTAATGAGGAAACTACTGAATGAGATTTACTTTTATTTGTAATCAGATTACTGTAATCCATCATACAAGATAATTGTCTTAACCCTGTTTATTTATGCGTATTATTATGATCATACTGTATGTACTGTACCTGTTTTCACGATAGATGTATCCTGATCCTCCACAACAGCTCCACTGAGCTTTGCAGCTTGATACATTCATGATTAATGAAGCCACGGCTGTTGAGACATCACTCTGAGGCAGGAGAAAGTACTGAGGTGATCAAGGGAGGCATGTGAGAGGGTCGGGAGGAAGGAGAAAAACACAAAAACAAAATGAGATCTATGAGTTGACCTGGTCCTGGAGCAATATGGAAGGCCTCCCTCTGTTCAATGCATTTGCAGCATTTGCTATTAGTACAGTTTTTGAGGCCAGGATCAATATTAGTACAGAAATATATTTGTTCCATATCTTTATACCACAGAAAACACTTTACTTGAGTACTGTACTTTTTGGGAAATGGAGCTTACTGTATTTCTTGAGATATAAGGATGTTACACTTGTTAATTGGTGAGCTTCAGAGCTGCTGTGAATTTAAATCTTATGCTAAGCTAAGCTAACCATGCTTGCTCCTGCATATTTACAGTACAGCATGACTAATATAATAATGCTATTAACTCTGAGTCAGTAAGAGAACATGTGTACTCCTTTAAAAAACCAATAGGCAAATAAAACTTATCATTTCTTTATGAACTAAATTAAACTTCTCAAATGGTTTAATTCTGCTCCAACCAGCTACAAAATGGACACTAAATATGAGTGTTCTCAAACATGTGATGAGTATGTACTAAAGGCCAGTGGGTGAACCAACCATTATCCTCAGAATAACTAAGACATTATCAGAACAAGAGTCTGAATTCCAGAGGATTAAAAGGCATATCGGTAAAGCAACATGCTTAGCAACATGCTTAGCTCGTGCTTACTGTCCTATGTTTATAAGTTCTCTCATCTATTTGCAATAAAACTGAAAAACACTGTCCACTCCACATCCAGCCATTATGTCAACGACTTCACCATGTGAATGCTTTGAATAGTCAATAGGGATACAGCAGCAGATTATATGGTAGAGAGAAGGGAAACAGAGTATAATGCATGTTCATTTCAAATCTTCTTTCTTTCCCCTTTCAGCAACATCCCCCACCCCCACCCCACCCACCTCCCTCCCCCACACACCCCCCGCTTCATATCTTCCTTTCATTACCTGGAGAGGAAGCGGCGGAGGGGAGGAAGGAGGGTTGAGATTGAAGGTAGTTAGTGGTTGCTAGAGTTAAGTGGGTGTGTGTGTGTGTGTGTGTGTGTTGGGGGGGGTGGAGGGATTAGCAAGGAAGGCGAAGAAAAGAATGGCGAAGGTTGGCAGGCCATTGCCAGCAGCGAGGGCCGAGGCCCTCGTTAGCCCAGCAGGTGCTAATGAGAGATGTGAGAGTGTTGAGGCAGGGGGCGAGGAAGGGAGGATGGAGAAGACCACTTTGCACTCCAGCATCCTTTTTGTCCTGCATCCCTAATAATCTGTAATGCCTGTGCATCTGTTTCTACGACATAAACATCTTGGCATGGCAGTAATGCAGTGACAGATTTCGTGGCTATACTCCATCTTGAGTATTCAAGGGTGCTAACCCTTACAAAAAGTCGGGTGGGGTCTCCATATCTCTCAGTGCAGGAAAAGTAGTCAATCTCTCCCCTTTCTTTCTCATGAGGAAAAATGAGGCAGGAATTGTTGTGACGCTTGAGGAATTGCTTTTCCAAATAATTTTTCTGCCATTCATTTACTGAAAAGAAAATGGGCACTGGGGTTCACTCACCAGTGACTCTCGCCTGGTTTTTAAAGCATTACAACTCTAGCTAGGAAGAAGAATCAATTGCACCTAGCCCAGAGGGAGGAAGATGACTGAAAATAATCAATTAAAATGGACAATGATATGAGGATGAGGAACAACAGGTCATGGCAGCCCACATATCTGGTCATACTCCTAAAATTGATCCTAGATATTTTGATTCTGGAATCATAGATACAGTCAAGTGTCTAGTCAGGCCATGGCTGAGTGGAATCAAGTCAATGATACAGAGATGTCTGTCTAGTGGCAGGAAGAGAGGAGCCTGGTCTAACTAGGGTGATAGTTTGTGATCAACTTACTTAGTCCAAAATGCTCATGTCCTTAGTTTTGAAATACAAAACAGAAGGAATCCTGGAAATATTTTTTCCTTATTCCATGGCTGAACTGAAATTTTGTTATGAGTATTTTGAGGCTCTTGTTACTTAACCAATAGCGTAGCTGGGTGCCTCATTTTGTGCTTCGTCAGGAGATAAAATGTAGAAGGAGATTGTTATTATTGAATGAAAATATTTGAATGGCATTTTATGACATATAAATCATACTGAATATTTTCTTTGTAAGGACTGAGGAGATGTTTATAGGATAAAATGAAGTAATAATTTACCAAAATTGCTCTAGGGTCTTGGAAGAATAGTGCCTTTTGTCACATTTCCTCCACTGTGTTTCAAATCTAGATAACTCTGTATAGGTTTTAAAGAGTTGGCTCCTGTTAAGTTGTTGTTTTTTTGTTGTTCTATTTTTACGTGACATGTGATGAAGGAAACAAGACTTTTGCAGATTACCAGACAACACTGTTTTAACATGGGTCCGCCTGAGCTTTACTGAATATGCTGCAGAAAAGTCAAAAGGAAACCAATTTCTAAATGACTTGACAAGGATAAGTTGCTTAATGATAGATGTGCATTTGTTATTTACTTAATCGCGAGAACCAGCAGTCATCTTACAGCGCATTTTATGTTAAATCATAGATACAGAGCCCCTGGTATCATTGTCAGCAATGTTGAAGCAGAATGGAGATTTTGCATAAACAGTGGCTAAATCTTTGGGAAGGGCACTGTTACTTTTATGTCATTGCTGCTAGCCTCACAGAAGCTGCAGTGAAGAGAAAGGCATTTACTCCATAAACATGGGAACTGTATCAATCTCTGCAACAGAGTAAAGGATCTGAGCCTGGTTCACTGAATTTTCTAAATTCAAGCAGGTACACTAATAAAGCGAAGTGTTTAGAGGCAGAGAATGCAATTGTTAGTGCCTGATTTTATATTCTCTCTGCTGATGAAATAAATTGAACCTTTATAACTGGTGAAATGCCTCTAAAACACAATGGTCATAGTAATGTGTCACTTTCGAATTCAACTGAAGCGGTGCAAGCTTCAACTGCATCGAAGCTTTAATTTAACTTACTTGCAGAAAATACACGCGTTCATTGGAGGATACAGCTATGTAAGAAAAACATTATAGAGAACTATGTGTTTATACTTGACTTTGATTTGAATGATAATAAAAGCCATTCTGATTAATATACTCTCTTGTATATCCTGAGACCAGTTGTTCTTCGTAAGCAGCCCATATACAAAAGGCTAAAACTTTGGTCCTGAAACTGAACTGTACGGCATCGTAACTGCATACATGCGTTCCAATCATTCAGATCCATTAGCCAACCCATCCAACAACAACATGAATTATTAGGGGATATGCGGGAAGCAATTGAATTCCATTTATCCGATTTAAGCCACAAACCTGCCTCTCTCTCCCTTTCCTGCATAAGCGTAAACAACATGCATTTTCCGCCTTTATAATGAGGGTTGTTATATTTCAAGAATAATCTAGTTTTCAGGAAGCTCGATTGGTGGGAATTGTGGCCCAGATATCCACCAGGCTCTGCAAGTCACCCAGTCATACAGTATAATGTACCTTTGAAAAGCTGAGGTTCGGCCTCCTGAGAAATATTGGCCACTAGATGGGGTAAAAGTGTCCATACTCAGGATTTGGCCTTCATCTTGAACATCTGAACAAATAAACCTTGACTGAAATGCAAAGAGAGTGAGAGAGAGAAAGAGAAAGAAAGTGTTAGTGAGGAAAGTAAAATTTTGTTTGTAAAGGAACATCTTCCTTTTCAACCCTGAGTATTTCCTCTGTGTGCAACGCAAGGTCTTTTAAGGTGTTAAAACCCCTACTCTAATACCTCCTGCAGTGCAGTTAGTGTTCATTCACTCCCCATATCATTCCTCTTTTTTCAGGGGGGTGGGAGATGGTCTCCTTCTTTCTAAAACAACCTCTACCATGGAAGCCACAGTAAAGAGCCCCAGGCCTGAACTCTCCTCTCTCTCCAGACGCCTACACTGGGAACTCAGTCTTCCCTGTGGATCAAACTGCGGATGTGAGGATATTCCTTGCATAACTCCCTATATAAATGCTCTGTCTTTTTCTCCCTCCTGCCTGTCTCTCTTCACATGCAACAGTCGTGACCAACAGAGGGAAAATGTAATGTTTTCCTGAGAGAAAGACAACTGGATCACTGAACCTGACATCCGGATGCCACACAACAATTCTTTTTGCTTGGGGAAAACAAGAGTTGAAACTACAAGCTTTGAACCATTGGCAACACAACAAACCAAAGGATTCCATGTAAGGCTGTCACATCTGGGAATATAGAAACACAAGTGAAAATAACAGACTCATGTTCAATGAAGCGAATGTGAAATACTCACTAATATGAACTTACTGTGTTGTAACAAACTGTCAGGAACCTGTCAGACTATAGAGCTATGCCTATTGTTGGATCAAACCAGAAGTTGTTGTATTTTATCTTTACTAGCATGGTCTGGTTTAGTGATCTTTTGCATTGCTAAATTTAAATCCAAACTTCAAAATCCAGAGCAAAGAACAGACCCAGTCCACTCAACATACTTTTGTGTACTTGTCTGGGGCTGTTATATCATAGTTTCCTTAGGATCCTTTGTTCGAGGACACAATAATAATTTAGAGAATAATGTGCTTCCAACTTTGTGGCGACAGTTTTGGAAAGGTTATTTTCTCTTTCAACATGACAATGCCTATGTACACAAAGTAAGGTACATAAGGAAATGATTTTCCAAGCTGAACTAACTCTGTTTCCCCAGAAATGAAGTTTATATTTCTCCTAATATGCAAGAGAAAACATATTGAAAGAAATGTAATGCCACCTGGATTGCAGTTTCTTTTTATCAACATCCAGTAATGTGGAAATTCTTTTTAATGAATGTATTACAAAATGTTTCTGATCGTATCTTTCTTTCTCGTTGTCACATTGTTTTCAGGAAGTCATTTGATACATTCTTATTATAAAAATATCAGTTATAGTCATTTCAAGGTTAAATAAATTTCATAGTCTTAGTTAATAATAAGACAAGACAAGCAATACTAGCAGCTCTGTGAGATTGAGACAAAAATAAAATCATGTGTTTTTATGTTCAAATTTTGTGACAATCCATACATAGTTGTTAAGACATTTCACTTAGATCACAAATGCAAACCTTGTGGTGGTGCTAATGGAAAAGCCAGGTTTCCACCAAAGTCCTTAGGTTATGAATGAAAAATGTCATGACAATCCATCCAATAGATGTGGGGACATTTCAGTTTGGACCAAAGTTGACATTACCAACCCTAGAGCCACACTGTTAGTATGACGAACAGTCAACACTTACCAAACCAAATGGTTTTTGTTGGCCTAAACCTAACCTCACATGACTGAGTAAAAACCCCTGTGGTGTCAAAATCCTGCTCTCCCAACCACATCCCTACTATTCCCATGTAGTGAAAGAAGATAACACTTTTGTGACTAGAAAAAGACATTGCTAGTGAGCAAATCTGCAGGAAGCAACTACTTCTGAAAGTAGCTGGCAAAACAAATGAGTGATTTCTGGGAGACAGGATGCACAGAGCACTGACCTCAACCCCATCTGACACCTTTGACTGTGAGCCAGGACTCATTGCTCAACATCAAGTCGACCTCACCAATTTTATTCTGAGGCTCTTATATCTCTCAGCTCTTGAGGAGCCTGTTTATCAGCAGATAAATGCCCATGGTTTTCAAAAATTATATAGGGCTGTAATATTCAAGTGTCCACTTGCATCTGGCCATGATTGTACCTGGTAACAGAATACTCACACAAAAGGCATTTAGATTACAATTTCACTAACAATAAATCAGATGTTAACTGTGATCTACAACTGATATTCATTCAACTGATGAGACATATTTATCTTGCCAGTGTGTGTCCCATGTTGCTCACATTAAAATCATTTATACATGGGTGGTATTTCCTACATTATCTGAGGAGAAATATCTAAGTGTCAGGTCGCTCAGAGGTGTTCTTGCTGCAATGAAAAAAGGAACATTTTCACAGTGGGATAAAGGTTATATCTGGTTTGACCAGACTACTTATAGTTTCCTGAATTGCACTTGTGTACAACATTATAAACAGTGACAGGCCATGCTACTGTTAATTGTTGTTTCCAGCATGTTACAGCTGAACCAGTGTTGTGCACAAGAAAATAAAAGAGCCTCTATGGCTTGTAAACAATTCTCTTTTTGCTAGAGAACATTGCGCTCACTTAAATAAATTTTGCTTATATATTTCTCACACCACATCCTGAAATAAAACTACCCAGAGCACTTTACTGAAGATATTTACAACCATCGATCCGGAGCTGGGCTGGGGAACTGGGGCAGATGGTAAGTAGCCAACGAGTGACTGAGCATGGCCTCGTTGCGATAAACTATTGTTATAGCCCAGAATAAATTAGGTTTATAACCATAAAACATTCTGAATGGGGGAGATAAATCAAGGTGTCTTTGGATGATTAGGCATCCATTCATAAAGACTCACTCTTGTGTAGTTTTGCATGCATGACCACAATTCTTTGTTTACTCTCATATCTCACAGTCGCAAACATCACAGACTCCACAATCACAACACTCCAATCAGATGATTTTTTATTCATTCTAAAGTGTCTAAATAAGCACTCTGCGCTGCAGGCAGAGCCAGAAAGGACCAAGAAATGAGACAAGATGAGATGAGTCAAAGCATGTGTTCTGAACTTGTACCTGCATGTTGCTGCTTGAATGTCGTACAGTCTCAAATTGATCATTATTTATATTTATATTTTAAACTTCAGTCATCCAGTCTCAGTCACTGACACACACATTCTTGATAAGTGCAAAAACAACCAGTCTTATTCTGCCGGTCAGTGAATAGCTCCACTGGAGCAGTGGGGTGATAAGTGCATACCTTACAGCCACTTCAGTGGTGGTATTGAGGGAGGAAAAGTATTACTCAATCACTTCTCCACTCAGATTGTTCATATCCCTGAATTTCAGACAACAGCTCCCCAGATTAAAGGTGCAGTATTCAGCACCCTCATATAACTCTCTGCCCAGCATGTGGTCTTTAATAACATCCCAATTTACATGTACAGTGGTGCTTGAAAGTTTGTGAACCCTTTAGAATTTTCTCTATTTCTTCACATATATGGCATAAAACATCATCACATTTTCATGCAAGTCCTAAAAGTAGATTAAGAGAGTCCAATTAAACAAATAAGACTAAAATATTACACTTGATCATTTATTTGTTGAGGAAAATGATCCAGTATTATATATCTGTAAGTGGCAAATGTATGTTAATCTCTAGGATTAGCAGTTAATTTGAAGATGCAAATAGAGTCAGGTGTTTTCAATCAATTGGGTAACTGGAAGCCCTCTTTTATACTGTATATATATATTAAAAAAAACACATGGATCTAGCAACCTCTGATCTTCACAACACATGTTTATGGAGGTGTATCATGGCACAAATAAAGGAGATTTCTGAGGACCTCAGAAAAAGAGTTGTTGAAATCAGGCTGAAAAAAATTACAAAATTACAAAAACATTAGTCATCTATAACTGACCACACAATCAAATGTTAGACTGACTTTATGAATGCTTTCATCATATTGAGAATATTAGTAGTATTAGACAATAGCATGGATGTATTAGGTTGTAATTAGCGTGGCATTAAGCTATATAGGTGAATGAACACACATAGTTTGTGTTTTGAGTGATTTCTTAACTTACTGGAGTCGAACAAACAAGGAAGCAATCGACTCCATTATGAGGAAAAGTTGCAGTGCAGGCAGAGGTCAAGCTCATCTAATAAATGCAGCTAAGCAAGCTTTCAGTTCCTGCAGGCATTGTGGATGCAGCACAAGCTCTCTAAGTTTAAAAGGCTTTGTAATGTTTCACCACAAATAAAAAAAACCATCAGAGGAGTGAATGATGACTGGAAGGATGTTTTCTCCCTTTTCATCTTTACTGGGTAATGTTGGCTAAGTAGAAAACATCATTTATTGGCAGCTAACGGCAACTTTTAAGGTGGAATGTTTTCTTGCATGTTACTCAAGAGCATGAGTGAATCAATCAACTTTGACTATTCTATTAGTTTTTATTGGCTGTCTTGCATGACATACGCTTTAGTGATGATTGGGTCTTCAAGTGCTAAAAACTTGTATATGAATTTCAACCAGATTATGTGAACTACGAATACTCTATTATCTCACTAGGATAAAAAAAAAGAAAGTGGTGGAGTGGAGGAGTGGAGGAGAGAGCCTATAAAAGAGATGCATGTGTGTGGTTTTGATGTCTGCTAATATGGGATCTTTGTGTGTGGACATGATCTAGGAAGACCAAGCCAGAAATCAACATCCACAAGAGCAGCAGAGCTGAGCAGGTTTTAGCTTTTGCATCTCTTTTTCCTCTCTGTTTGTCTGCCAAACCACTAACTCACCTGTCATTCTCCATAGGACCAGCAGCAGTGTTCACTGTGTCCCAGCCAATTCAAATACCTGATTCCCACCAACTTCCACACCCATTTCCCATTTCCAAATTAGTCTCCTTAGTTAGTTAGTCTCCTTAATTAGTCTCCACCTACACCATGGATTGTCTGTTGAACCCTCCCAGCCATAGCATTCAAGACCTTTTAAAAATCTTCCTGCCTTTTTGGACTGTTGCCTGCTACATTATGCCCCTCAGGACTTGCTTGTCTGTTTTGGCTGACTACTTGTGGCTGACCTCCCCCTGCCTTTTTGACACTGTAAACTCTGCTCTTGACCTACTTGGCTTTTCTGTGAGTCATACTTCAATTCAACACTCACTGTGGCTTACTGAGCTGTCTGTAACAAACAGTGTAACAATGATAGTAAGGGACAGTGACTTCTAGATTAACACTTTGCCATCTATGATTTTGCATGTGGAATATTATTTTCTAATTGAACCTTCTTCCCTATAGGAAGTTGGATCAACTAGTCAGTTTTTTTTGGCATAAATGTCTCAACCAAAGTGCTCGCTGGATGGTTTAAACTTCTATCTCAAACTGCCTTTCTTTCATTTTTGAAAATGACTGCAACACTTTGCCTTTGAAGAAAGATTAATGGTGAGTGTATGCCCTTATTCCCATTTTTGAATAATTTTTCGTCTCAAAAGATGCGTCTCTGTCCACCAGGCTGGAATAAAACTGAAATATCTCTTGGTTGAGGTGGAACAGTTTCTGTACTGATAAAAGCAAAATGTAAACAGACTTACCAAAATCATTACATACATGAAGAATGGAACTAAAAGTTTATTTTACTGGAGAGACTAAATAGTGGTGAAAACACTAGATCTGCGTGGAGAGATGGGGAGACTGTATTGTTCCACAAATCAATACATGAAACAAAGATAAATGCCATATTTTAATCTGGTTTTCTACATCATTTTCCAATGTTTGAAGTTTGACTGATGCTTTTTTAATTAGATCATCTCACTGCGTCCTCCCCCTCTACAATAGTTTACTGGTGACCAACTGGAGAACTGGTGTCATCGACTGTTTGTCTTGATGCACCCTACTACTAATATTCACATAACAGTAGTGGATGGAAACACACATTAAATCACATCTGTGGTCAGATGCTGTATGGACTAGTTTGTTTCGAGCATAACCAGACCTTTCGTGTTTAAGAGTTAAAAAGTAGTCCCATGTTATACCATAGATAAAAGTTGCATAATTGGAGGCAAACTGATAACAGAATTTTGTGCTCTTCAATTTCTTTCAGGTTGTTGATGATATGCAGCATTTACCAGATAATTTGATACTGTATGTGTTTTTTTTCATGACCGCACTTGTCTGTATCTGTCCAGCGGAGGTTTTTATATTGTGAATATTGAAGTAATGACACCTTAGAGAGCATCACTGGCCAACACATTCACAGTAAAATCAATATGTAAAAGTTAAGCGTACACAAAAGGTCATGATAACACACAAAATGACTCAAGAAACTGGCGTGTCTACTATCCAGATTTCCATGAAATTTCAATATTCAGGATGGCTGGAGGATAATTTCCAATGTTTTTGGTGACCCCCTGACCCTTCCGTCTAATGCCATTGTTACTTCAAAATGAACCATGCACTACTTTTTCTGTGAAATTTTCATAGGAAATATAAAGTTCTCAGAGGAAAGATACAAATGTTGTTTATTTGGTTGTTTATTGTTGTAGCCCTTCTGTACAGGGTATACTCGCCTCTCGCCCAATGACAGCTGGGATAGTTTCCAGTGCCCCCCCCCCCCCGGCGACCCTTAACGGATAAGCGATATAGATAATGGATGGATGGATGGATGTTGTAGCCCTGCCACTGGTAAAGCAAATCATCAGTCCTTTAGTGCAACATTTTTGTATTGTGATGTGATTAAAATTACAGCCCATAGCCTATGTTCAAGCCTATGTACAGGTAATGAATGAGCTGGAGGAAGACACAAGTGGAAAAAATATTGATCGTTCTCCATCCCACTCATTAAGAGGCCTCTTTTAGAATTATTTCAGCCCTTGCTGCGCTAGTTATTTCATTTGGAGTGTTTGAACATTTAAAACCCTTTTGAGAGTCCCAATAATAAAGCTGTGTGGAAAAAAAACACTCCATAAATTAATAGAAATGTATGTAAAATGTATTCTGTATTGTGTATTATTTGTTATTTTGAGAAGTATGAAGTATGTGTATTTTTAGTTTTATCCATTTGCAAATGGTTCATTGAGATCCCTCAGCCGCTCTAAGGATAGTATAATATAATGCAACTGTAGCAATGTGTGATGCTGAAGCGGGATACTAACTGTAACTGTAAATGTGGAAGAGATCCTAGAGCATCCTAAAGACCATTAAACACAAAGAGAGGCCAACTTTATTTTTTATAAGATCATATAACATCTTAACTTCACACAAGTACCATTTTCCCATCAGATCAAAACTACTTAGGACACAATATGAACTAAGTTAACTTGTTAAAGTGTTTATATAATTGGCAAAACATAGTGTCAGCAGCTCAGTGAGTCTGGCATTTAGCAGAATAAGTCCAGAGTTTTCCCGTTTCTAATACACACACACAGACAGTTACAGCAATGCAGCTCTTAATATCTTTTTAATGTCAATTAATGATTCAGTTCCAGTATTCTGTCTTAAGCCTATGTCAGTCACAACTGGCTTATGGCTAGATTTGTGTAAAACATTTAAATAAAGCATTTAAATTCCATTTACTGGCACAAATTAAATGCAGTGTCAATGCAATGCATCAGCTTGTTTCTGGACATATGTTGGACAAAGTGCCATTCTTTTTCCTCTATTATCTCTATTATCTCTCAAGAAATCAGCTCTCATAAGATAAAATAGCTGAAAATTGAATTGTTTCAATCAAAATTGTTTCAATATTGTCTTGCTGTAATCAGATGCTGTAAATAACAAGTGGAGACAAAGGGAAGGTTGACTTTGTTAGTTATAACAGATCTCTTTCACTTATTTCAATAGTGGTACCATTAAATTTCTTATTAGGCAAAGTAAGGCAAAGCAATAACAAAGACGTACAGCTTAAGGCATTTAAAGTAGCTATCTTAAAAGAAATTAAAAAGATGAAGCACAGATAAATAAATAGTTTGTTGCATAATGGTCTAATTGCTTAAGATTTTGTTAAAAGCAATGGAAATCATAAATGTATTGTGGTTTCAAAGGTGGTCAGATTTGGAGCAAGTCTTTTACCCTCTGGATGTTTGTGTTGTTTTCTGTTTGCATTATGCTTCAGCTTGACAGCGTAATTAATGATTGTCTGTATTTTGACTTTGGAAACAGTTGGCAGATCAGATGATGAGAGAGGCCGAGAGGGTTCAAAAGACAGTCAGGAATATATTTTGTTCTTAAACCATTCAGAGATTCAGAGATTTGTAGAGAAACAGCAGCATTTTAAACTTATTATGTTGTATGAGTCACCGGAGAACAGGGAACTGGTGTGTTTGTTGGAAATCCAGCAGCAGCATTCTCAATGAGGTGAACATTTCAGACCCAAAATAGTCATATAACAATTATGTAACCTGCTGAAGAAAATGCCTTGCTTAGTCATGAACCCTGAGATTTTTGCTGTGCTCTTAAGATAGGAGTAGACAGATTTTGTAATTGATGGCAGAGTCTTAAGTTCAAGTCTGAGTTAATGGTTATGCATAACATTTGTAGCTTGTCACTAATGTGTAAATCCATATGACATATATCTATATGTGTTGAGATAAGTCTATTATTTCGTATTTGCTCAAAAGTGGCTGCTAAATAAAACAATATGGTCCTTTGAGAGCCCTAATTTAAGGTCCTCCTACTAGCTTTTTCTGGATCTTCAAGCAATATTTTCTTTAGTTGTAATAGAACTTGATGACATACAAATTCAATAACTGTTATGTTGTCCTCCATAACACTTTTCCTTTCTTGCTAAGAGTTAGATGAGAAGATCAATACCACTCCTATGTATGTCTGTAAGCTAAATATGAAACCAGCAGTCTGATTGTTTATCTTAGCTTAGCTTAGCTTAGCATAGCTGATGTGTTGGACTATTTCTTGGTTGGGTATTTTAAATCTGCTGTAGTCTCTGGTGGTTGTGATGACAAGACCCTTAAAGTAGTCTTAGAGTGTAAGAAATTAAATCATAAGAGCTCCTGAGCTCACATGAACACATCTCCATGACAACTGAGCAACTCCATCTGTTGATGATTTGTTGAGATTGTTGTGAAACTAATATTTCATGAATGAACTTTGATACTTACAACAGTTCCTGCTTTGAAGATATTACTTGAACCACTTTAGAGCTGTGTTCAGCCCACTGTTTCAGTCTGTTTAGTCATCAAAGACAGCACTAAGATCAAGGTTGACAATAACTGAAATTTTGAATCCTCCTTGAATGATCTCATCCAGAATCTCAATAATGGCAGGCTCAGTGTTGTATCAAATCAAATTGAGATTAGAAAATTTAAATAGGCAATTTGTGGCTGTTCTGGTGGCCTCATGGTTAGGGCCAAGATATAAACTTGAAAACAATTCTCTGTATTTCTATATGACATTATCAGCCTGTAACATTTGTTTGTCTGCCACTGTAAGTAAGTCAAATATGGAAGCAACTTTAATTAGTTTCCATTCCCCTGTGGTGTGTACATCTGTTCATTCTGAAGTGAATTCATGTGAAATATTTAATTGCTTGTGTGATTGTCTTTCAGTTGTATGGATTAAAGTGTGTGTGTGTGTGCGTGTGCGTGTGTGTGTGTGTGTGTCTACTATCATTCACCAGTCATTTCATTTGCAGGCAAGTCAAAGCAGAGTTAGAAATGGTGACTGGCAGAGTTTCCAAAATGAAGCAAATCCGTTGGCCATGGAGAAGATCACTCTCATGAAACATACAGAGTGATGCATTGTACTGAAGGAGAAAACCCCTTTTTCTCATATACACATACACAAAGTTTGCAGTTACCTTAAATGCAATTGACAAACCAGCCTAAACACAATGGTATTCCTGTGTAAGAACCACAGACACTCACTTCCATCAAGTCAGAACCCTGGGGGAAGAGAGAGAGGTTGCTCATTTACTGACTAGATTGTCATTCAGAGCAGTGGTGTAGAAGGATCAATTATCCTAATCAGGGAATTAATAAGGCTCTCACAGTCCGGTTATCAGGCAGGGTTGTCACAGAACAAAAAACAGGAAGAGTGATACTTTGCTTTGGTGCCACATCCTGCAGCTGGCTGCCACAATTCTGTTTCATTGTTCTCTGGATCACCCAGTACTCACTCCCCCCTCTGCTCCATTCTACCTGCCAGCCACGCCCATTTCATCAACCAACTCAGCCCACCTGTGCCAGTGCACCTCCACTCACCAAAAGCCAGTATTTAAACCTCTCTGGTTCACTCACTCCTTGCCAGATTGTTCTTTGCCATCCTCGATGCAAGACTTTCCAGTGTTCTCTTCTGTTCTGATCTCCTGTTGCTGACCTTGCCTGTCTCCTACCTGCCTGTTCTGCCTACTCCCTGGATTGGATTTTGTTGTCTTAGTGGATGGAACTCTCCGGTTTTTGTCCTGTTTTTGGACTCTCCTTCTGCCTGACCCCCTTGGATTGGTTTGCCTGTTCTGCTGGTTATCGGTTACTGAAATTACTGCCTCCTCGACCACCTCTCCTGCCTGTTCCATGACGGTACTGTATCCTGCCTCTGACCGGATCGTGTGTGATAGTTGGGCTGAGTAATAAAGACACTTTTGAACTGTGTGCTGCAATTGGGTCCAACTTCTACCCGTTACACTGGCCATGTAAACATCATTTATCAGTATTTTTGCTAATAATATGCTCATACTAAATCATGGTCAGGAATTCTAATGTTGTCTGAGTTAGTTTAAAATGTGTACATAAACAGCGCAGGAAAAGCTGTTGCCTACAGCAAACCAGCTAAAAATGAACTTTGATGGCCTCATACATATTTTGTTTCACCTGATATGATTTATTTACAAGTACAGAGATCATGGATTTACTACATCTGTTCCCAGCTGCTTTATTGGGCGATGATGCGGTCACTGCTTGATCAGATTTTCTATGCACTCAGATTAAATTTGTAGACGTGGAGTTTCCTGCAATGCTTGAATGGCCAAACCATTTTGCCCATTAAACATTTTAAATCTTATGGGTGTTCTGGACCAGTTGGTGTATGAGAGTTACAACCATTTAACTATGTCTTTGTGTGTAGATTTGGATGCTTGTCTTTTGGATTAAACCTCCCTCAAATTAAAATGAGCTAATTCTGTCTCAACAGTGTTGTGGCACAAAATAATGGGTGCTGTTGCGTCTGTACTCCGGTAGAAATAAACTTGACCTTGTATTTCTGTCTATTCAATTTTATGAAAAACTTCTTAAACCTCCCCACCAGTTCACATGTTTGTGATTGAGCTAGTCTCCCTCACTCAGAACACAACATGCATTAGAGATTAGTTTGAAAGAATATAATTAAAGCTCTAGTTCTCTACCCTTAATATTTTTACAACTGGATATATGCAGAGTCATTGGTCATATCAGTTAGAAAAAGTGCACAGGATATCTACCTAACTTTATTTTAATGCATTTCACTACACAAGTTCTAGGCAGCTACTGGTTCCATTCATTTCACTATGATATGAAAACCAGCTTAAAGAAATGTGAAACTGGCTGGTAATCAATCACAGTGGACATCATGCCTGCTTTTTTGTTAGCAATGATAACAACTTTGACAAAAAAAAGCACACGACGTTCATTGTGATGGATTACCTACCTCAAGGAACATTTAAGTCTCAGAATTTAGATTCTAATACCATACAAGATGAAAGGAAACCAGTGACTGCTTGGAACATACAATGAGATAGACACGTTAGGGATGGGGGGGACCTGTATGATTTGAAGAAATGCATAAAGTAACTTAGAATCAGTGTGATTGGGTAATTTATGCAAATGGTTAAAATATTCAAAAAAAGAATTTGCAAGCTCTGTGGAAGGGTCAAGGCTTCCAAACCCACAACCTTTTCCATCTCATTTATTCAAATTGAGGGCTATAGAGAGCCAGCGAATTTCAGTTTTTTGTTGTCTGTTAAATGATCTGAAACCAAAGTTGCGCTGTGAGCCAGCAGTTTGCAGTCAACGATGCACCAGGGAATGCATCTGTTCCCACCACCCACTTGAGGGAAGAGATATCATGGGAGATGAGTCAGATTCACCAGGGTTCAGGTTAGCATGCATCTGAATTTCACAACCAGTGACACTCAGTACATGTTGCAGCCTGTTAGTAACTGGTATAGCCACAAGGTTAGGTGTTAATTAGTTCCTCTAAATATAATAACATCTATCATTTATCTAGCACTACCTGTGCCATGACAATACCCACTATATTGCATGCAACTGCTGCAGCTAACTAACTGGTGGACATTAGTGTAGATACAAGGTAATCCTCCCCGACTTCCCACTGGTGAACACTGTTGGAATGGGAAGTACCACAAAGGGGCTTAAACCAGGATTGAAAGTAGGGCCAAAAATCTGAGAGCAAGAACCAAGAATTTACAGAAAATCCTGTGCGTGTACTACCTATCATCTATTCCGAAAAAATAACTTTCTCCTGCCGTAACTAAGTACTAAAGCCTGACCATGAAATGCTGCTCTTACAGTAATATAACTGGATCAACAGTTTTTCCAGTGATGTTTCATGCTAAAATGTCAGCTTACAGTGTATCTGTGAGGCAAAATATTATTTAGATGTGTGAATGAAGTGTAACATCTCTAAAGAAAAACTGCACATGGGTTCAACAAATGGCTTAATCAGACATGCAGGTTTGCATCCCATATCAGAGAGCAGGGGAACCATGAAGTCTATAAGACAGCCCTAATGTAACAACTACATGCTAGCATCAAACCTCTGATGATGCTGAAAATAAAACTAAAGCAAACCTAGTGCTGTCTTTCCACCTCAGAGGTGTAGTACTTTTATAACATGTTCTAACACAAAATATTACCACAGAGTCACAGTCACGGAGACATGACAGAATGACACATAAAAGTGAGAATAAACACCATTTCCTGTTTAATTATCAGCATTTCTTTGCTCTGCTCAAAATCTAATTTGATTTGTGGTGAGAAGTCTTAATTTAATCATAATCAAAATCATCTAATAAAGGTGTTCAATTAATATGCTGGCTGATAATAATGGTAATTTTAAAACAATCACATGGTAAGAGTAGTTGCATCATGGAAGTAACCAGTGCATTCATTCAGAACAGCTACTTGTACATTATTTGACTCTAAGGTGACCTTTAGCAGCACATAGAGAAACAAAAATAGCATTTTCAGATATGGGTTGGCTGTACTATATAGCACAATGGTCACCGATTTGAGGGGAAAAAACAACAATATATAAGGAGATACTGGAGATTTTTTTCTAAACGATTGAAAAGCCTTTTGTGTGTCCCCCAAATGTGTGACTATGCTTGCAAGTGGGAATTAGTGTGGGTTTACAATTGGAATTTCAACCTTGAGCCTGAATGAAAACAGTTTTTGTGAGTGTATGTTCAGTTTCTTCTTCTTCCCTGTGTGTATGTGTAATCAGGTCTGAATGTATCTCTGTGTTGCCCTAATGGCACATTGTGTTCTTTGACATTTCTGATCACATTGCATAAAGGCGACCCCATGAATATACACAGAGACAGAGACACGGAGAGGGAGAGCACAGGTGGGGAACTGCTGCACCCAGCTGTCAGTCCGCTTCAACCATTGTGACAAGACTAATAGATCAAAAAACAGAACAGAGGGTACCGAAAGATCACATAACTGTCTGACAAAAAGCAATTCACTTCATTCTTTCTTTGCTTTGTCATTCTACAGTTTTCTCTCCTCTCCTTTTTCCCTCTCTTTTCTCTGTGTAAATACTTTTGCTCTGTCTTTTATTTATATCAAGCTTCAGAACACACTGACCAGATGATGTTTAAAGGAGACCATAATAATGCTAAGGGGGACTATAGGGAAAGCAGGGGACACAGAAATCTTCGGAAAGCATCACAGTCTCTCATACCAGTTGCATGCAACCAAGAAATAATGGCTTCAAAAACCAACATTACTATTTTTTTTTTGTCCTCTGTGTCTCTTACTGCCACGTTCTCTCAGCTCGATGGGAAGTGAAACCTGCAGTGGGTGTCAGGCTCTCACCCATGCACTTTTCTCATTGTGAAAGAAAAATAGTGGAGAATAGTGGAGAATACCCCCCATCCCATCAATCTCTCAAAAATAAATAAATAAATAATTCACAGTGTAACATAATGGCCCGTGGGTCTCCCTTTGCATTGGTTTAGTAGCAGTTTTGGCTGCTGCCAGGCCCTGTCTCAGAATCAATTCATTAGGCTCCTGAAATGGCATTTTGCCATTAACAACTATATAATGACAAATTAATAAAAGTAATGTGTTTTATCACCACTGCAGATAAAAAAAAGAGAGTTGTTAGCTCATTTCCACTGAGAGATTTGAACTTTGTATGCACACTGATATGACATTGCAACCTTACGGATTACAAGTAATATCTTATCCATGTACACAGATGTCAGAAGCTGACTACTCACTGAACACTTTAATGGAACACCTGAACAGAATGGGGAAGAAATGTGGTCTCAGTGACTTTGACCATGACATGATTGCTGGTGCCAGACAGGCTGGTTTGAGTATTTTTAGGCTGCTGATCTCTGGTTTTCACACACAACAGTCTCTAGAGTTTACTCAGGGTAATTGTGAAAACAAAAAAAACTTCAGTCAGCAGCAGTTCTGCAGACAGGAACATCTTTATTGATAAGGTGGTCAGAGGAGAGGACCAGACTGGCTTGAGTTGACAGAAGGGCTAGGGTAACTCTTTTTGAGTGAATGGAAAAGTCGAACGCCGAACCTGGGTGCATGGGCTACAATAGAGGCTGACTGGTGGTGGCAGTTGGTTGTGGGGAATGTTATCACGCACTTTAGCCTTGTAATAGTCAGTCATGGTTGCAATATCTAAGAACATGTGCATCCTTCTGAAAGAGTGGCGCCAGATAGTGTGTTCGTTATCCTGAAAGCTGGTGTCACTGAACATGACAATGAGTTCAGTGTGCCTCTAGTGGTCCCCAGTATGCATACCTCATCTAGATCAATAGAAAAATACTGGATGTGGTACAGCATGAATGTGCAGCCTGCAAAGTATGTAATTACAATCATGTCAACATGGGCAAGATCTAAAAGGGAAGAGAGGCACCACCCGAGTAGTATGGTGTTCCTAATACAGGTATGATTGTTAAAACGTGTTCGTAGCATATATGATGCCTATGATTCATGTGCATGTTTCTTTTCAATCAATCACCAGACGCGATAGCTACTCTCCGCACTAATTACTGTCTATTTATAGTGTTTTCTGTTACTCACACTGTATTTGGTTTCTGAGAGGAGAGGATGGTTGCAGGCAAGCCCAGAGTGGGTCGATCTCTCATTCTTGTTCACAACCCAGAAGTTAGTAAACACTCCAGGTCATGAGATAATTTGCGATACAATGAAGTTATATAAGATGATGACTGATGATGAATGGTTTAAAACAAGCTAATAAAATTAACCTCTAGGGGATATGGGTATGATTGACAGTGAAATAAGCTGGGACAATCAATGGCTATTGGTTGATTTCACAACAGCAGAGTTCCACAGAAGAGAGCCAGTCAAGCAACAGGAGAAGGGAGAGAAAGATTAACGAAATGTGCAGTAATGCCATACTTAAGTTATAAATGGGGTTCATAGAATCTATACCTTGGTGGTTATTATTCTACTACATAATGGATAGAAAAATTTGAAACAAGTGGTACCTTGGTTTAAGTCTTGATCAAGCCTAATGTGGTGGGCATATGTGACCTGCCATACACACTGATAATAAGGGTTTAATAATCTTTGGTATGAGCAAAATGATCAGATTGCTTGTACACATGGCGTTGAAACCAGACCATTATTTTTTCTGTAAAATCAATTGTTTGTTTCTTTTGTTTCCTCTTGATTCAGTTGATCCTCCATGCTGAGTTTCTGTTCCTCCTGTGTTCACAGATTCCTTACAACATAGTGCGATGTCGCTGCGATGGGTGATGATTATGATGGCATATGCTGCATTAAACACAGTGATCAGGTGTATTGTTATCAGAGATGAATGTACATAACACCCATGGGGTCTGTCATTTTATTTATCCATGTATGAATATAGTGTGTTGTTTAGTTAGATACAGGATGCATACTGTATTATCACTTTCATTCACATTCCACACATTTTCAACTGTGTTTCCTGTGGTTTACAATACATTACAAACCCAATCTTTGCTGTGTTTGTTGTTGAACCTCCAGTCAATACCTCTGTTTAAATTGTAATCATGTTTTGTTGGTAGTGTATCTCCTGTAAGGTTGCAATTAACACTTAAGACTGGCAATACAGTACATTCGCCATTGCAGCCTCCTCTAAATTGCACAATTAACCTGATAATGGCATCTTTCACATTGCGAATGGATTTCGGCCAAACAGCCAGAGCAAAGAAGCGATAAGAAGCATATCCTTATCTTAAAGACTTTTGCTGACTGGATAAACACAAAGCACCCACAGCGGGGTTCAATAATTAGATCAATTAAGCCAGTGGGTATCAGATGCAGAAAGAGCCAACTCCACAGCTTCCTTTCAGGATTGGTAGTTGAAGTGAACCTGAAGCTCATTGTACTGATTGAAGCAAACAATATGGACTCACACACACACACACACACACACACACACACACACACACACACACAGGTGTTCTAGACACTTGGAAATGCCAGTAGGGAGACAAGTATAATCTTGTTTGTCATTTGAGAGAATCTGCTTCTAAGCCTTGACAATTAAATCCTTCCCACTGATGATTACACACTCAAAGAAATTAGTATTTCATTTATACCCACTTTTCTTTTTTTTATTTCTTTATTTCCTCATTGGGCAGCCAATCTGTATAATAACACAGTTCTTCCTCTCCCTCATATCTATCTCTATCATAGTGGCTCATATTTTAGCATCTCTGACATAGTCTTAGGTTTGAAATTCATGCAAACCACCATTAAGTGTGCACACAGGCCTCGATAAGGCATTGAAACAACTGCCTGTCTTTAAGCATCTTGGAAGCTGACATCAATCTGTGTCTCCTAAGAGCGGGTTTAGAAAAGATCATTACTACTCAAGATGCAAACCGTACCAGGCCTGTTTTCATCTCACTCTTTTACTTCACACTAAAACAAAGCGCTCTTTTCGTTAATACACCACAAAAGTGTGACATAATGTCACTGTTGCTACAGCTGGATGTTGTTCCTTGGCATCTCCACTTACAGGCATTCTGTTGCCTTTTGGTCTCTCTCAAGATGGAAAGATAGGTGATTCTCCATGGTGCAGACTATTTCAGCTGAACCATGCCCTCAGGCCACGACAGCCAAATACGCACCCGACAGAATGAGACAGTGCTATCCATGCTGCAACAACATTGCATAGACACCGAGAATTGGCACTGGCTAAACTTCCTTCAGAGTACTGCTGTAGATGTTGAGTGAAACTGTTTGCTTTATTCATTCTTTTACAATGGGAATTGGATGGTACTTGAAAACCTAACAATCATGTGAATGGCAACTTTAGGATTTTTGAAGTCTCTATGCTTATACGCTATTTTTTCACTTTAGCCTAACCGTCCCCTGCTGTGTATAAAACTAAAAAAACGGACTCCCCAACAATTTCATTCTAAATATTTTCCAAGTCTATCTAGTGGAAACACTTGACTAAATGAAAGTCAACTGTGTCTGTGCATGTCATGTTAGCTGTGGCACCAACGAGGTCATTCTTGCCTCAAAGGCGCGGGTCAGAGACATGTTTGTGAAAACTCTCTGTAGGCTGAAAGCAACATCCTATTCATCGTCTTAAGGTAAAGTCTCGAGTGTGACACATTGAGAGAAAGCGGCATGTGAGCTTTGTTTTACTCTTTGTCTTCTGCGCTCATGTGTTTGTAATGCAGAGGTGAGCTAAATAAGTGTCAGCCTGTTCAGTGTGCAGAATGCATGTACATAATTCAAGTTTTAATTTATTTTTCTTTGGCTCAGTTGACACACACAGTTTTGTCTTTTGGTGAAATTGAAATCGGTATCCATTTCTGTTTGTTTGCATGTAACTGTGCATGCGGGCTAATATGCTAGAAAAAGAGGAAGAGAATCTGATTTTCATTGATTTCAAGCGTGGGAGTTAATAGAGGTTTAGAAATATATCAGATACATTTAGAGGTCCAAGTGGGTGTCAGAAATAGAGATGCAAACATTAACATTCTAATCAACAAACACACAAGTAAGCTCATTTGCACATGCACATATATTTACAAGGCGTCCATCGTGCAGGCAGGAGATGCACACATAAACGTGGTCGAGGCTGGTTTACATTAGGAGGAGATTTTCACACCCAATTAAGAGGACTGCCACAGGAGTCCAAGACCAGGTGTCCGTTTGTGTGTGGCGCCTGCATGTTTGTATGAAATCTCCAGTGTGCAGTTAGGTGCATGATACAGAAGACAACACAGTTGACTGCTGCCAAAAATGTTTCAAATATGGGGTTTAATTTACAGTCCGACCACAAGTCTATGATCCGTCACATAGCCATCCTTCTGCCCTCTTTTCCTGACTTTAATTGAAGCCATATTATTTAAATGTATGCTTCATTTCATAATTAGACCTTTCACATAATAACCCATCTCTATGAAGTTTATGAAAATGTCCCCAAAATAGACAGTCATCAGTGTCTTTTTCATTCGTTTAACAACAAGAGCTGCTCAAAACCAAATTAACAGCTGAAATTAGCAGTGAAATAAATCCCTCTTGAAAGCATACTAAATGAGTACAGACATAATTATGATCATGGGAAAATTCTGCCTTAGGTTGTTTTAAAATGATTACTAATGTATTATTATCATATTAAATGGCTCTCCCGGACTAGACAATAGCCTCAAAAAAAAAATGCATATTTTAAAAACATGCTCCAAATTCCCCATATTTTAAGTGCAAGGATTTAGAGTTGATATTCAAGCTGAGCTAAACAGAGAAACTGCCTTAAATACTGGGTGCTTAATCTGCTTTAACCAACTCTGGACCATGCTCATTAGTTTCGTAAGAATCGCCTGGGCTTGAATAGAATTAGAAAAAGCTGCGCATTAAAAAGTGCAATTAGAGAAAGGGGGGGTAAAGCATTGATCACATACGGCCTGGTGAAATTAAAAGATGCTGCATCAAGAAAAAAACATAATATCACAACAGTTTGGAAATACATCTGAAATTCCTCACCTCTATGGTTTAGATTTACACTTTAAAGTAGCTATGATCTATAATACCATAATATTTTTCATTATAATTAATATCAACGCAACATGAGTTGCTTCTTGATTGAGATTGCTTATGGGTAGAAACCCACAGATAGTGTCACACCCCACACTGCAGTTTCCTTGTACTCTACTGGGCTTTTTAGTGTCTTTTAGGTTATTGTTTTGGCTTCACTCTTACTGCTCTCATAGAGTTGGTTTTGGCTGCATATGTAGTTTTTTTCCTCAAAACTGTAGAAACCTGCTGTTTGTTACCTGCTCAGGTGGCAAAACAGTGCGCTATATCTGCGGGGTGTATAAACAGGCAACTGTTTGCATACTGTTACAGCTGTGACCGAACCCCAGCAGGTTCCCAGTGTTTCTGTGAGTTTTCCTTTCATATTGTGTTCTAGGCTCCCCTGTCTGTCTCTCTGCTTGTGTCTGTGTGTTGGGCGTGGTGATTTCCCTCCCTCACTCTCCTGGCTCCAAACCCTGATAACACACCTGCCTCCCATCAGCTCATCTACCTGCAGTATATCGCCCCAGCTCTTCATCCATTTCTTGATCATTGTTTCAACCCCAGTGGTACTAGAGCGTTTCAGGCTGATTAGTTGCTTATTCCTTGTGTTGGAGTTATCCCTGCGCATTGTGTATGCTAACCTGTGTCTCTGGTGTCTCAGGATCGCCGCCCGCCTGCTTACCTACCTGCCTTCCTGCCAACTGCCCCTCTTGGCTTCCAAGCTCACCCTGCCAGCCACATTTTCCCTCCTCCACCTCAGGCCCAGTCCACTCCTCCATTACCCTCTCTACGCAACTGCTTTACAGATCCATTCCTGCCATCAGCGCCCAAGACCTGCTCCTCCACAGCCATGCCTGCCCCAACACCGCCTGTCCATGTCCTGTGTTTGGGTCTCCTGATCTTAACACGCCACAACTTTGCTACTGCACAAACAAAGGTAATACATCAGTGTTGTGGTTGCAACATTGTTTAGGCTGCCCCAACCTAAATTTGGTGCTTGCATCTTCTTTGTCAAATGTACTTCACCATATCGTTCATTAAATTCTGTGCCAATTGCTTGCCCACATCATCACCATGACCTGGCAAGAGCTATGAAAACTATAGTTAAAAGACCTGTGTTTTAGGACATATCAGGTAAAGAATGTGAGGATTTTAAGAAGAGAAAAAAAGAAGATTTCTGCAAATGTCAGTGCGAAGATGTCAGAAATGAAGAAGACAAAAATTACTGCAAAGGTAGTCATTCAGAAGAGAGGGTGAAATGTTACAAACATAACAAAAATATTCCTCTTGATAATTAAAACTTCATAATTTGTGGTATTGATATAATCTGCTTTCAGCTAAACTATTACCTATATTGTTAACTTATATTATTTACCATTCAGGGTAATACTGAAATGAAATTTTAATTTCTGTGTGCAGTTGTTTGGTATGCTCAAATAACCTCCCACACGTCAGCTGGTGATTTCTGTTTTAGACAACAAAACACATCAGAAAACAGGTTAAACTCTTGCTATTAATCTTGTTGTAGGTAGCAGTGATAGCAAAAGTTCTTCATTCATAATTAAGCTCAAGCTGTGGCAGTGATGCAGTGCAGGGAGTGAAGCTATTGTTTGAAATGTTATTTGTGTGCAATCTGTGATTTATTTCTCCCTGTATGATGCTGATGCTGATATAAAGTCTAAAAAGAAGCTCCTGCTCTTTGAATTGACTTTAATCAACATTACTGTGGCATTGATCTTAGATGTAACATTCTCTGTGCAGCAGATAACTGTCCTATCAAGCTCCATTGTAGCTGGATTCAAACCATCTTGGCATCCTATCATCTACCTTTATCCCCCTTTTGTCCATGGGAATATGGGATTATATGAAAAGGGGGATAGAAATGCAAGATACAATGTAAATTTTGGGCTTTACAATGGAATTCATCTTTTTAAGTCTCCTCTAAAATAATTTTAAAAGAGTAGCCAGGCTGGGCCCGTTTGCACCTACCACCCAACAGTGATGTCACAACATCACAAGCACACCCTGGAGTGCACCTCTACATCCTTTAAGCTCTGGGGTCCAGCAAAAGTAGACAGTGAAAGACCAGTGTAAAATTGAGTCTTCCATGTGGCTAAGAAAAATTCATTTACAAAAGTGTTTCAACGAAGGCACCCTTTGGCAACTTTATAAGTATTACACAACTGCTGCTTTTAGCTGGTAGCTTGTTTTCATCTTGGGCATGAGCAGCAAAACAATGGCTGCCTCAAGGCCAAGATGTTGTGACTAATAAACTTGGTCGCCCCCACCCTGTTTTAAAAGGCATATTTTCGCAGTATTAATTTCACTTGTCTTTTTTTACAATGTGAAAACATAATATTCTTCTCAAGCACTACATACATTCATGTTTACAGACACTCAAAAACCTCTGAGAGAAATATGTACATACTCTTGGTGACAAACATTCCTAACAGTGTCAGATCACACTCAAGCTGATTTTATACATACTGCTCCACTGGATCCACAAAATATTGATTGATCCTTGGCTCTGTTTCACGACTCATGTTGTTTTATCTATCAAGGCAATAGGAAAAAATGCAGAGCTTCTCTGTGGTTTCTTCCTCTTAGAAAGCAGGGGAATATTGAAAAGCAGCTCAACCTCTGCCTGCTTTTGAAATCAGGAGGCCCAGGATGATTGGATAAGTATTCACCGCATTTACCCGTCCTAGATGGCCTCGACTACCTTCCTCTCAGCACTCTACTCCATCACTGATATCCATGCACATTGCTCGTCTCTAATCGTTTAATGGATTCTGAGAGAAAACCGAAGATTGGTGGCTCGTGTGGTTTAGGCTACATGTGTTGAACGTGGACCTAAATGAAATATTAAATACTGCCATATGTTGCATCCCACTGTCACAATGGTGCTAGAATTTCTGGGACAAAAGGGAGAAAAGCACACAATAATGGATAGAGTGTGTGTATGAGTTTGAAAAGGGGTGCAACTATGTGAGAAGGAGAAGATGTAGGAGGCCATATGGACTGTGACTTCCGTGCAGCTCAGCAGGAGGTGTCCATGAAGCTGTCTAGCAGTGCGTTAATCTGGCAGGTTTTAATGGCAAAGGCAGGCAATAGCCAAGAGATCCACACTCCCACAGCAATTCCACAAATGCAGGCCTCTCCAGCAGCCAAATGGACCGTGGCTATAAGCTAGAGGAGCCTCTGTGTTTGTGTGTGTGAGTTTGTGCATGTATTTCTATACTTAAAAGCACCCCATGTCCCCCACAAAATAAAAAGGCAAGGGGAATCTTCTGCAGTGAGGTCATTCTGCAAATCCCTGCAAAAGCTTATCTTTTTCATGGGGCTACTTTTCTGGCCGTGATTTGTTATTGTTGCCATGGTTAGATTTTATAGTTATAGTTAGAATAATCATTAGGTCAGCTACGGCTGCTTCTCAGTAGAGTGACAATAAAACACTGGAACCAAATAGTGGTGTGTACTTAGTGCCCTTGCATATTTACCAAGTAGCTAAAAGATTAAAAGACAGGATAAATGTAATAAAGTTACAGACAAACTATTTGATGCCACTGATTAAAATGATAATACACCCCAAATAAGTACATCTTAATAACTGCTCTGAGGGAAGTTTTATCTGCATACTGTATTTCTTGCTGGAGCAGATTAATATCCTTGCTCAAAACAAGTGGTACTGAATAAGCCTGGGCAATTTGAATACCTATTATGCAAGGTCATTCATTATACTATAATAGAGAACTAGGCCTAGTGCCAGTGCAGATACTTCTCCTCTTGTTTATTTTCATTTACATAACAATTTTCTGAGTCATATTTTTATGTTAAACCATGAATTTTCTGGACCCTATTAATTAGTGTCCCTCTGCTACAGGATTAGTATTTAGGGTAAAATCTAAAACAGGGGATAAGGGTAGGATTATGGTTTATGGAGTGAATGAAGGTCCTAACAGTGTGTAGGTATGGAAGTGTGTAGTACTTTTCTTCCCTTGTCTACATTACCAACTGTGTCTGCCTGCTTGTATTTTGTAAGTGTTTGTGGGAGAGAGAAAATAAGAAAAGCCACTTAAATGAATAGGCGACACGCAGAGGTACTTACGTCATGAACACAATAACATTTGCACATACACAATTGCACAGCTACACAAAGAGACAAATACACACCAGGCTCTTTAAGTGCTCCCTGTATTTCTGAACAGTTCTCTTTCAAGCTAACCTGCTGAAGTAATCAGAACTACAATAAATACCATTAGGGTTGCACAAGAATTGTACAATGCAAAAACATTTTTCAATTAGCAATCTTATCACCCCTCTGTGGTGTGGGGCCACTGCAAAGCAGAGACAATGGCCACACAATGCATTTCCATTCACAGCAGTCTGTCTCCACAGAGCATACCTACACTAAACAACAGGCTGGCTCTGTGGATGTAAAACACTCTCTAATTAGTGTTTTTCCCTTTTCTTCCCTGTGTTCATTGATTGGCCATTGTACTAAACACAATGGTGGGAATTATACATTTCTGTGTCCACAGTTAATGTGAAATTGCTCGGACTTAATTGAGATTACACTTAATCAAGCTTGCATTTCCTAAAAAGCTGGCCAGTGTGTATGAGAGTACAGTATACATGTGCTATGAATTCACATTTTGCCTCATATTTTTATATTAGGTTGAATGTTTTTTAGTGACATGCCTTGACAGTTATTGCAAGAATTGCCATGATATCCACAGTGCCTAAAGGGTGAATCCTAATGACGCTGGTGATGGCTCAAAGTTTTCATGAATCCTGTGAAATAGCTCAATCTGCTTGATTGATTGGCACAATTTATTTTTGTGTGATTTGTTAAAGTCTGTTAAAGTTTCACAGATTTTAATGGTCCCTAGATGATGTCCTTGTGATTTAATCCTCACTTTTCCTCTATAACCTCTGTGAGTGAATCATGTATCTATGAACTATTAGTGAAAGAGTTCAGCCACATCTGCTGCTGGACTTTACTGTATTGCCACAGTCACCCCTAGCAGTTTAATTCCCTCTCTGCACTAAAACTCCACCACTTTATCAGCTCACTATGAAATAAGCATAAGATAGTTCTGTAATAGTATCTACCTAAATCGTATCATCCTCCCTTATTGTGAAATCCTGCATAGCAACTTTTGCTCAAACACTAAAAACACATCAAATTTCAAGGTTTGACCAAGGAATGCAGTTTCAGTGCTCTAGGACTACTTTGATCAGCCTGATCAGGAGGATGCATGTGTAGAGGTTGCACAGACTTAGAGGAATATGCATCATCTGTCAACCCTCAACTGGCTAGATCTGTGAGTATACAGATGACGCTGTGATCACAAAAATGACATTACCCAGTCAAAGACCCTGGCTAAATGCTGAAAGTCTGTTCCCTGCTCAAAGCCTGGAATGCCACATTCAAATCTGTTGACAAAGCAGCACTGGGAACAACCTTTCCAGCTGCAGCACAAGTGCTAAATGCCTCCTTTAGAATCAAAATAGAGTAAATCTTCCTTAAAGAAGGTACAGTATGGTGCATGTAGCAGGCCTTACCTAGTTACTTACACATGGGTTGAATCATCCAGCAGCAAGAGAGCTGTGAAAACAGCCTCACCTCTAGGTGAATAAGAGGTGTGTATATCTGCAGACAGGGTGAGAAAAACTCACCCTTTGTAATGTGACTGGTCTAGACAGCATCACAAAATATTTGTGCTCTCCCTGATCACACAACTGTGGGTTCTGTTATGGTAGATTTCCTGGCCAAGGTTGATATCCTCACATGCTCCTAACACAATCAAAATCATCATCAAAATCATTACTGTATGTCAAAAAAGTATTAAGTTCTTGTATGCGACTACCTCAGTGTCTTCCAGACACAAGGGATTAAAGTCAGCTTCAGAGGTAAACCAAGTAACCCATGCTCCTTCATAAGAGCTGTGGAAGAGCAGTGGAGGCAGTGTGCAGCATCAAATTTGTGTTTATGCACATCACAGACATCCTGTATAGGTTCAGAGCATCTCCCAGTAGTGAGGAAGGATCATAAAAGCCTGTACTTTTTGACGAGACCAAAGAAAGCTGCTTTACCAATGTGATATCCTAGGATGGTGCATGAATGGCACATTGCTTTCAAGGACATTTCATGTGTTATGTCTATGCATTTTAAGCTTTTCATGTGTCATTTAACACCATTTTAGTTAGGATCACGGTTAGGGGTTAGTCAGTAGAGAGATATGGCATTAAATTACTCCCAAAAATCAAAAAACGTGTAGCGATAACGCATGAAATGACTTGAGAAACCGATGTGTTATTTATGTGCCATTTGCTGATACCAGGCTGGCTTTGCAGTCAGTGATCCTGACCAGGTTTCACAGTCTGGTTTGAACTGAACTGCAGACTAGAGGGGTCCAATAGTGGGTAGTGAAACCTGCTCAGTTCATTCCAGAAACTAGTCAATCTATAATTAAAGACATCTATACAAAGTGTATGAGGAAGTGTCCTGAACAGTCCTTTCAAGATGACACACCACACCAGCACTTTCATGACTTAAGAACACTTTCTTTTCATAAAATCAAGAACAATGGTGCATCTGAGGTCTGACCAGGTTGTCTCTGTCTAGTACAATAGATGCCTCTTTGGCAGGTAGTCATGAAACCACCTAAAAGCAAGTTTAGATGATAATCAGACTGAACTTCCATTTCATTTTCTCTTCATCATTTCAGTTGTTCATCTCAAGCAAGTCTCTTCAAGTTGATTTTCATACTGTAAAGAGAAGAGTGGAAATCAGAGCAAGCCTGAAATTAAAAATCAATTTACTGACATGATACACAACACTATGCATTGAAAAGTAATTGATTTAAGTGTGTTCATGCACTCTGTTCTTGAACATCCTGAAACCATGGGGCCTTTCACGTAGAGGTTCCCAGACTGTGTCATCTTATTTTCTATTATTATTCTGTTATTACTGGTGTGATAAATCATTAATACATGATTTAACTTCCTAACTGCCTTAAAAATAGACACTTAAACAATACAGCTTCCTTCATTAAATCCTGGATGATTGCTTTGTGTCACTTTTTGGATGCAGGGTTGAGGGGTTTTGATCAGCTTTTTTGACACAGCAGTGAAATTTTGAAAAATTACTGAAAGCACTATCTTTCTGATCAGTAATAATTCAGGGACTCGGTAAGAGTTGAGAACAGAGAAAGCACTTGAATACATTTATGACTTCCTGCCTGAATTAGATGTCACCACAAATGACAGTGTTTAATATTTTATGCAATGACATAACCATCTCCCCAACCCTTTTATCTGCCAAAATATATTGCAGGATTATCTAAATGATAACAATAGTTAACTTTTTCTAAGATCTTAAATGGACTTTGATCTTTATGGATGAACAAAGATTTTGACATGGCATTGATCTAATGTAAGTATTATTTATTTTCTACAGCTGTAAAGCCTGAGATGTTGATGTCAGGTGACAGGAATGTTTTGTTTACAGTTTTTACTTGATGCGGACATTTTAAAGACAAATTAATTGACAAATGAGTCTTCCCTGTTCAGGAGAACATTATTGGTATGAAAAAGCAAAACAAAACAAAACAAAACAAAAACTCTCTCCTCCTGCTTAACTGGATAATGGTTGTAATCCACTGGCGATTCAAGGGAGAAGATTAAAAATACAGGAAAGCGAAATGCTCGAGAGAAAAATGGACAGATGGAAAATGGTAGAGACAGGGAAAATATCTGGAGAGCCAGTTCAAGAGCGACCTGTCCAGGGTGTACCCTGCCTCTCACCAAATGTCAGCTGGGATTGGCCTCAGCCCCCCCAAGACCCACAGGGATAAGCAGTATAGATAATGGACGGATGGAAGTTCAAGAGCCTTCACTGAAGAAGTAATGGCATTGCCAGAAAAAATACGAAATACGTCATCCAGTTGTATGCATAAGTTCGGGCAACCTGCTTGTTATATACAACTAAAAGGCAAAAGCAAGTAAGTAGCAAGTAGGTTTTGTAGCCGTAATCAGGACTGGTTTAACATAATGAGGAGATGTTGTTAATTTACATATTTGATAGGTTGCTTATAGGAAAGTGTTACATTTGTAAATGTAACACTAATTCATTCATTTAAAAAAAGCCTCTCAAAATAATCCAACCAATAATTAAGCATCCTACAAAACAAATTTGCTGTTGCAGTTTAGTTCTATAGAAACATATTTTCCAGGAGACAGAGCTGGCAAAGGAGCTACAGGAAGGTCTGCTAAAACCAGAGTAGTGGTGCACTGCTCTGCATGGAAGAATAATCAGAAAGAAACCTTACCTGCAACCTCATCACAAAAAATCCAGATCCGAAGTATACAAAGCAACACATGGATAAGCCCAAGTCATTTTGGGAACAAGTGCCGTGGACATATAAAGTTAAAATTGAGCTCTTTGGCCACAGTCACCAAAGGTGTGATTGTGCTGGTTGTGTGACTGTCAGTGGTATAGGAAACATTGCGTGGAGGGAGGAAGGGATTTCACCAAATATCAACAAATTCTGGATGCAAATGCCATGCAGCCAGTCAAGAAAGTGAAACTGAAAGGGCAGGACATGATCTAAAGCAGATCTCCAAATCCACCATGAACTACTTCAGGGAACACAAGCTGGAGCTTTTAGAATGGCTCTGAGTCCCTTGACTTGAACATCATTGAAAATCTGTTGGTAGATCTTAAACATGACACCAAGACAGCGTAAAAATATCTCAGAAATGATCCGCAGGAGGAGTTAGTGAAAATTCCTAAATCAAGCACAGAAACATTTGCTAGCTGCAAAAAGTGTTTGCAAGCTGTGATATCTGCCAAAGGGGAAACTTTGTAGAGAGTCCTTTTTTTTTTTTAAGTTTGTGAAATAAAACATTGAACACTGCAACATTTGAAGAAAGGTTTAGTTTTAATGTCTGTTTATTGCAAGGGTTGTATTTTTCTTTTCACTTCAAAAATCAACAGAGGGTGTAATTTGCTCAGGGGTGTCCCAACCATTGCATACAGCTGTATATGAAAATTATACATGGCCAGTGTGCTAGCTTGATACAGAGTCTTCTGAGCTCTGTTGAAGGGATAAATACCATACTTCCAATAAATTTACCTTCATTTGCTGTTTTGATGATAGTGGTGTGCTGTATTGTCCTACCTGTCAGTCCAAACTCTCCCGTATGTGTTCAATTGAAGATGAACATACTTTCCATTCTCATCAAATTGTTTAAGTTAAGTCATGTTTTATTTATATAGCCCAATATCACAGTCTTTCAAACATGCATAAAGACATCTACATATTCACTCTGTTAGTCATAATCAAGAATCCAGGATGATATATTTTAAAGCTGCTTGTTTTGTTTAATGTGCATTCATACATTTAATAAGACTTCCATTACACTATATAGATTAATGTTTATCTATGTGGATGGTGCTGTAGTAACAACAAAAAAAGGCAATTATCCTCTGTCATGGTGTATGTAGCCTACCCCTGTAGCCTATGGGCTCGTCAGCCTGTAGACATAGATTCATATGACTGCCTGTGGTACATAATGTTAATTGGACATTAATAAAAATAGACCTATTAGGCAAGTTCTTTGCTTTAAGCACATGTCATAAGTTACTTTTCAAAAAGCTACTCACAGCTGTCAGGCTCTGTAGTGAACACACATGCTTTATTTGTCACTAAGATCGTCTGTTGCACATATGTCAAAACCTGTACATAAATGTATAAATAAAAGCTCTTAGTCTTTCAAACTTTCATTTACATGCTGTGCATGAAACATTAGCTAAAGTGTTTTTCTCTACAAACACTTTTAAACTGTGACACTGTATTTGCTATGGTTTTACAGGGTTTCATGTACAGTACATATCCATATCCTAATACAGAAATAGTTCTAGAGCCACAAGGTCTACGGACTGCTGTTCATTTCCTTTTTCCCACCAACAGACAATATTGTTTTGTTTTTTAAGCATGACCACAATTAATCCTTAATCACATGGTTATTACTGTTCATTTTTCAACAGTCATTTGTGATGCTTTTGCCTTTGGAAGGCACAGATAATTGCCGATAGGGTCAAGAAAGTGTGAGACTAGAAAACATTTGGCATGGATAAACAACATATTTTGTTGTTTAACAAGGAGGGCTTGGGCCTTGCACTCATACATCCACCAGAACCACTTCCCTAAAGTGCTGTGTGGCTCAATAACATTAGACTGCTTTTGATGTCATTATTCACATGGCCCCATGCCTCCATGTCATCAGCTATTTCAGGCATTTGAACAAACAATCAATGATTCTCCTGAGGTCTGTTCAATCTGCAACTACAGTTGGCACATTCATCTTTAGTGTTTTACTCATTCCTTTGTTTCCTTATTTGCTTATTCATTTAGTCTGGTTTCCAGTTATGTATGTAGGAGAGACTGTGATATACAGTATTACTAATTATTTTTCAGTTTAGTTTTATCCTACCTCCAACTTAATATCAAACATATATACAGCCTACTTGAAAGGACTTGGCAAATCACTCTATTAGATGATTGAATACAGACATTTCCTTTCATTGTTATTCTAGTCTCATTTACAAATAGATAAAAAGCTGTTGAAGTTGAAGCTGTCAGTAATTTTGTCTTTATTCCCAAAATAAGATATTTAAGTATTTGTATCACTTACTTCATCTGGAGTGTACACTGACCAACAGCAGTTTATTTGTGCACATCAAAATGAAGAAACACAGAGTTTAATTGTGAAACTGTATTCTGTTTTTAACAATGACTTCTTTCTGTAGCAATTAACAGATGTGTTTTTCTCAGGCAGCAGAATGTGTTATTACAGCCAATTAAAGCAGTGCCACCACAGTAAGTTAATATGAAAAATGTGTTCATGAAAAAAACATATTTTTTAAAAAGTGACATGAAATGGAGGGTATATGGAAATGTGATGAAAGCAGGTTTATTCAACTAAAATTGGTTGCATGTTTCCAATTTACTGAGAATTTTGGGAGAAAAAGTGCTATTCATTATTCACAAATTGTAATCAATAATTGACTAACCATGACTAATTCATGGACAGTACTCAGAATGGTAATACTACTGGGATGCCCTCTTGAAAATTGTCATTGATGTCTTCTGTTTCAGTCAAACTGTGGAACAAATGCACACACACTCATTTGGACACGCACACACACACACGCACACACATACACCCAAACACACACATTACTCATAACCAAGCTGCCTATAGAGCCATATGGGGAATCTAAGCAATTTAAAATGTTTTAGACATTGACATCTGCTTTTGTTCTCATCCACTGAGGTTAAACTGAAATTGGAGGTCTAATCTCTTTTTTATACAATGATTACAATGACTGTGGAAACAAAATTTCAAGCCTCTTGGTGGCACTGAGGCTTTTTTCCCCATCCTATTCAAATTGCGGCAACAGTTAGCTATTAGTGATTAGCAATTTAACAACAATTCTTCCTACCTGTACAACCACAGAGGTCATTTGTCCCCATACTTTGATACGACTCAGATATTAGTGAAATAGCACACCTACTGCAGCAGGTATAGTGGACATTTGTTGTCATGGTTATAATTATAAATAATAGGCACAAAAGCTAATTGGTCAAGGTCAGGAAAAGATCATGGTTTGGGTTTTTTTTTAAGTACTTTGTTAATGTTAAAGGACCTTCATCATCATGATCACAGTGGTAAATATGCAGTTTATGTTGTGGACTGGTCATTGTTACAATAAACAATAATGAAACAATAATGACTATCAGCACAGAAAAAACAGGATGAAATTAAAAAGTGCAGCACCACCCCTCAACTTGCCCATGGACTCACCTCTTTTATGGAACTGTGATGTTTTGCCTGTAAATGTCTAGTGCTCGTGGGAAATGGTGGTCATTGGCTGCTAAAAACCTCTAAGATATTGAATAAACAAGATTTCCTGTTACACTTTTCAAAAAAATCTATCATTCTAATCTAGATATGTGAAACGAGCCACGTGACATACTGTCATGAGTGGCTCTGTTCCATAGCTGGATTTTTAGTTATTAGTGTAGTTACAGATGTCAGTGAGATTTTGAAGTGAGACTTCTGGAACAGAACTCAGAAATTCGTTTTTTTACTTTGGCTGTCTAAAGAAATAAGACCTTACTTCATGAGTCCAGATGGCTCACAGAAACAGGCTGTTCTGGAATTTCAGCACTGCATACATTAGTCCATGATCTGAATGACAGAATAACATGTGAAGTCACACAGTAAAGTACAAAGAGCTGAGGTCATAGACAGGGCAAAGAGATGGGTGACTGGGTGAATCCAACGACCTTCACAGCTGGTTCAAACCTATAGAGTCCTGCGCTCAAAACTGCCTGTTTTATTTTTTTTCTTTGATGTGAAGATAAGTTAGAAATTATACCAAAAAATATCAAAAATAAAAAAGGAACAATTGCTAATTGTAAATACAATTACAGTAATTACAATAAATATGTTTCACGGTGTGACACATCACTAACTTTGTAAAAACTGACTTGCAGGTAATGATTCACAAAAACATTCAAAACTAATACATAAAAGTGCAACCATAATACAAAATAAACATTTGTTTAACTTGTATAAATGTATACATTTGCTAAAGTGGAGCTAATAATATATTTTGGTAATGATAAAGAGAAAAATATGAATGAAATGAATTTGTATACCTCCCACTGTTAAAGACTTAACAAAGTCAGTAATTTGAATAAACACATATGAACAAACATACACATTCACAGTTTTCTCCTAAAACTGTTTACTCTGAGAAATTACAGACTGCAGGTGAGTTCAAATCCTTCTTCAGACCAGCACTGCTGCTGTCAGAATTCCAATGAAGCCATTACCGTCCTCACCCATCCTGTTTTATATCCTCATATGCATATTATTTCTTTTTTACTTTCTTCCCTCCTCTCTTTTCTCCCTCTCTTTGTCCTCTCCTATGTGCTGTCCTTTTCATTTCCTTCTGTCCCATCATCACGTCTCCACACCTTTTTTCCCCCTCATTTTCTTACCACTGTATTTCTTTTTCTTCAGTCTCACATCCTGTCCTCACCTCTCCTCTCTTCTTCTCTTCTGCCCTTTCACCCTGTCCCCTCACAACACTCTGATGTCTATCAAAGTTGGGATAATGAGGGGTATTCTTTCCAGTGCATATCCTCACTCAGGCTGACCCTGTCATGCCCTGTATTCCCATTGTCTCCTCGGCAATGAGTCAGCATCTGGCTTTCTGGGGTCAGAAACTAGCATGTCAGCTTTGACAGTTAAGGCAGCAGATATTTAAAAATGTCTTAAAGAGTGCCTTTGATAATAACCACACACACATTCAAACAGGTCTGTAGCTTAATAGTGTAGTTTTGCAAATTTCTTCTGGTGGGATCTGTGGAGCCAAGCTGAAGTCTGACTCACACTGTCACTCCATTTCCTACTCTCCTCCTCCCCCTCTTTTACATTTCTGTCCCCAGCTCTCACAGTGTTATTCACTCTGCTCTCCTCCTCCCCCTCCATTTCCTCCTCTCTCCACCTCGTTCACTTATCCTCCACCTTGTCTGCCTCGCTGCCACGCTTCCTCCTCCTGCCCTTCCTGCTGTACACCTTGTTGAAATATGAGTTCATAGATGAATTTCATGACGAGTTGTGGCACCTTGGTGCAGAGACAAAGCTAATGAGAGGCAATTACCAAGATGCAGAACTCACTAATGGACTTTTACCATCGTTTGTCTCCAGCTGATCTTGCCGCACTGCTCCTTCAGCGTGGAGGGGAGTGAGAATAGGAGCACAGTGAGGGTAGGCCACAAGTGAACTTTTGAATATGCTCATCATGTTAGACTGTCAAGTCTGTTCACCAAAAGTCAAGCATTGTAAAATTAGGAACACACATTGTGTTGATCTACACTTTAACACAGTTTGAGGCAACTGCCCAATCAGAAAGCCATCCTACAGTGGGAATGGCAAAAACAAAACTGGAGCCAATACATTGCACCATTATTAGCAATAAAAGTTAGTGGCAATAGCTTGAAATGTAAAGCTCAGGGTCTGGGTGTATTTAAATTTGCAATGACCAGTGAACGGCAGTTAGTGACAACGGTTTAGATAATCTTTGAAATTAGAGTTTTATAATCACACAGTGACTGCAAATAACTTATTAGAATAGATTAAATTTACTGTTATAGCATTTTGAAAAACTGTCAGATATGGATTAATCAAGCCAATTTATTCATAAAGCCAAATATCACATGCAGTACAGTGTCTCATTAGGCTTTCTAGACTCACATCAGCAACAGTTACAAATTCAACCCAAGTTAAGTAAAAGGAAAAAAAATCCCTTAAGGCAAACTGAACACAGAGTGAAAACTACATGGAAGAGTGAATTCAGAGAAAGAATTCCCTGGGGGTGCAGTAACACTGTAGGTGGGAAAAAGTCAATTACAAAAATGAAAGAAAGTTGGAACAATTAGTGGCTGTACAAACAGTAGGAGCGTTCCAATTGATGTACAACAATAAGAATCTAATGGGACAAAAAATAATGTATGTAGCAAGGCCAACTAAGTCCAATACCAGTTAAAGAATCTCTTGAAAGTAAATTCATAAAAGTAAAGGATAATGCATAAGAAGGTAGTAATGGGTTAATGGAGCTTGTTCTTCCAGCTCAAAATAGATTAGAATAGCATGCAACCATAGTGACAGCACACACTGAAGATAGCTGCTGCTGAATTTTTAGAAAGTGTTTTGATCAACTTAGACAAAATTTGAAGATTTCAAAGAAACTAGCTTCTTTAACAGCTGGATGTTAGGGTTGGGAGGACAGGCGCAGTAGGAAGGCTCTATTTCCTGAGGATTTTGTCAGTGTTCTTGATAATGAAGAAGCCTCCCTACTGATATAGTGAAGCATGCGAAGGGAGGTTCAATAAGAATATCAGACTAAGATCATTTGGTATTTAATATTTCATACTTTCAAATCAGCTCGGAAGGATAGGAAGACAGTGCAGGGACATAAGTAGAGTTAGCACTTCTGGATGTCCTTTCTCCTGATCCTATCATATCATCACTGTCAGCAACTGTCATGTAGCCAGGCTACCTGTTGCTCCACCTGACTAACAGTACAGTATAACTCTACAACTCATCTGATGAACAGGTGCTCCATTTTCCTCCCATAGTCCAAAGACTTGTGTTAACTGGTGACTATTACCTGTAGGTGTGAATATGACTGTCTATCGGCTAAGGCAACCTAAACAAAACAAAGCAAAAAAAAGTGTGTAGTTATCCCCAAAATTAACATATAAACTGTAGTGATTTCAGACAGCGGTGTCAGAATGCCACTACTGTACAGTGTATGGCTGATGCTAAGAATAGGTTTATGTCACATCAGAGCTTGATGTATTGTCTGACAGCTTCAGAGTTCATGTACCTGTAATTGTTCCAAATGGCTACACCGGCAGCAGAGTGAAAAGCTAGCAGTCGTGGTGTGTAATGGGCGTGAATGTCGGATTTTTGGTTTTGGAAAGATATGGTCAGACACAGCCACCACTAATTTGATGTCAGACAGGTGTTGGGGGAAGGAGATTTCCAACGCTATTCAACCATCTTATAAGCAGTGAACACAGCACTGACATAACATAACATAACATAACATGCTTCTGCCAAATCAGCCATTTTCGATTCCAGTTTACTAATCAACACTAAACCTAAACTCAATTATAATTCATTTGAAAGCCTTGCTCTTAGTCTGTCCCACCCAAGGTGGAAAACACTAAAGCCAATCTTATTTGTTGTAGTGTACCACCCTCCTGGCCCATACTCTGATTTCCTATCTGAGTTCCCGTTGAGTTTGGAACTCTCTTTAAAACAGATAAAGTCATTATAGCAGGTGACTTCAATATTCATGTGGATGTCAACAACGACAGCCTTAGCACTGCATTTGCCTCATTACTAGACTGTATTGGTTTCTCTCAGTGTGTTAATAAACCCACTCACTGTCTCAGTCATACTCTCGATCTTGTTTTAGCCTATGGTATTAATATTGAACATGTAACAGTCTTCCCACACAATCCCCTTCTATCAGACTACTTTCTAATCACTTTTGAATTCATATTGCTGGATTACTTACAAACAGGCAAAAATGTCCTAACTAGAAATATTTCTGATTGTACAGTGGTTAAATTTAAGGAAATTAATCCAGCTAACCTAAATCCAGCTTGATCATCTTGTTGACAGTGTTGCAGACTCACTGCGTACTACTTTAGACTATATCGCCCCCCTAAAAATGAGAACAATAAAGAGAAGGAGGCAAGCTCCATGGTTCAACTCCCAAACCCATTCACTGAAACAAATAGGACATAGGCTAGAAAGAAAGTGGCGTTCCATCAAACTGGAAGAATCCCGCTTAGCCTGGCAAGATAGTCTTAAAAGATATAAAAAGGCCCTCTGTAATTCAAGAGGCACCTATTACTCGTCACTAATAGAGGATAATAAGAACAATCACAGCTCTATAGATCCACGCATCACTATAACATCAACCTCCCCCAGCTCACATCAACCATTACAGCATCTAAATTTTCAACATGTCCCTTAGACCCCATCTGAACTAGGCTGTTTAAGGAAGCTCTGCCCTTAATTTGCAGTTCTGTATTAGATATGTTAAATCAGTCCTTGGTAACAGGTTATGTGCCGCAGTCGTATAAAGTAGCTGTAATCAAACCTCTTCGAAAAAAGCCCACTCTTGATCCCGACATATTAGCCAACTACAGACCTATATCTAACCTCCTCTTTCTTTCTAAGATTCTGGAGAAAAAAGTTGCAAAACAGTTGTGTGACTTTTTACAAGATAATAGTTTATTTGAGGATTTTCAGTCAGGATTTAGATGTATTGCAGCACAGAGACAGCACTTGTAAAAGTTACAAAAAATCTCCTAATTGCATCAGACAATGGACTTGTTTCTGTACTTGTCTTGTTAGATCTTAATGCTGCTTTTGATACAAGTGACCATCACATCCTTTTACAGAGACTGGAGCATTTTATTGGGATTAAAGGAACTGCATTAAACTGGTTTAAGTCCTATCTATCTGACAGTTTGTATATGTTTGTACATGTTAACGACAACTCCTCCATGTACACAAAAGTTAGACATGGAGTTCCACAAGGGTCAGTGCTTGGACCAATTCTCTTCACTTTGTATATGCTTCCCTTGGGCACCATTATCAGGAATCACTCCATAAACTTCCATTGTTATGCAGATGATACACAGCTTTATCTGTCAATGAAACCTAACGAAACTAATCAGCTAGCCAAACTCCAGGCTTGCCTTAGGGACATTAAAACTTGGATGACAAGCAATTCTTTACTGTTGAACTCAGATAAAACTGAAGTCAATGTAATTGGTCCCGAACACGTCAGAAATACATTTTCTAATGATGTAGTTCCATTAGATGGCATTGCCCTGACTCCCAGCTCCACTGTAAAGAATAGGGGAGTCATCTTTGATCAGGATAATGTCCTTTAACTCACACATAAAACAAACATCTAGGACTGCCTTCTTTCACCTGCGTAATATCTCCAAAATTAGACATTTTCTGTCTCAAAAGGATGCAGAAAAACTAGTCCATGCTTTTGTTACTTCCAGGCTGGACTACTGTAATTCATTATTATCAGGCTGCCCCAACAAGTCTCTAAAGACTCTGCAGCTGATCCAAAATGCTGCAGCACGATTACTGACAGGAACTAGGAAAATAGACCATATTTCTCCTGTGTTAGCATTGGCTCCCAGTCAAATCCAGAATAGAATTTAAAATTCTCCTCCTCACCTACAAAGTCCTTAATGGTCAGGCTCCATCTTACCTTAAAGATCTCAGAGTCCCCTGCAATCCCACTAGGACACTGCACTCCCAGAATACTGGTTTACTGGTGGTTCCCAGAGTTTCCAAGAGTAGAATGGGAGGCAGAGCCTTCAGTTATCAGGGTCCTCTACTTTGGAACCTTCTCCCAATTTCGGTCCGGGAGGCAGACAGGAGTCGGCTTAAAACTTTTCTTTTTGATAAAGCTTATAGTTAGGGGTTGGCTCAGACTTGAACCATCCCTTAGTTATGCTGCTATAGGCCTAGACTGCCGGGAGATCTCCCATGATGCACTGAGCTTCTCCCTCTCTCTCTCTCTCTCTCTCTCTCTCTCTCTCTCCCTCCACTTAGTATGGGTTCATATCCCATGTTACATGTTACTAACTCAATATCTCCCCTTTCCCATAGTTGTTTGCTCTTCCATCTCTCTCTCCTCTTCTGTCACTTTCTGCAGGTACTTCAGCCTCTGGAGATGTAGAGTCTGATCTGTGATGACAAGTCTCCTGCTGCTCCTACAACTCCACTCAACACCTGCTGCTATATATTACCTGTACTGCTATTAGTTTTATTGCTATGTTAGCAGTTAAGACTTTAATTATCGCTACTATCATTACTACTAGTGTATTATTGGTATCACCTTACATTTTTTACATGGAACCCGTGTTATGCTATGTTCTTCTCTCACTATTCTCTACACTGCCCCCTCTCTCTTTCTCAACCCAACCGGTCAAGGCAGATGGCTGCCCACCCTGAGTCCGGTTCTGCTCGAGGTTTCTGCCTCTTAAAAGGAAGTTTTTCCTTGCCACTGTCCCCTAGTGCTTGCTCATGGTGGGAACTCTTGGGTCTCTCTCTGTAAATACCTATTTTAAAGAGTATGGTCTAGACCTGCTCTATATGAAAAGTGCCTTGAGATGACTGTTGTTGTGATTCGGTGCTATATAAATAAAACTGAATTGAACTGAATTGAATTGAATAACATAACAGCATGGACATTACATAATGACATGTTAGCTAACAACTGCCTATTTACACATCCAGCAGATACAGAGCAACATTAACATTTACTTGGAGGTTTGTCAGTATTCACTCTCCTTTTAGCTCTTTTTTTGGTCTCTACCATCTCTTGAGGGAAATATCTGGCTCTTGAGCAGCGAAATACTCCCCTATGTTCACCAGCAATCTACTTACTTTTGTCTGCTGTGTGGTGTTGGGCAGACAGCATAAAGTGTGTTTTTGTTTCTTAACTGAAAACAGTTGCCTGCTGCAACCAATCACAGTGCCATGCGAGAGGTGAGAGTGAACCAAAACAGTGAAGTTGTCGATCAGAAATTAACAGCTAACAAAATGACACTATAAAGCTCTAGAGAGCTGAAGGGAACTGCATGGCAGGTGGTAATTGTCTGTGGGCTTGTCATTATGAGTGACTCCTTTTACAATAGTCATGTGATCCTTTCTTGATACAAATAGCAGCACTTAAATAACTCCTTTCATACTTTTTCTTAACATTCTGTGCAAATGTTAATGGAGAGCACACACTAGAAGTTGTATTGTTGCTGGCAAAACACATTTACAATACATAATGATGACTGTCTGGTAAATTGTATAGATTAAGGTTGTTTCTTGTGGCCTTTTCTGTTTTTTAGGTATTAATTAGTACTCTTTCAGTTTGTCAATTCTACCCAATCATAGTACCTGCAGTGAGTTACACCACACAGTGAGGGTAAGAGGCTGGTCATCAAGCATCCTGCTGTGATCTCCTGCTGCTTCAATTATGAAGCCTCCCGGTTCCATAACAATGAAAGACACATGCTTATTTCCACTGACTCTCACATACACAAAGCACGTGGTCTTGAGAGAGCCACAATGACTTTCATCTCTCTCTGTCGAGTATATTGGCTGGTAAACTTCTCGAAGGGATCTCCATGAAAAATGGATGGCTGTGTTGTTGTTCTCTGCCTGTCCTGGCATTGTTATACTAGGTGCATTAAGTGAGTCAACAGGCAGTGGAAAATCATTCATGCACAAACTGTTTCTAACTGCAACCTTGCTCCTCAGAGGAAAATATTTCAGGAGAAGAATGATGTTGAACATTGATCCTGTGCTGTGCCTCCAGTCTGGCCTCTCTTTGTGACAGGATATGACAACATAATGTAGGACCACAGCCCATGACAGAGCAGGGAGCTTATATCATAAATCAAATTCAAGTAGAGGTTGAGGGGCTTAGTGAAAGTCACAGGATTAGAGAGAGCTAGATGGAAAGACACTGCCCAAGTTAGACTAGTAGTGGATATCTTCATTAAATGATAAAAAATAGTAAACCTTTACACAGTGTGTTATGCACATTTTGTGTCTGAGCAAAAAAGACAATTATATAATAAATGACAAAATATAGATGGAAATGGCAGAGCTATAGCAGTCAAATGTAATTGGAGTTCAAACTGTAGTCCTAAAATGTTTTTGTCTCAGTCTTCTAGGATTTTTTATTCTGGGTTTCGCTGTGCTAAGCTGGCTTTTTTGGGGGGATGTATGTTCAAAGAAACAAAGAAAACTATGTAATAAATGGTAAACCAAACAGAAATAGGACACACAGATGCACAGTCCTTTACTTATTATACTGATGCTGTATGAGAAAAATGTCACAAACTCACTGTAGAGAAGCTGCTGCAGGATGAATTTTACTATGATATGACAACTTAAAGATTAACTTGAATAAATTCACAAGTCATGAATATAATACTGATGACAAAATATATAATGACTTACAATACTATATGAATCATTTATAATATTAATATTTATAATACTTTGAAATAAAGTTCAGTGAAGGCACTAAACTGTACCAGATATGTTCTAATACACTATTGGGTTATTCTATGAATATTATACAGGCTGTGAACTAGAGCTGCATAATTTGATTGAGAACTTGTTGATGTGTAGTGTTTCCCACCAGTTGATTTATTAAATTTACATTTTTCATGCAGTAATAAAGCACATCTCCTGCAGCCCTCACGGCACAGAGGTTTAAAAAGCATAATCAATAAAACATTTCAGGTCAAATAAGCCACTTCAAGCTGCACTGATCAATATGTTTATATTAACAATGGATTAAGTGACTATGTGTAATGTGAAACGGGTCAATTGTAATGATGAATCCAGAATTATCACCCAACTCTTTCACCACAAATCTACAGAACAGCATCTCTCAGTTCATTGTTTTGGTTTTAAAGCCCACAATGTCAGTGTTTTTGTTCAGTCTCATAATACTCATCTTATTATAACTGTTTACAGTAAACAAGTTCCAATAACACCATTATAGACTACTTGCTTAGCACCAAATAGCACACAGATAAGGTTAGTGCCCAGCAAGTGAACATTGTAGAGTATTTAGGGCCATATGTTTCCACCAAGAGTTGGTGGAGACCTACATAGAGCTGAAAGGAGATATTGTATTGGTATTGATATTAGATTCACTGGATTGCAAGAGACTCCAAATGAATGATTGTTGTTTCATGTTTGTTGGACATGTTAGTAGCAACTGTTTGCTAACATGTTGGCCACATCAGCATAATAAGATAATAATGAGGTGTTCACTGATTGTCCTGTTGCCCTCAAGTGGACAAAAATAACAAATTATAAATAATTATCAACAAAATACTAATTTGACTAAGAGATAAACACAACAGTGAAGATGCTGTGAAAAAGACAGTTAACCAGGTCTGTGTACTTAAGGGCGCAATTTGGAGTTGGAAGACAGAAAACAGATGACAAGTCAAATAAGACAAATAATTTAACGCACAATGAAACAGATGGCTTTTTATCCCATAACTGATTTCTCATTTTCCTTGAGTTAATATAAAACCAAAATGAAAAGACACTAGTCGTTCTGTTTCCAGATTTCTTTGTCCCAAACTGAAAATCGAAAAACGTCTCTTTTTTTGTTTTCCGTGTTCCCACTCCAGAATGAAAATCAGTTGGCCGTTAAGTACACGGATCTACACAGTATTCCAAATCTCTGTATCTGTGTTGGATAGATGTGAGAACTGGGATGCTAATGTCGTCATTCCTGTAATATCTAACATGTAATTTGTATGAAGGAGAGACACTGAGAATCACTAGAATCATTGAGGCTGACATGTTATTCAAGACAAATCATAACTGTACAGACAGAAATAAAGAGTTGGACAGTACATCTGTGCATGGATATATACAGGACATGTGTGTATATGTGTGAGAGAGAAATTAAGCAGGTGGTGTGTTTGGCTCTGTTAGTACAATCTTAGAATTATGAAGAGGACTGGATGTTAAGAAGTTTTTGCTCATTTTGTATCCCAGCTGGACTTGGTCTCTGTCTCTAACTTGTCTTGGACTTCAATGACACCAGCACTGGAAAGCTGCTTATCAAGTTGTATAGCTGATGACCTTTCTTCTCAGAATGGAGCTGATCAACACAGAGTACATGTCTTTTAAAGGGAAAGACAAATTCAAAGGATCTTGTCCTCGCCTGTTTCCTTTGAAGACCATCAAAGAGCTGCTGATGTCCAGCCCAGCTTGACAGCAGGGCACTACCACTGGTTAATCAACTTCCAACACTCATCAGTGATTAAGTGGAAGAAGAACACAGATATGGACATCATTATTTTACATCATATTTATGAAAGGGAATATGTGGTGAAGCAGTTGGATTTGTAATACATGCAGATGGTAGCTGATTAGAGGAGCCACTTCCTCCTTTTTTTGTGGATTCCATCAAGCTTATATGCAACTTTAGATTGGGGAGCCACTAAAAATACTGTGTCAAAATCTTTTGTAGTTTAAGTATTCAACCCTCCTTTGGTGTATTGTCTGTATCAACATAATTACAGGAAGTAGTTTCTACTGTGGTGGCACATAGTGGGTATGGAAGTGAGAGTAAAACAGCACTGCCTCTACATCAAACACCAAAAAGCAGGGTGGCCTTTTCAAGCCTCCCCCAATATTTACTACATCACTGCCTCCTTTGCCGATACGTAATTACCACAACAGTGGGAAACAATCAATTATATCATCATTGCTTTTCTTTGTTGGCTTCTTGCCTCCTTGAGAAAAGCTTTTTTTCTGTCATGACATCCATGTTCAGCCAGCAGAATTTACAAAGAAGCAGAAGCTAATTTCTGTGGACTGACCTTTAGTGTAAAACAGTGGTGACGACAGGATATTTTTTAACCACCATCTTGGTTTTTATATGGGAAATGTGTGTGGGTTTCAACAATGCCATTACAAAAGAGGACAAAGCAAATCATGCAGGAGATATGCCTATGGCACTTCCTGCTAACTGACGTTAATAGTGTGTCTAAGGCGCAGACAAACCCTGACTGTCAGTATCAGGGAAATGAGAGTGGAATGATGGGGTGGTGGCTGGCAGGGGGGGCAGAAGGCTCCGCAGGCCATGTATTAGGTTTGAGCTTTAATCTCAATGTGGGGCAACAAACTGAGCCCAAGGCTTTCTAAAAGACATTTTTCTCTGTCTCTCTCCCTGTTTCTTTCTGTCATTCATACTGTATCTTTTAACACCACTGATGTTCCCTCATGCCACTCATTGCTTAACCATTCTCATAATTACAGGCTCTCCCAGTGTGTGGCTGGCATCTAATGGGGAGATGAGTTAATGTGCATGACGTTAAGTGATTTTCTTTTTTCGTAGCATACAAATTCAAGAGAGTTCTGCCACCCACCAGCATGTGCAGTCAAGGGTGTAAGCATACTGGCATGTAAGCATGTGCCCCAACCCACAAACTTACAAGCACATGCATCATATGAGCCCAAAGTTATATTTCTTCCTGCCGTCCAGAGTGAGTCATCATGTAGTGAAAAGTGGTTTAGTTGCAGTGTGAGTTTTTATTATCTTTTCTACAATGAGAACTTTCAGAATGGAAAGTATGTGAATATATCAGCATGCTGTACGTTCACACAGTAATAGCCAGTATGGGATGAACTACAAGGACTCCAAGTGCTTTTAGTTGTTTTTCTTTAATTATCTTGACGCTGTGAACATTAGTTACTTTTTCAGATTTAATTACACTGTGATTAGAAAACAAACTCATAAGCTAATGATGTAGACACAAAACATAATGGCAAAGTGTGTGTTTGTGTGTGTGTGCGAGCTCACGTTTGTCAATCTATCTGTCTGTTATAGGCCATTTTTGGTGACAAATTTCAGAATAAAGACCAGGTAATTGGGAATAGCTTGTCCAACTGGACAAAAACCATGTCCTCAGTTGGTTAATGCTGATTTATGGGTCAGAGGTTAAAGCTAGGGTTAGAGTTGGGTCTTGTTTGTTTGTGTTTTTGTGGTTATTTTGTTAAATGTTTATTTTGATTTCTAAATACTGCCCCCGACTCCAAATAAACTGCTCTGTTTTGTTTTCTGCTGCTGCCAGTCTTTAAATCATTTGACAAAATTGGGCCAAATTTCTAAACTTGAAGAATATGAATCCAGCAGATCTCCTAGATCTTTATGAAGCAGCCAACAAGTAGTGCCTCAGCTATGCTGTACAAAGATGGCATCAACTTCCTGATGATCTTAAATACTCCCAAACATTATCCACCGTCAAAATCTCTGCTGGTCTCCCTTTGCCTTTGATTGATTTTTCAACTGCACTTTTATTTCCTTTATTGAATTTTGGGGCCTCTTATTTTATTTTCCTTTTTTTTTCAATGTGTTTCAAATGTGATTCTTGTGCATATCTTTGGTTTATGTCAACCCTCTGGAATTGCCACTGTGTTTAAAAGGTAAGAATAAATAAAGTCTCAAGTCAAATAAAGTTGTTGTGCCTTGTTTTGAACCTGCATGATTGACCAAGCTCTTATAGTTTGTGCCCTATCAGAGTTTTTAAAAATGTTCTGGTGTTCCAAGGTCTCAGAAATTAACTACATTGTTTTTACTACTGATACTGTCTAAAAAATAGTGTATGTAGCCTTTATCTATCATGGGAAACATTGTATAGTCTGTACACTCTGTAGGGAAGTTCTATGTCTCATAACAATATAGTCCTCTGTGATAATACTGATTCTACCCTCTCAACTTGGGTCCATGTCTTGAATGATTATATGAGGCATATAGTATTATCATAAATGGATCAATATGATGTTGTTACAGTCCATGTGAGACATTTAAAATAAGATGAATAAGCTGCAGATGAAATAAATGACAAAATTAGACCTACAAGAGGGGGAAATGCAGGTGTAGACTAATTTTCATGCTGTAGTAATGTTCAGGCTCAGCCCGCTGGGCTTGATTACTTTTGAAACAATTGAGATGCCAAGGACAAGCCACTTTCTCATTTTTGTTGATTTATTATGGAGTCCATGGAATCGCCTCTCTCTGCTGGCGGTTTGGTGTCCTTGAGAAACTATTGTCTGTCCTTTCCTGACCCATTCACCAGCTGCTCTCCCCTGTTTTACTGTCTCCAAATACTTGTATCAGACATATGGTATCCAAAAATATAATCTTCTTTGTCAATCTTACAACCCGCGCTTGTATAGAAAAAAACTGTGTGACTGGATTCACTAACCCAGCACCAACCAACACTTTTGTGGTGTGGAAGAACATTAGTATGCACGATCATCCACTAACTGAATTACTAAGTGTTACCACATAACACCTCCATCATGTGTGGTATTGCTTCTAGGTTACTCACTCATTCATTCCCCCCCCCCCACGTCCTAAAGCCATTCACCAGTCAGCAACACATGAACACACTAAGCTGATGTTATTTGAATTTAACACTCTAAACTTGGCCTGTAAGACAGAATTACTACCATTTTGAACAGTAACTCATCTTCAAAACCAACAATCTGAATATGAGATCTCAGCAGTATCATGTGAAATGTTAATTCTCTCTGACACAGTTACATAGATGGTGAACGTACTTCTGCACACCCTGCTTTTCACTTGTTAAAAATTGAAAAAATTTAAAACAGCTAAATTAAAAACAATTCAGTTTAAATTAATATGCTCCAGATTTGTGCAGAAGAAAATGGTGACTGTTGTGTATAATGATTAACCCCCACAGCTATTTATTCAAAGTGAATAAATCATGCAGTTTTGTTATGTAGGTGAGCAAAGTGCTCTTACCCAACATGCTGGGATGACTCACCATTTTGGCAGTAATCATATTGTCTCCTTTTATTCAAAGTCCCAACAAAGTGTACTGGTAAAATGGCTCATGCTGGTAAATTAATAATGGTTTCATTAACATTTAGTTGGATTTTAAATGTTTGAAAGTTATTGTGTGAGCCTCTGGTACAAAATCACAGAATTTGACAAATTGAGTATTGAAAGTAATTTGTGGCTATAAATGTAATTAGCTAAAAGGTCATAAAATGAAACATTACAATTTCTATGCTACAAGCAGGAAAATGAAACCAGTATGTTTGTGTATTACTATATCAGTGGTTGTAGGTGTCGCCGCTCTTGCTGATTCAACCACAGTCTGCTGCTGCTGTTGTTCATGGTGCTATCAAACTGTGACCCCCATCAGAGATTCTATGTAGCCTGTTAGTTCTGCTCTGTTCAGTTTCATCTTGTATCTTGTATCATGTTGTATCTTTCATTTTATATTTTGTTAGATTACCCACTCTGCACCTGTTGTACTGTAGGAGGCCGGTGTTCTGTTTGTGAGCCCACTCAAGATTTAAAAATGAAACACTGACCTTCAGCCTGCTCTCACCTCCTGCTCACATTTGAAAATCAACTAAAGTGGGGTGGAAGGGTGGGGGGTCTTGGGGTGTGTTAGGTTAGCACCTTCAGTTGGTTTGCTAACACTATGGAGAGAGACACTAAGCCACCTGTTCACTGGTTGGGATTAGACTAGCTATTGTTTCCCACTGGTTAGTTAAGTTAACCGGCTGCTGGCTATAACTTCATATTTACCATACACACAGGAAAGTAGTATCAATCCTCTCATCTAACTCATGGCAAGAAAGTGAATAAGCATATTTCTTTTAGGAATTAGTTCTGATACTATTTTACTCAGTGATTTTGGAAAGTTGGGGCAGAATTTCCTCAGATACCCTCTTTAACTACTAAAAAAAAAAAAAGAACAGCATGTAGTCACCAAGCTGCAAAAATAAAATAAATCATACAATATTGAAAATAACACAGAGAGAAAAATGCCAAAAAAACAGAAAGAAAGAAATATAAATTTTAATTAAAAAAGAAAAAAAAACATTGCTGATGCTCTCAGTGGGTTCAGACAGTCACAGCTCTGTTCACACGAACAAAATCAGATAGCATGAGAGAAAAAGAAAGAGAAAAATTTGTAAGGTTCATTTGTCATCTTTCTCAGGACTACTGATGACTCCAGCCATGATTTATCACTCTTACAGAGAGACAGAGTTAATTTGAACTTATGGTAGCACTGTCTAAACTCTAATGATGTCAAACTCTTGATCTCTCCCTTTGTGAATAAAGTTTACATCATGTTCGACCAGGCAGGCAGTCAGGGACATGGCAGGCCTGCGAGACGAGGGGAAGGTGATTAAACGGCTGCAGTTTCAAAGAGCCTGTTTTTTTCTCTTTTTTATGCAGAGATGCCATTCTGGTTATTTGGCAAAGCAGAGAGTGTGCAACAGGATTATGGCCAATAGCTAATGAGCTATTTAGTGCTGGCAACGCTGCCAGGAGAGATGGCCCGGCTGGCCATTCAATTTGTACACTCATATTGTACAAACAGACAAGTATATGCATATGACAGCACCATACTAATCTAATATAATTTTTTTTTAAACAAAAAACAGGTCAAATTCTCAAATTTGAAACAGAGTGTAGGACTGGACTTGTAATGTGATATAGATGTCAAGATTGGACTATTCATGACTGTCATGCTCTCATTCAGATGAAATAATGTCATAAATGCTAAAATATACATAAAATACACAAGTATCATTACATTCCTGGTCTCATATACATTATCTTTTTGTTATATTAAGTTTTGGGGATATAATGTTTAACAGTCAGTTGCAGTTGTAAGAGTGTCCTTGTGTTTTTCTATGATTTATGTTTATAATGTCAACACCAGCAGTAGTAAAAGTAGAGGACTCCAGCAAGGGGAACACATGGCTTGTGAGCTGTATTTTGGAATTCTCTGTTCCATGTCACAAGTCATTACAGACACAATTTGAAGAAAGTGTGTGTTGTAATACTAAATAATCCCCTTTTCAGATGTTACTCACTCAACAGTTTATCTTAATTTGAGTGAGTTTATATTCATTTGTGTGTGGGGTGAATGTGTGTACTTTATACTATTTGCATTTTAGTTTAGCTTTGTGTTATAAATCAATGCAGTTGTACACATCAAAAAGTGGTTTATTTGTATGATTTCTGCACAGGAAGGACGTATAAGCAAGTATGTTAAATGTGTTTCCTCCATCAGAGTAAATGTTTGACAAAGTAATCTTAGAAGCAATCATTATCTGTAGAGGAATATTTTATGTTTTGTTGTGCATCAGTGCTGGCATTTAAGGGGACAATTAAACAGAGTAGCAACACAAATGTCAGTTTTCACAAAATAAAATAAAATACGTTGGCCTGTTGTTATGTGCCTTTTCAAGTGTGTCACACAAATCCAAGTGGTCATGACAGTGAAACTGAAAAACTGTGTCTGTAGCAGCCTAGTTACAGTAAATGATTAGGGCTGATAAGGGGAGTATATAGTTTTTTCACCTTGTGAGCCCGCCTTGTGCAGCTTTAAAAGTATATCCAGCACTTCTGCACACTCAGCAGAGCTACAGAACCACTGCAGCCTCTGTCCCTGAGCAACTTCTCTATTCCTTCTCCTAGAATTACTATCCTAAACTTCCCCTCCAGAGTCAGGCCGGGCGAGCCGACCTGGTGCAGGCCAACCCTTGACGGCATTGATTGCTTAAGTAAGTGAGACGTCTACACGGTCACTCTGTGGCCTTGCTGACCAAGGATCATAGCCATTTCTCTGCCAGACCATCCGACTTCATTATCCAGCAGTGGGGGAGACACAGAGAGGCCTTAACTGGGTCTCAGGAGACACACAAGCTGGCAAATCACCTCCATCTCAGTGTTTGATAGTCTACTTTATCCTGTGCTTTCTTTCTGTTCCCACCTGTTCCAGGCCTGATGCTTTCTGATCTCCTCGCTGAGCAGTGCAGGAGAAGGGCAGTGAGAGAGGCACAGAGAGATGGCATAAGGCTGAGATGAAAAAAGAGATAGGAGGAGACTGCAAGAAAGAGGGGGCTTGTTGTAATAACACTTTTTGTGTGTTACCAGGAGAACAGACCCCTAGATGAAAAGGGTACATTTTGCACTTACTCTGTCTCTCATTTGCTCCGCTCCCTAGTATTCTCTTTACCTCATGCTCATTATCACAGTGCCTTTTATCAACAGTGCATATGAATTTAGCTCCATGTCTGTCTCCTTCTTTCCTGTTCTTTTTTATTCATAACCCTTTTCCTTTGACTTCTCCGTGGGTGAGGATGACAGAAGCAGAGACTCATAGGCACCCAACAGTCTTCTGCAGGTCCCTGATTCATCCCTGCTGCTTTCTGATCACAAGGGATGAACAGCAATCACCTAAAAGAAAAAGAGCTTAAATGTTCAGACTTACTCTGTATTGCATTTGATGTTTGCTATAGATAGAAAAAGTAGCACTGAGATGTATGCTATTCTATAAAGTGGATTTGATCAGGTCACACTTTACTGCTGATTTGGTCATAAACCAGAAATGGAATAGGAATGATAAAGTGCTTAATGGGAAGTTAACCTCATGGTTGTACTAGAGGAAAATTAGGGAGATTACCAAAGTCATACGGATTCATTATCTGGGAAACATGATTGTCTGAACCAAATTTTGTGCCAATTAATCCAGTAGATGTTGAGTTATTTTATTGAATAAGTGAGAAATCTGACCTGCTGGTGGCTGCTGAATGATGAAAATTCATTAGCTTTAATTTTGTGGGATATCTGTGACAGGTTTCATGTCAATCCATTCGATAGATCAAGATATTTCACTAAAAAACAAAAATTAAATGATGCCACTTAAACAATGGGGACCATGACTTTTTGTACAAAGTTCCACTCCAAAAGCTGTTGAGATATTTAAGTCTGGACTGAATAGAAGATCATAACCTACTAAAATGAATGTTTCGTGAGGATTTTAGCACTGATATAAACAGTGTTACAGAAATGACAAATGACACATGAGGCCACACAGTGCTGTGACTATTTGTCTAGTAAGGAAAGTGCTGTACCACCCCTATTACTGTGCTATTAAGTTAAAAGTCTTTTCTTGCTTCTGTTTCCAAGAGAAGTGGTTAAATCATAGAGTACAGCAGAATCAGTGAGCCTGGAGCTGTTTTGGAAAATTGTGCTGTGGTGGAACGGCATTAACTGTTGAATTGTCAATTTCACCAGCACTGGGAGATAGAATGAGCTCCAAGATAAATTTCTGGGTGATTGGCATCAACCATGTGATGCTGAAGTTCAGTTATGTTGTTCAGAAAAGCAGACATAGAGTGGGAGATTTTGGGAAAAAGTAGGGTGAATCGTTTTCACGTTGCAACTCCCATACATCACACTTTCAATTGCATATCCAGCAGACAATACATTAGCGTTTTATAAGCCCATACCATTATATTGCCCCTAGGGTCAAAAATTCCTTGATGCAACTTTAAGATTGCTTTACATGTCAAAAATGTAGAACACACACACACATCTCTCAAGGATAAACCTGGCATTGAGTGGCAGTGAGGCACATTCCATACTATCTTAAAATGGACAGAAACCCCAATCAAATGGGAGGACAAAATGTGATAACATGACCACTTCAATTTGTCCTTCCAGTATGCAGCTAACACTGCCACTCCAATCTGACAGGACAATACCAGCCGTAAAGAGCATTCTGGCTCTTCTCTTCTCTCATTGTTTGGTCCAAGTGGCTTTAGTAGATCAGTGAGCAGGAAGTGTTGCATCTATCCATTTCAACAAGGCCCTTGTGATAGCTTTTGCTCTAGCCTAGTGGCTGTGATAGCAGCAGAGGAGCAGGGAAGCAGGCTCATATTTCTGACATTGACCTTTGACAAATTTTAGCTGCTTGCTGCTGTGTGATTCCAGAAAGACTTGACCCTGACAGTGCAAACATTATTCCTCACCCCACCCAATATCATCCAGTGAACCTCTTGACTTTGGGAATGCTTCTTACCACCTCCTCCCGAGTGTGGTTCTTTCTTTGATGTTCTACTATTTTTCACTTCATTTTTATTGTCTAGTTTGATGCCTTACCCACACATAGATATGCACACTCTCTCACACACACTCCTCAATCTCCCAGCTATATTGCTGAAGTGCTACCATATGACTGATCTGCCCTCCATTTATAATCCTCTCTCTTCTCCTTCTCAAATGAAGGATCACTCATTCACTCCACTTTCAAGTTGTTTTTTTCTTCCAGATGGAAAATCACCTGCTTTTTTTGGAAAAGATAATCAGATAGCTGTTGGCAGCAGTGCATCATGCTTGGCAAAAATATTCTTCCAAATTTCCCCACCTTGGGTTAAGTTACAACACGTTTAACCAGGCTTGAAATGGACACCGTTATAATGTGAGATACTATATGTTTTATTATTTTATATGTATTACATCAGTAGTTACACTTTTTCCACCTGTCAACACCCTTCACCCCCCTGCATACAATGATGCATTTAAGATATACATTTTTCATATGCAACTGGAAAAAAAGAGACTGCATTCTTCAAATGCCTAAAATGTCTCACATTTTAACATTTACCTGACAGGTGACTACTTGTAGCTGAACGTCTTGTAATAATGACTCTTTTCTCTTACTGACTATAAAAAGACACTGTGGCAGTAGCATGACAGTGCTATAATTCTACATAACCTCTTACAGAGGAGGTCAGGGTCAATGTATGAGTGAACAAACCACATGACTTTGACACTGACTGCCGTTGAGACTGCTGTTCACATCCAATTTTCTACAAACAATGCAGAAAATAATATTAAATAAATAAATACAATATTAATAAATATAAAACAGAAATATAAAAAAATGATTACATTTCTATTGTCTAAAACCACAATGTTCAATAGAGGCTGATGGGAATGTAGCTTAGCAGGTATTTCATTATAAATCAAAGTATTGGACAAACTGATCTGATGACAGTGTGAGATGACTTTCTCACTGAAAATAATTAATTAATAATTTAATTTTTGGGTTTTTTTTTTTGTTTTTTTTTACATTTTCATCGGGGAAGTCCTGAAAGAGAGAAAGAAGTAATTTGTAAGTACTATCTTAAATGAGATATATGACTATATGAAAATATCTGTCATCCCTTGGTTAGGTTTAGTACAGACCATTTCAACTTGTAAGACTCCCTAATGCATGATAAACACATTAGGATCAAAGATAATCCTATTGCTCTGTGCCTAAATGCTATGTGAAAGTATACAATATTGAACTAATAATACAACAGTTTCTGGAGGAACATGCAAGACCCATTAACAAAAATCAACAAAAGCACCACACTTGTGTACGTTTGAGCCTTGAAGCAAAAACAACCAAACACATACAGGTGATTGAGATATTGCCATTTATATATAACTGCTAATTTGTCGTCATTATTTTTTGATTGATCTAACATGAAATGTTTACATTTGGCATTTTCACAGTCAGCTTCATTAGTGTGTATCATACGTGGGGTTGGTAGACTTCAGGGTCCAACTATTTATGTGAATTATTTCTCATTTTGAGCATTTCAAAATTACGCCATAGTCAGCATTTACAGACACCTGTAATGTCATGTTTGTGCATTACAGTCACACACTGGGAGTTAAGGAAGAGTCATGATATAGCTCAGCAGGTCAAGATACATTTGTGCAGATTATGCAGTATGTGGCCCCACTGGGTATAAGAGAGGAAGAGGAGCAAAATATTATAGCGAAAATGCAAAATGGCACAAATGTACTGAAGCAGAAATGATAACAAGTATATAGTCATATTGATTTAAGTAAAAGAGTTAGAGGAAACCTAATAATTATCAGCTGCACAGTTCAGAAGCTACTGGTCAACATGTTACATTGCTTGTTACCCTGTCTCAGCCCAGTAATTGCTCAGACCCAACTTACACAAAGACAAGTCCAACCTGCAAAACTAGTGTCCTGGAATGATGTTTGTATATGTGCGTAACTGAGCTGGTGTTAGCAAAGTTAATTGGTGGTCAGCTATGAATGAACCCCCTCCCACACACACACGAACATGCATTAACCTGACAGCAGAAAAGCATTCAGGCCTGACCTCCAGTGGCCAGCCCTCTAACCCAGAGGCTAATTATAAACCTCATTATGCTCTCTCAGTCCTGTTCCTCCATATCACATTAATTCTGCTATTCTGCTATGCTGTGGTTGGACGGACTGAAGACTGATGTCAAATAGCACCGGAGAACAGAGACAAGCCCTGTCTATATACACGGCTCACACTTTAAGAGACCTTGAACTCGACTACCTTTATTTTTACAATTTAATCTTTGGATTGTAGATGCAGAACTTAACTTTCAGTCATTTGTTTTGCAATCTGAACCAAAAAAAGGTAAGTATTGTTTCTGCTTCAAGCAAGCAGCTACAGACGGTCACGAAGCTATCCAAACAATGAAGCACTGTGCATTAATAAGCAAGAAGAATCAGTTGGAAGAAAAGGTTTTGCATTAGTTCAGCAGATTGTATGCAAATAGAAGGAAAACATTTGATTGTGGGATGCAGTTATACAAAGTTCACATGGTAGGATTTTAAGTGGCTGATTAGGAGGTGTAATTCACAGAGTGGGTTGAGACTGCATACAGGAAGCCACAAGACAGAAAACAGCATGATGTCATTCTCTCTGTGTGTCTCTCCCGCACACACGAACACATTCATGTATGCACATACACCCCCACAATAAATAATGGAATAGACAGTTGTGTGATGTTTGAATGCAGCGCCAGTGGTGGAATAATCAGATACCTGTAGCCCTGCAGTTAGTGCACAGCTGTGGTCACAGGCCACAGTTAAATACTGTATGTTTTTTGAATGCAAGCTGTACAGCCCAGTCATCTTAGAGTTACTGCACTATGTGGCTCCATGGTCAGAGGACATAAGTTGTTTATCACACCATCAACTAACCAGATAATCAGGAGTAAACATTTTGCTGTCAAAAGTAAAGGGTCAGTTAATCCAAATAATAAAAAGAAATATTTATACACCTCCTTAAAGTGCCTAACCAGGCATATGGTTTCCATTTTATCTGCTGAAGTTCTGAGATATCTGTCTCTAACATCTCTACCCTAATACAAAGGAGGTGAATGGCATTTTATTTGTGGTGTACTGAAACAACACTTTGCCCAGAAACAGTGTCTGTGCTACTCTGGATAATCTGCAAGCCTCTTGATAAAAGACTTTGGGATGTCTTATTCAAAGATGCTCACATAGTCTGATCTGAATGCTGAACTAATCTTAAACCATTGAAAATTCAAGGTAATCTTCTTTGATAAATCTTTGAGTATGTGAACACAGATGATGCCTCTTCTATAATGATAAGTCCCTCTAAGAAACTATGTAATTAAAGAATCCATTTTTAATGACTGGGGGTAGAAGGGTGGCTCTGTGCTAAGCAATATCCCCTCCCACCAAAAAGGACCTGTGTTTGAACTCAAGCTGGCAGGTTCAGTCCTCTTGGCCTGTGGTGTGCATGATGGCTCAGTGTTCATGAAATATACTCCAAAGAAGAGCAGGTTAGATTAAATGGAAACTATAAATTAGCTGTAGGTCTGATTACCTGCATATGTGTGATAGATAGGTCACCTGTCAAGGCTGCATCTGAGCCTCTCATCCTGTATATACTGGGATAGACTGCAACCTCCCACAACCCTCAACAGGACAGATGGATATTAATGACTATGATGTTGATGGTTTTGATAATAACAAAGATAATGATAATGTTTCCAGACATGAATAGAACTATGAAAGTGATGAAACAGGAGAGCATCAATGTTTCTTCAAGCTATATAATGATTATTTTAGTGATATGTTCTGTAAAATTCTGTAAAATGATTGATAGGAATTGTCCTCCATGGCTCACAATTAGGTCTCACTTTATATATATGCTGTGAATAGTTTGGTGAAAGTTAAGGCTGTGTCAGTGGTATGTTGGTGGTAAATGCAGAAGATCGAAAAATTCCTATGCTGGTACTATCTTATAGTGTAAAAGTATAGTTTGATTGATTAAAAGTAATCATACTTGTTGAATTTCTCAATTATTTCTCCTCTATCTCCATAATTTGGGTTACAAAGCAACAGACAACCTGTCTCAGCCTGCAGGCTGACATTTCTGAAGACTGAAAATAAATCTCAGTCTGGTTCCCACATTGCAACAAAAACTGTAATTTGCAACCAGATATTCAGTCTTGGACTGCCTGGTCCATTTTGCACGAGGGTCACTTGTAACAGCTTCGAAAAGAATGGTTTGGTAGCTGTGAAAATATGTGCACTCTGTTTACATTCACTTCTACCACACTCTTCTCTTTTTTCAGCAACAGACATGCTTAGTGTATTTCCTCTTAAAACATCTGTCACAAGTCATTTCACCAGTGTGCACACTGATGTTAAAGCCTATCAACAGCTCATCTTACTGTACTGTGAGATTCATTTGCTAAACAAATGTGCTGTTCAACAATTTATGATTATTTTTAACCACAGTCATCAGGAATAACAACACCTTTAGAACATCAGAGAACAAGCCAGTTTAACAGATGTCTGTAGTTTTTGCATATTTTATTTATTGAGCATATTTATTGGCTAAAAAGATTTCTCTCTGCTCACAGTCTAATAAATTGTGTAACCTTGCTCAGAATGATAACCTGATAACACATTACTCGTGCAAATGGCTGTGATATAAACTATTTATTCACTATAATCATTAGTAATTTGTACCTGCAATTTATGCAGTCACAGGTAAATTATATTGCAATTTAATGTAATAAGTCTGCTGATCCATCTCAGCCTGTCAGTGAAATGTCGAAACAAAATTAAAACTGTCCTCTTGACAGTTATTATGAAGTCAGAGATGTCTAATTTACTTGTCTTCCTCACCTCTGGCATCAGGTGGGAAGACTGTGGAGATTTTAAGCCTCCAGTTGGAAGTGGTTTTTGAGGTCACCTCTCGCTTGAGTTTTTGTGCCATCTGAGCGTAACATCCCATCTCCTGGTAATGCTGTTTTCTTGCACTTAGCCTCAGTCTGGATGTGGTGGATAAATACCAAGGTCCCTCTCAGCTCTCCTGCAGGAGGTTCTATAACTTGATGTACAATCCACAACCTCTTTCACTTCCATCACTTTTATCTTTCTAAAATGTGACCATTCTGTTCCACAAAACTGTTGTTACCCTGAACTGAAAATCCTGGCCTACGTGGTTGTTTGGTGTCACAAAACTGCAAACTCTCTGCACTTCACTGAGTAGACAGTGTTGCTCTGCTGTTATTTTTTAGGATGTGATCCTTTTGATGAACCGAGCATTGTCATATATTGGCAGATTTTTAAATTGTAATACACTGTCTACACAAATCCTCTGGTCTTTCTCAGAAACTCTGGCCAAAGATGAGATGACACTGGGGCTCTGTTTTGTGTTTTAGATTTTGTTTTGTTGGTCTGGTGTTTTTCTGTCAGCCTTTGTTTGAATTTTAAGTGAGACCTAATCAGGTTAACCACAGGCTTTACAAGCCTGTTTGCTGTGCTTCTGCTCCTTACTTTAGCCTTTGTTTGATTATGTTTGCCTGGTAGTGTGTTCAAAGGCATAAATTAAAAGGTTAAATCTCTGTGTGACATCAGAGCAGAGGAAGCCATTTGTGAAACATATAGTTCAGTGTGAACATAATGTGGTTTTAAATATTCAAAACCTGCTCACACCTACTGCTTTAGCTACAACTACAAATACTATTACAATAACCATCAGTATCTCCACTGCTACTGCTGCTAGAGCTAATGATTTTAAAGATTCATTTTTTTTTCAGACTCCAAAGTCAGCACTGTGCACTGTCCCATTTACTCAATGTTAAGAAAATTTGAGTTTTCAGTGAGGCAGTAGACAGGTCGTGTGATGGTCTTTTTGGATAGAAATCGGTAAATCAACTCAACTCAACCTGTCAGGGGTGGAGGGCAAGATGAAAAATGTTATCATCTACCATGTTGCAAACCATGACCCTGTCAGAATGATTTGCTTTTAACTGCCAGCCACCTTTATTTATAAGTTCACATTGACATGTGAATGTAATTCTGTTTAAGTCTTTTTGTTCCTCTCATTCAAGTGTGACATTGTGAAAAGCCGAACTCTCATGAGTTCCAAGGATCTTTTGAGCCGTGACTTAAAAGAGAGAGTGTAGTTACACATGAAAGACACAGCAGTGAAAAGAAAACAACTAAATTATACGTATTTTTCCTCACTAAAGGGACTGTTAATTTGCATAAATGGGCATGCCCTTGACTAACACATTCATCAGATCTTTCTTTGCTACAAGTCACTCTTATTTTGTGCTGGTGGTGAGTCACATTGGAATGAAGTTTGTTATTAACAGGAAACAGACTTGAAACACAGAGTCTCTCTGTCTAGCTTAATATTGCTTAAGACTGCTTCAATACAGGAAACAGATGATCCCTCTGTGTAGTGATCAGTGTTTAATATTTGTTCCCATTCTGACATTAGAAAATTTCACTTTTTATTTCTTCCTTGTTGTCCTTCAGGATTTGCTTTTAATGAAAATTGTGTTATAAATAAAATGTGAAATCCTTTACCTGTCCTTCCATCTGTGAAACCTCTAGCCTCAGTAGAAAAGGCTGGAGGTTTTTGAGCTGGAGAGAGGATAGCACACTGTGTATAAACTCCCAAGTAGCTGTGAGTAGAAAGAGTATATAGCAAGTGTAAGATGATTTAGCAACTCTTTGCCTAGAAAAACATGATGGTCTGAGATTCCCCATTACCTCTCTATCTTCTCCACAGCACCATGACTAAAGAACACCAAATGCTCTGGCTTCCCATGTGAGCCTTTTTTTTTCCTTCACTGCAAGAGAAAAAGAACTTACGATTTCCAAAACAAGCTCTAAAGACTAAAGATTACCCAGCTAATTACATATTATCTGAGACAACAGACAGCTATGGGAGCACCAAAAAGGCACACACTCAACCACTAAGCAGGCAATTACAATTACTATCAGTTCCACAGTTTCACTGATGAGGAAGGTGATAATGGTGACAACAAAGCAGTAATCAGAACCTACGATTGGACCCTGCAGCCACAAGGACAGTGCTAACAAGGTACCACGCTGAGAGACAGACACAATCCAGGTAAATAGGACAGGAAGTGTAATCAGTCACATAACGTTCTCTATGGACCAACTGATGGTTGCAGAAAGACTGAAATATGACAGTTTTGAGCATCAGACAGTGAGGTAAGCAGTTTCTGGGACCTAGAGATAAGCTTGACTGTTTGTTTTTGTCACCTAAGAAAAACGACAGCACATTCAGAAGACATGTAACCTTACATCATTCACCAGAGATGTTCTGCATTCCCACCCCACAAAGGAAAGAAGAAGAAAATGTTTTCACCTTCATAACAAACTCTGGGGGAGAATTTTAGGTGGCATCTCTCTCAATTAATTATGCTTTATTAAAACAGAACAAACATCATGGGACCTCATTATCTCTCTCAAACAACATTAATCAGCCGCTTATTACTTAGTACTACTTAACTAAAATGGAAAGTAATTGAGCTTAGTATACAAAACCAAGTGGAAAAAAGAGATAACTGTAATTGTAAAGCGCCACAAGGTAACAGACTGCCATACCGTACATACTGAGAAATAGTCTTATGTGTGTTCATATTCTCTGCACATTTTCAGCCACCTCCTTGAGGGCTCACTAAATGCCCAACTGGCTAATTTGTACTACAGCATGAGGTCAGTCTCTTGTGGTTCTCAGCTGGATTGCACTTGCAAAACAAAATACCTTGCAGGGAGGTGAAATAATGACCATGTTTTTCATCAGTTTAAGTCACAAGAATACATTTGGAGAGTTTAACAAGTAATATTATATTTTGCTAAATTCCCTGAGAAAATCAACTCTGGAAAGACATGGCTCCACAGAGAGTATGCTTCATTTTAAAAACCTGTTTTCTACCAAACATGTTCCAAATAGTTTGAATGCATCCAAGGTTGTTCCAGTGTAGTTTGTTCGATTAATAGAAGAGTGTCATCGACATTACAAGGAGGCAGCACTGGCATCTTGCTTTCAGAATGAATCCTTAAAAGTGGCTGAAAATTTTGTGTAGACAGACTGTTCAGAATTGTTTAAAATGTGGTCATGTTCACCCACTTACACATACATTCATGCAGAGTTTGCTCTACATATACACATTCTAACACATACGCACACATTCACACACTAGTGCTACATCGGGGGCCATATGGGGTTCAGTATCTTGGCCAAGTATACCAAGGCACATGGACTGAAGGAGCCAGGGATCAAACCACTGACCCGCTAACTAGTGGGCGACCTGCTCCACCTCCTGAGCCATAGGATATATTATAATATAATATGATTATAGTAATTCTCTACATATAATTTCAAAAGTTGTTTGTATTAACAACAATGAAAGTGTCATAGAGTTACAGCTCCCCACTGTGTTGTAAGGTGGAGGTGAGTATAGGGCTGCTAACCAACAGTTTAAATCTGTGCAGGGAACGTAAAGAGCAGTACTTGCCTCTTCCTCACTACCACCCCTAAGGTGCCCTTGAGCAAGACCCAAAACCCTGACTTCTCCAAAGGAGCTTGTTTGTGACTAACAGATCAGACTGTGGTTGTACTAGGCAGCTGGTGTCAATGTGTGTAACTGTGTTAGTGTGAACAGAGTGTTCCTGAAAAAGAGAGCATTATTCTCAGTGAAACTTCCCTGCACAATTAAATAAAAAAGTAAATGATCCCAGTTCAGGGTTGTCGGAGGACACTGCTGTACCCCTAATGACCACTAGAGGGCTAAGAGGCCAACTGCAAGTGAATGAATGAATGGATGATGATTGACTTCTTTATCTGTGAAGTGATAAATGTTTAACTTTTGTAGTGGCATTCACCGAGAGATATGGGAGATTTGGTAACAACATGAAAATCCCTCCATAGCTTTTCATCGTGACCGTAACATTAGTCACACAAGTCTAATTCAAGAAGGAGTAAAGAGTAACACCAGTGTTTTGCTGCCCTCTCAGATTGAAAGTTTCAAGTGTGCTTCACCTCTGACCGAGCATCTCTGAGAGGTATAGTTGTGTGTGGTCAGAAGTATGCTTTATTGTACCTATAACCACGTCTGTGACAGTGATGTCACAAAGTTCTGGAGTACACGGATAAGTCACTGCAGCAAAATGAAATGTTAAACCACTGAAGATCAGCATAAACATGATTTTCAGTTGCTCTTCAAATCAACCCAGCCTGAAGTCAGCTTGAGAGAGATGTCATGTCTGTTAACTGCCAGGTTGTGCCAAAAGTTTTATTGATTCATCATGGCAGAGGAGACATATTCCCCAGATAACATTTTCAATTTGCAGATAACAGAAGAGATATTGTAAATTGTACTGTCAATAGATTTTAGTTATAATAACTTACATCTGCAATATATTAGTAATTTGATTTCAACTAAACAAATACACTTGCTCTGGTGTACATATAACTTTTTTTTTTTTTTTAATTAATGTAATCATTTTAGGGACATTTAAGGTGTAGTTATGGATCCAGTATTCCCTCAGGAGCCTTGGCAACAGCCAGAAGTGTGAAAATGCCGTCTGAACATCATTCCACTGATGGAAAATGTGATTTCCTGTCTAATTTAAGATGCCACCTTAGTGGATTTGTTGTGTACCTGACAGAGCTTCAGGAGCACTGCTCTATTTAATCAAGTGACTCACTTCACTCTGATCACAGCATCTTGCCTCACTAATCTGTACCTCCTAATTTAATCATTCCATCCACTCCAGTAATGCAGTGGTAAATATGCTGACCTTCAGTTGTTGATCAGGAAAACAACTATCACTAAACACGAAGACAATCACATATTCTAATCATTAATTTGTGTGATTTCTTTTAGGTTTCACAAACAGGAAATATGAGAGGGGAATACATATGCGTATACATTATGTGCAACTGTGTGTGGTGTCTGTGGCTCAGTCATTTTTTTTTTTTTTTTACATGAACTCCTTCTTTCCACTTGTGCTTAACTGATTTTCACACAGTCTAATTAGTTAGTAATTTGTGAAAGCTTTCATGTATACATTTAATTGTATCACAGAAAAAAAGCTATAATCATATTAACATGTACGTATATGACAGCTCATAACATTACAAGGAAGCTGCATAAATTCTTTTCAAGCATGCCATTTTCAAAGGACCTTGAAAATACCCCACAAATTCATCATATGAGCTGATGCTTATCTCTTCTTGCTCTATACACAGAAAATCTCCACTCCTTCTACTACAGCTAAATGTCATCAGTGTTCCCAATAATACAAGGTGACACTGACCAAGCACTTTATTCAAAATAACATACTAATACTGGAAAGGACCTCGCTTTACTCTAAAAACAGACTCAATAATTTAACTCCATAAGATGTTGGGAAAATTTCTTTGAGATTCTGGTCCATATTGACATAATTACATCACATCATTTCTATAAATTTGTTACCTGCACATTTAGGCTGTGAATCTCTCACTCTACTATCATCCCACAGGTTTCCTGAATTCAGACCTGTTGACTGGGGAGTGCATTGAACTCACAGTCATGTTGAAACCAGTTTGAGATTACTTTTGCTTTGTGACATGCTGCATTATCATGCTGGAAGTAACCATTAGAAAATGGTAAATTATGATAACAAAGGCATGCACATGGTCAGCAACAATACTCATATAGGCTGTGGGATTTAAATGATGATTGATTGGAATTAAGGGGACCAAGGTGTGCCAAAAAAAACATTTCCCACACCATTACACCACCACCACTACCAGGCTGGTCTGTTGACACAAGGCAGGTTGGGTTCATGTACTCGTACTGGTTGTGCCAAGTTATGATCCTGCTACCTGCATGCCTCAGCAGAAATCGAGATTCATCAGACCAGGTTATGTTTTTCCAGTCTTGAGCTGTCCAGTATTGGTAAGCCTGTGTCCACTGCAGCCTCAGATTTTCTATTCTTGGATGACAGGAGTGGTTTTCTGCTGTTGTAGCCAATTCACCTCAAGGTTTGACGTGTTGCCTAAGGAGTGGTTATCTGAGTTACCCTAGCCTCTCTGTCAGCTCCAACCAGTCTGGCCATTCTTCTCTGACCTCTCTCATCAATAAGATGTTGCCGTCTGCAAGACTGCCGCTGGATGTTTTTTGTTTTTCAAACCTCTCTGAGTAAACTCTGTTGTGTGTGAGAATCCCAGGAGATCAGCAGTTTCAGAAATACTCCAACCAGTCTGCCATTCTAATGTTTGATGTGAACATTAACTGAAGCTCCAGACCTGTATCTGCATGATTTTATGCATTGCACCACTGCCACGTGATTGCATGGATAAGCAGGTGTGCAGGTGTTTCTAATAAAGTGTTTAGTGAGTGTCTATCCATTTGCAGCCAAGGGCTGGGGTCTCTGCTTTGTTGAGATTTAATGTATTGTACAAATTTACATGTGCTATCAGTTTTTAATTCAGCTTATCTATTTTGTTCTACTGAGTCAACTGATGAAAGAGCAGTATGAAACACAACTGACTCTGCCCCTTCTGCTCTGCTTCTTAAGAGTCGAGGATGTAACACGTGAGTCCTTGCAGCCCAGATGGATCAGTGGGTGGTCTGAATACACCTGAGCTTTGCTGTTGCGCTGGGACCCCTGGTGAGATGAAGGACTCTGTTTACTGGAAAAAAGACCTTTGAAAGGTGGCTGACATCATGTCTAACTGCTGTAACAGTAGACTTACATCAAGGAGACATCTCAGGATCTCTTTTGTACAAAGTCTATCGCTACATGTGAATATGTATGTGTTTTTGACAACATGTCTCAACAGGTCGCCTTTCTTTTCCTGTGCATCTGATTTTCACATTAATAAATTCAGTGTCTGTGACTGTCTCTGGTACATACCCACACATGCCTACAGCCTGCCTGTCTGTAAAAGAAGCTAGAATGATGAGGAGTGCAAGTAAATACAAGCAAGATTTCCATTTACTTCTGTATGTATCTTGTAAACAGATGACTTCATCTGCCCTGTGCTTTCTGTGACTGAAGCCTCGGTACCACAAGCAGTTGTTTGTATCTGTCACTTTGTGTGTTTTTCCTCCCCCTACTGGCAGTGACACACACATACAAGCCTCAGGCGGTTTTGTACATCACAGATCATAAACATAGCCATTTGTTACTATAGCACTACTATAAAAAGGATATAGCTCAAGACACGGAGTGTTGAGCTACTGCCAGCCTTATGAATACAAATATATGTGTGAAGTACACATCCACACCTGTGTGGCATTACAGCATGAATATTTCTCTGTGGAGCCAGTATTGTGTGCTCATGGAGAAAAAATATAAAAATGTTTTACCAGAGTTTATTATTACTACATTGTTATGCTCCTGTTCTTTATGCCAAATAACAACAATTTAAGTTAAGAACCAGACTCTTGATTAAAATACCTACTTTTTGCTCTGTTACAATGTACAATTCTAGACACAAACACACAAATACACTCAGAGAGGGAAGCTTATCTTCATTACTTGTTATTGTAATAGACTCGTTTGTTTATTGTCTTGACAACTTCTTCTTTTTTGGAACATGAGCAGCTGGGTCTTTTCTCAGCATGCCTTATGTCGCAGTCACAGAAACACTCACATTCACGCTTACTCATAGTCAATTTAAAGTCTGATGCACTCAACCTGCTTGTCTTGGGGCTTTCACAGGGAAATGCACAATTATTTTTAATTTATTACTCATGATGTCTCTGTCAAGATTGTTTCACTTTAACTATTCGTCATTGAATCAGCCACCAAATGTTGTCTGTTGTGATTTTGTATGGGGTTTTTTTGTTTTGTTTTTTGATGTTTTATATAGGGCATATGGTTATGTCATTGTTTTACTATTTATGTGCTTATTTGCTTTAATACCAACACCCTGTCAGTTACTGCAGGTGAAAATTAGGAAAATTAGCCTGTATGGCTAAAGCTGGACCCACATGCTCATGTTTATTAATGTGCATTGCCCCTGCTACCACCAGCAGCAACTTAGTTTAGCACAAGGATCAGAAAGAGGGAGAGACAGTTAGCCTGGTTCTGTATAAAGGTAACAAAATCTACCTACCAGCACCTGTAAATCTCATTTATTGCAACTGTATATCTTGTTTGTGCAATGAATACAAAAACCAAAGCATAAAATCATTATGGTTTTAAGGAAGAGTTTAGTGCTGGACTTAGGTGAGGTGAGGTTGCTAAGTAATTTTCACTGGACAAAGCTGAATCAGCTGTTTCATGACATGAAAGTGGTATCAATCTTGTCATCTAACACTTTGCAAGAAAATGAATATCTTTCCAAAACTCTGATCTTCTTTCCATCACTCTGATCTTCTTAAATTTCAAAGGGTAGTAGATTGTTAGTTCTCTTTGTTATTAAATAAAAACTGGCTGCAGGCAGTTAACAAGAGCTGGTAATCATGCCTTTTTTCCCATTACAGGACTATGAGTTAATCTATGATATAACAAACAACCAGGTGATCATCCACAAACTACACACTCAAGACTCTTAACCAAGGAATCATTGGTTCAGGTCCCACCATATACAGTATGATTAAGTCACAGGTGAGTTTTCTTAGGCGCTGTGCTCTCAGCTTACAAATTAATGCTGCATCCGAAGTGATATTACAGAAAAACAATGCCTGCAGTTGTTGGAGTTTTCATCAGAGCCACAGAGATTGGTAGTGATGGATTTTCTGTTCTCCCCCATTTAGCATGCTTGTGTCCTTGGTGGGCTCACCATTAACAGTTGACTTAGATGGAGTGTCCATACGCAGAAACAATGAAATACCCTCCTCCATGAGAAACACAAATATCTACCATGATTAGGCTGGTAGGAGCATAAAATAAAATGTTGCCCTTTATGTTTTAGTTTGCTCTCCATCTGCTGCCACAAAGTGAATATATCACTGTGCTTATTTACTGTCCATATTACTCTTTTTTCAAACCAGTGATTGTTAGGATACCAGTGTCTGTCCACTGGGCAGATTTGATGTTTAGACACTGCAATCAAGCTATTGAGGTGAGACTGATAGAAATTACTTGGTAATGATAACAAGAATGAAATAAGGTGAGTCAACCAGAGCCGCCTTTAACTGTGAATCATAAATTTCACAAGGGCACTCTAAGACATGTGTTCCCACAGAACATAGACACACCTGCTCACGGCTGGCTGTAATATCCAGGCAGTTGAATTTAATGGTGTCGAATGTTGGGCATGACCACATTTCATCGGGAGAAAAGTGGAAATAAATCAAAGGAAAGAATGAATTATGATTGAAAAGGAGTGCAGAAAAAGAGGAATTATTAAACTTGGATAACAGTTCTGCTGAGGCTCTACGGTGTTCATCTTGTCAGTTTTGACTGCTCCTGTATAGAAGTGTCAGTCTGTGTGTGTGCTCTATGAGTTCACATATAAGAGCACATGCACATGTGAACACACTTGTACATGCTTCTGAGTGGCTGGATGCAAGCTAAAGAGTTGTTTTGACAGTGAGGCTGAGCTTAGAGGAATAACACTCAGCCTGCATGTCAGGGATCGCTCTTAATTACCTTCAATCTGAGCACCACTGTTTGTCTCACAGACTAATGACTTAGATGGGGATTAAGCACTTGGCACTCTGCTAATTAGCCCACTAGCACTCCCTGGGCATCCCAATGTGAGCGTCAGACAAAAAGCCATCAACAAGGGGAGGGCATTATTAGTTTTTCCTCATCTGCATCCAGCCTCTGACCTCCCTGCCAACACACTCACCACACTCCACCTTATCATCTCTTCTTATAGCTGTTTTTATTTTTATACCACTGTAATGAGTCAGAAGAATCACAACCGCACGTGAACGCTATCGTGTAATAATCTGTTTGTTTTTGTTTTTTTTTAATACATTTTCATCTTGTTCAACATTGATTCAATGCATCAATAAGTCACCAAACTGGTTGTGCTTATATTTTAATTCTCTTTGAGTGGGAACACAACTAAAGCAACTGTCAAGTTAGCAATTAGCAGGACTGACTTGGTTCAGCATGTTGGATTGTATATGTCAAAATCAAAAAAAGTCAAAGTCAGTTCATATAAGGAGCTTATATTATCAGAGTTCTCTAATGAAGCATTGATGAGACTTTTGTCAGAATCAATCAGTATGATGGAAAATAATTGGAAAATGGGGAGGATGGTTCAGACTGTAATAGCTGGAGCTTACAGTGTTTTCTGAAGGGTATTTAAATGCTCTTCACATACAAATAACTCTCTCATATTCATTATATTTTCTTGTATTGTTCCTGGTTCTCTCATCCTAAGTCAGCTGCTATCTGAAATCTGAACAAAAACCTCTCTGAATCAAATCTTCTCAACATAATAACATTAACATAACTAAGATTTTCCTACATTGTTGTACTTCAGAAAGAATGATTATAAAAGAAAGAAAACATTTCTTCATTCCCATTCAGTTCTTTGATTTAATCACTGCTGTGCTGTGGTCTAACCCTCAGGAGAGCCTATGGATTAAGCATCATAATTAAGCAAACCCACAAAAAACTGCTGCATCCACTTAGAATAGTTAGATCCGAAGATCAAAACTGTGGGGCTTAATTAAGCAATCAATTGTTTTTTTAAAAAAATATCTTTTCCTCTTTTATCAATTTGCATACTGTTTTCCTGTCTGAAAAAACAACTTATTTCTATTTTCACATCTTCCAATTAGTCTGTGTACAGGTAACTGTTCACAGACTTCTCAGAAATAGGTAGTTGGCTCTTGTTGTGAGCCATTAATGTTTCTTGTGGGGAGAAACTGGGAAACACAGATGAACATGAATAATTCTATTATTCACACTGCCAATATGTAGAGCTTTGGGGGCACTGTAGCTGTTTTAATTGTGCCAAGATTTCAGAGCTAAATGAAGACAAAAATGTATGTTTCTAATGAGATAACAAGACATAAACATTCACAATGCATGTGAAGTCCAAAGATAATTAATATAGGTTGCAGTCGCTCAGCAAGGTGGATCAAAAAGTGAATGAGCTGCTTTTGAGTTAGCATACTAATGTAGAGATGTCTGTTGGCAGGTTATACAGAAGTGCAAATAGTGTGAACAGCACACTGCAGGCATCTTAACAACCAATTTAACATCTGTTTTTATCTTTTCAAAGTCAACAGGCACTTTTAACTTAATATACAGTGCTAGTAATATTGTGATCCCTTAATTTGATGTTCAATAGCAAATTTAGGCTTACCCCACTAATTAAAAAGTAAATATGTAGACCATAAAATGTTAGGATTGCTAATCCTGTATTGGTGGAAAATATATATATATATACTACTCACAATAAGTTAGGGATATTGTTATTTACGTGTGTATATATATATATATATATATATATATATATATATCAAGGTATCTGATGGTGTTGATGCCTTAGACCCACCACAGAAAACAATGTGATCTCTTCTCAGTGTGCTGCATAAGATAAAAGACCAGACTATCCTCAACGTGTGGTTTCTATAAAATCCAATTTATTATTGATATAAACTCCTGTTGGTACTTGTTGGGCTGAATTCACTGGTTTTGATTTGATTTGATTTTTCTCGCCTTGTACGCTGATACAAGTCTACCACTCATTCTAATTTTCAGGTGCAGATAGACTCTCCCCTTTCTGCCCCTACTGACACATCCTACAATAAAAGAGCCATCGAAAAAACAAAAAAAAAACAGACATGAACTTGAGCTGAATGTGAAGCCTGCTGCATGGAAAGTGAATATGAAAGGTGACAGTGTGGTTCCCAGAGAGCCTCCTTTCTGTTCTGCAGCATTTCCCACCACAATGCTCTGGAGGAGGCCAAACTACACCATCTGTCAATTAAATAGACCATAATCCAGGACACCATGCTGGTGTCCACCTTCTTCACTTTGAGCTTCACCCTGAGGGGCTGGATGACCATGAAAGCAGTGCAATCAAAGAACATGATTGCCATCGTGCAATCACCTCTCTGGGTGGGAGTAAGCCCTGCGGAGCTGATGCATGATGAAACTGTCCACAACCCTTATGGTACTCCACCTGAAAAGAATAAGCTACATACAAAATGTATTTATTGTTATTTTACAACAGTTTGCCCAGTGTTCTTTTTTTTTTCTTAACTCTCAAATACTGTAGATCAGTTGGACTGCTGTAGATAAAAACCAACATTTCTATCCTTTCTAATCTATATTTATAGATTTATATTTATGACGTCGTAAATTAATTCATTTATTCTTTACATTTTTCACTTGTTCCTCACTGCCCCATTTTTCCAGAAGCTGGACACTCTTATCAGGAAACAGAGGATTCCTGGGTCTAACCTCCTTCTCTCAGCATACAGCAACAGCACAGCAGGATAACAGCAATCAAACACATCATTTCAGTGGTGTTTTCTGAGAAGAACTGTTTGATTGTGCACTGAAACTGAAAGTCTCTGAGGTTAAAATGTCTGAATTTACTCTTTTCTCTGCCAACAATTATTTTTATTAGACAGTCACTAAATAAGTGGCACTTCACATCCCAGCTCAAGAACTGTGACAAGGAAGGAAGACAGCACGAGTTGGCTTTTTAATGAGAAAAATATTTTATTTACAAAAGAGTAAATTAATCAACCTAACCAAAACCACAAGGCAACTAAAGATAACAAAAAGAAAATGGCAGCTGCCACCCAGGGTGGCTGGGAACAGGAACCATCCCATCCCCCCCAAAAGTTCAGTTCTTTCACTATAAGAAGTGTAATATTGCAAACCCAACCTACAACCATCAACCCAGTGCCAGCAAAAAATAGCATCAACAAACGTTGTTCATGGGTTAGTTATGATGCTCTAAAATGAGTTCAAAGTTTTGTCAGTTTTATATTTTACAACATGGTTGGACTTTGCTAAGTGTGCCCCCAATGTATCTTTTTATCCACTTATACCACCGTTATTTGAGATGTTATTGCGTACATAAATCAAATATTTTGAATTAGTGCAGAAGTACCGCCGTTGTCTTGCATGTTAATCGTTTCTTACAGGAGCACTGCCACATTCTGGCTAATATGGTTATTCTAATATGATGTGAAATTGCTACAGAATATTAATTCCTGCCGTAAACACAGTGTACCAGATATAAACACACTCAAATTGTAAATTGTTACTGCATGCCAAAATTGCTTTGCCAAAAAATCCCTGTGCCTGAATTAGTTTAGAGATTTGTTGTGTGCATGTTTGTGCGTGGGCAATTGTGTGTGTGTGTGTGTGTGTGTGTGAGCATGAATGAAATAAAGCAGGACAAGGAAAGATAAATTATTAAACCACCAAAAGATTCAACCATGTATCTCTGTGAAATTTTAAATGTCACCTGTGAACATATTTGTTTCACTCCCTCTTTGACGTCCTCACTCCTTGCTCCTTTTTATACAGACACCATGACGCCTGTGAAGAAATACATTTCGTCTTTTCTTTTTCTTATCTTCAAGATTATTATTTTGTCTCATCAAAGGCAGCCCTTCAGTTAAATCCACTGCTGTAATAGACTTATTATGTGAACCCAGCAAGGTGGTGAATTCTATTTCTGGCTCTTCCTGTGAAATTCATATTCATTAATCAGAACCTTTTTTTGAGGCTTTAGAGATACTGATGACTTTCACTAAAGCAGCAGGCATGCGGCATAACATGTGACACCTTAAACTGGATAAGCTGCTGTGAATACTCTCATAGACGTACATTCAATATAAGCACATAGATTCTCATTACATTCTAATTACACAGGAAATATCACGTAGACATGAGGATAAATAATAGTGACATTAAAACATGCTGCATGCTCACAAAAAGGGGGAGAAAACTTGAGTGCTGGTGGTATAATGAACATTTGTATTCTACACACACTGCAGACTGTATCAGCAGATAAGAGGTTATTAAAATGCTTGGAAAAGGGCTTCAATCAAATTAGACTATAATTACTTATTAAAAAATAGGATTTTACAAGATAATATATATGTCAGCAGGAGAGTTAAGGCTTGCTTGTTGTTAATGCCATTTTGTCTTCATTTGTTACTTCTCTTGTTTTCACAGTTGCTGACCAAGGTCATGTCTAGTCTTTGATACAACACTTTTCTGGCAGCCTGTCTAGTAGAGTTCATATCATTCATCCATGTAAAAGAATATCAGGGGGGAAAAAGTTGCACAGCTGAAGCATTTTCCCAGTCATCCATAAGGCTTCATTAGTTCTACTAGCTGGTGAGAGGTCACAGGTATTTAGACCTCTGAGGAAGCTATCATGTAAGACGTTCATCAGAGTCAATTAAGGTTTGCAGTGATTTGGAAAGTGGTGACAGATGATGTCCTGTCCTGCCAGGCTGGGCCAGTGAGTATGATGGAGAAACATACACTGATTGCGTGCTGTGGCTTTTCAATGTACTTATAAATTCTCCATGCACCTGTGTTGAACTGACCGTATGTATGACTTTAATATCTTCAAATGTCACAAAGCTTTGAACAAAGGCCTTTCAATTGGGGTTCATTACTTTTTTGTATCCCCAAAAATTATTGGACAAATTTTGCATGAAAATCTGAACACGTTTGTGCAAGAAAATTGCAAGCAAACAAATTTTTTGAAAAGTGCAACAAAAGGACAGAGACAAAACAACAGTCAGTGCACTGGAAAACACCTTTGTCACCACAGATGAAAAAAATTTGACAAAGCAAGTCCAAGTCCAAGGCCATGTCAATTGTTTTCTTGGACAGTAAGCATGTAATTATGGAGAAGTAGGTTCCAGATGGAGCAACAGTAAACCAACACTATTACAAACAAGAGAAAGCCTCAACAGAAAGAGGCCACAGCTATGGGAAAATGGTTTCATCCTTCATCAGGACAATGCATCAGCACACTCAGCGCTCTCAGTGAAGCAGTCTTTGGCCGAGAAAAGCACCCTTCCTGTTCACCTGTTTCAGCACCATGTGACTTTTTTGCTTTTCCCTAAAATCAAGCACTCAAGGGAACCTGCATCAAATCTGCTCCATAAGTGAAGAAGAAAACTACAACATTTCTGAGACAGCTAATAGAAGAAGACCTGCTGCACTGCTTTTCTCAGTGGAAGACCAGAATGAAGTGGTGTGTGTTTTGATAGAAAAAGTAATACCTTGTGACATTATCTTCCTTACAAAATGCATTTGCTGTTGCAAATTAGTAGTATATAATGTAATTTTTGGGAGACACAGCTGCTCTCTTACAACTTTCTTGTGACCTTAATGAACTCAGCAACTCTATTGTGACATCATGGGATAAACATAACAGTTAGTAGAACTGACAGCTAACAGTTTCATCTCAGCATGACAGGTTTTTGGCCAGTTCTTGACACAGTGGGTAATATACAGTACAACAGTATTGCTACGTATAATTAAATACCTGTTAAGTGATATATATGTTGTCATTTGCAGTTGACTTTATTATTCTCTACTGTATGTCTCCAGTAGATTTTACTCCACTTCAGCATATATCATGCTAAATAACAGTGGCAGCTATCACTCTCAGAAGTAAGATTTTGAAATGTGAACATACCTATCCAGTTTGTATAAAAGATCAGCATGTAGTGACAGAAAGTGTGTAGAATACAGGCCCTTAAAAGTGTTTCTGTAAATCAGACTGGAGGCCACCAGATACAATGATGGCAATCTCAAAAGGACTTTCATTCAGTCGAGCACATTAGGGGCCAAAAATGAACATTGGAAAATTTGAGAATTCTAGCAACTTCTAATTTATGGGTACTTCATCTTTCCAGATTATGTGCAGCATAATTTGTGTGTGCTCGCCTGGCAACTCAAAAAAATATGGCATTGCCTTATGTTCCATTTTCATGATACATCACAAATTTTGCTGGCCTAAGTAAGTACTAATAACCAGTGATACTTGATACCTCCTTTGATCGAACAATTCCTGCATACATTTGCATTACTGCAACAAAAATGATCTATGGAGGGAATGTGCAAGATGTTAATTTGATTCAGTGGACAAGTTAATGAGTAGGTGGTAAGTGATGAAGTAACCTTAAGAAAGCTATATGTAGCAAATTTATGAAGAGGTTAAGCTCACAGTGTTGTTGTGTTATCTTCTTACTGTGTGTCTGCATGTTGAAACTGGCTTTACCCGGTAAACCCGTGCTTGAAAAAGCTGAGAAAAACAAAGCATTAGGCTACTTATCACCCATTTTCACTATTACAGTGTACCAGCTCGCCTCCTTCCCTGCGTTCTCACTCTGCAGGAAGGCAGCGAGTCCAGGAAACAACTTTTGAGACTCGGCCCGGTGACCGAGGTTTTCGGGGCGTCGACTAAACTTCACTCAGACCAATCGGAGTTCACGGTGAAACTTTGTAAACAACTCTTACACGTTGTTTTAAAGCTCATTTACTGTATTTACTCCAAAATGACGCGACGGTGCTGCAGCCAAGGGAGTCACAAGTGCCGAAACAGGTGAGACACAGTTGTGTTTGGTCGCAGTTTCTAATTTGTGTTGTGTTTTTACGCGATGTGTGTGCGCGCGCGCCGAGCGTTTGTATGTGTGTTCTCGTGACTCGTAGTAGAAGCGGTGCTGGTGCAAAACAGCTGTCATGTAGTAGTGCAACAAGAGAAGGAGAAAATGTGAAGGACATTCTTTATGAAAACGGAAAAGAACACGTAACGGTACACTATGTTGTTCTAACATAACGTTAGAAGACGCCTTAATGTACCGAATGACGTCGCCACTGTATAGTAAAACGTTAAATTCCTGTCCTGAGAACCCGAACACATTTTCTGCAAGTCTCCGTTAGATCGTTACTGTTATGCTTAAAGTTTGGTTGTTAGACCACTGAACGAATCATTAACCTGTTGGTCTGACAGACATTAAAACAGTTAATCAGTAGATGAGACTTAAATTCAATTCGTGAGACTTTTAAGGGTGTGGTGATGTCCCCACCTCAGTGGCCGAGAACTGACTCTGATTGTGTCTAAAGATCTTACAGTTCTCCTGACACTTTGTGCTTCCTCCTGTGGCTCTCTGTTGTTTCCAACCAAGAAGAGAGATACTGTGTTTTAGGAAGAATGGGGGCTACAGAGAGAACTTTATGTTTGAAATTTAACAAGCCCTTGGTTGATTTTCAGAGTTATTTCAATAAGCAGGATAATGATGGAGCAGAGTTAATTTAAAATCACTCAGCATTTGCCCACTGACTGAATGTGACATACCTGTTATTAGGCAGCTTTGCAGCCTGTGAATGTGTCAGTGTGATGACAAGTGTAGGTATCAAGAATTGCTTGGCCTGCTCTAAGTGTAAGACATGGACTTGGCAGGTAATCGCTGACAGAAAGTGTACATGTTAATGTGTCCAATTATGTTTTAAAAGCTCCTTATAAAGTGTAAGACTGTTACAAAAGAGCTTGTTAATGACAGTTATTTAAAAAGAAAAAAATCAGGTTAGTAAGTGCATTTCCTGGAATTTTCTTTCTCAATTTTACCCATACACCCACTCACAAACTCACTCACTCACGTACTCACAGACTATAAGTTTCTGTCTAGCCTAAATAAGCCATTGCTGTTGTTGTCTCTGTGCTCCAGTGGTGCTCAAAGTGAACTACGCTGTAGATGTGCTGTATTTTGTTGCCTGCTGTTTTACTGTTAGTCTGAACAGCCTGCTATAGGCTACAAAAGTCTTCATTCAGAACGGATGTGGGCACAACTTTCGTTGTGGAACGTCAACATCTGCATGCTCTGTGTTCCCTCAGCACGCCCACTTCAGCTGAAGGAGGGGTTGAGGAAGAAGGGGGAGGGAAAAGCTTCCTGTCAGAATGGCTGAGAAACTGAATTGACTGAAGTTTTGGCAGACACTCAGGCCTGGTTGGGGGGGACTTTGCAATCAAGATTTTTCTTCACTGTAACTTCTCTGTAAATGTGACACATTACTTTTTAGTACAGTTGTGGTTTGGACAGTTTGCTAACTCAGTTTCATCTTGATTTTAGTGTATTCTTTGTTAGAGGGTTTTCTATTTTTAAAGGCGGTATCTCTACTCCTCCAGTCACTTCTGTGTCACTGTTTGACAAACAGCTTTTAGTAAAGGCTTAACTCATCTCCAAAAGTCCTTGGACCGTAAAACACTTAGTGGTATTTTTGGCTCTACTACCAGCAGCTTTTGGCTTCTTGATATTGTTTTGGATGTAAAATGACACTGTGGCAGCGAGGTTAGAATGTAAACTGTGAGCTTTAACTGCAGTGGTATTGAAGCCATATTGGATAAATCATTCCAAAGAGAAAAATAAGGGGTTGGGAAGTATCACAAAATATTTTTTCTTTAGGTCACTCAGCTGCAAATTCTAGAAACTGCAAATTTCACACGTTAAGAGCGACAGATACAAAAATAGATGGGAAAAGAATTTCAGAAATAACTCAATAAGGCATTCGAAAAGATAAATATCACATTAGCCATTTTCTGTCTAGATACTGAAGATTGGTGTGTGGAGACCAGTTTTCATGAATTCTTTTAGATTCATCCACTGTTGCCCTGATGTGAACAGAAAAGTTGACACGGTCATCATGGCCAGAATAATGAAACTATGCAGCTAAAATAAAATAGATTCTTGTGGTCCGGCCCACATTTCTCACTTTGCTGACTGTGGTCTGACAAAGCTCAAAATGGCAGATGATTAAATGATAAACATTATTGCCCTTCACTTAGATATATATATATCCTTCACGCCTGACTGAAGAACACACTACTCACTGGGCTGTCATTTGTATTTATGTTTGAGTTTGCATCTGGAGAAAAAACGCTGTGAAACCACATCTAAACTATCCAGCTGTGAATTAATTTGAGGAGAGAAATTGATCCTGCAGTTTCACATTGCTAATTCATAATGCTAAGTTTAACCAGATTTGGAGTTATGAGAGACAGCAAGTCACGTCATCGTCAAAAAATTCGACATACGTCACTGATCAGTCCATCACGCATCTGACAGGCTCAGTTGCGCATCAGTGGTTGTTGATTCTTGTAACAGCAGCTGAGCTTGCAGCTTGTCATGTGGTTTCGCTTAATTTGTAGGTCAGTTAAACAGAAACGTTTTTCAAAGAATATATTTTTATGTCTGATCATGCATACTATTCATGTTGATGTGCTGTGAATTTTTTACCACTGTAGGAATTCAGCTGAAAATCAAAACATGAAGATGCTTGTCAGTAAATTTCAAAAAGGAGATGAGAATTGTTTGTTTTCCTGTTGCGCTGCTCTCACTGATAACCACCTCATGGTCTTACACGAAACATGCTGACGTCATTGCTTCCTGTCACACTACCTGTACACAAGGCATATGACAGTGGTAACAGGCAGACCATGGTGTTTTGTTGGTTTACTTTAAATGCAGAATGCAGTTTTGCTGAGACAACACTGTAGTTTTGATGAGAATGAGAATCTGTTTTGTTGGCTTAGTGCTGCTCAACAGGGATACAGAATTATACCAGGTACCACGTGAGGAAAGAGAACTTGACTGAATAAAATAACATGACTTCACATATGGAGGGGAAAAAAAGCAGAACAGTTTATTCATGCAATCAGTATTCCTGTACATTTGAAAATGAGCAGAGTTGTAGTTGTGTTAGTGAACAGTTAGTTACCAGGCAGCAATATCTAAAAAATGTTTATTTACAAGTAAAAACTTGTGTGCCGTTATAATGATAAGCATCAGTTGTTGCTTAACAGTTACATTATTTACATGATTTTGTGGTTCCGCTTTAAGTGATGAGTGGCTTCAGAATCAATCCTCTGTGTAGAAATGACTACTCTTTTTGTAGTATCACATGCCTGTATGCATCATACACTTTTCAGTGAATGCTCTGTTTGTCATCCAAACGGATGATAAATGAGATGATGAGATGATGTCCGAAATTCTCCGCAAATCGTAACTTGGCAACCAAACTAAACTAAAGCTGTAGTTTTTTTTCCCCTTGCCTCAGTAAGTGCACAGAGTGAGATACAAAGAATACTGAAAATGGTTACTAAAACATGAGTGGCTCTTTGAGAAGAATTTAGAGACAAGGTTGAAAATGAAACAGTTCTTTAATGGCTGGTTTCTGGCATGTTTTCAGTACTGCAGCAGCAGGAGGAGGTAGGAGGAGGCAGAGCAGTGTCATATTGTGTGTACAGATGTGTCTCTTCTATAGAATTGGACCAGGATCAACTATGAGACACTGCAGCTGCTCTGCAGGAAGAACATCCTGGCTTGCCGATGCTAATTATGCCAGTTTACATACTGTAGGAATTCAGTGACATGGGTTACACATTAAAGCGCCTGTGTCAAATTAACTGAAATGTTATATTACAGCAATTCGTATATTGATTTTCTGCTGTTTGTGTGCAGTTGTTTTGTGTGAATAGACGCTTCAATAATGCAGTTTTTTGCATCATAGCACCAATATGACACAAAAACTGATTCCAACAATTACCCCATCTAATTCAGCTGTCTAACTCATGTCATTGTGAATTTCAGCTTAGTTTCTATATAAATCTATGATGCAGACTACAGCTCAGTTTTGTGCTGCATATTTTTGACAAACTCTTTTTGTTTGCACAATTCATAGCTTTGCATTATTTAAAAAGAAGCACAATGTTTGCCTTTTCCTGATCACTGAGGAGCTTGTCATGTGGTGTTGTTTTAGTGATCAGTGAAGTAGAGCAACTTTTTACATGATCGTCGTCACAGAAAGGTTTTTTGGTAGTCACCATGGATAGTCAGCCATTACAGCTGTTTTGAGGTGTGTCTTCTGTTTTCTGATAGGCATATCAGCTGTTGACATTGCAGTGGTGTGGTACAGAAATTCCCTGAAGGTGCCTACGTCAAGGCATGTCAACTCATTTCCCAAAGTACCTCATAGTTGTTATGTCATGAAATCTGCTTGGTGGTGTTTTTTCCTTTTTCTTTAAAGCGGTAGACAGCGCCACTTCTCTTGAACTTGATTTTTTTCCACTTACAAGTTATCTTGCAAATGATCTCACATCCAAATTTAAGGGTACAGTTAATGTAGATACCTCCAAATATTAAATCTACAGACACAAAAAAGGTGCTCTGCATAAATTTCTTTTTTAGAAAGTCATCAGTTCAGACTTGAAAAGTTAGAGCAAGGTTTGCAACCTTTTTAGAAATGAGGTTAGTATTATGACAGAATAAGAATGTTTTCAACGTTGTGATAAAATATCTAGACTAGATAAATGACTCATATTTTTATTATATATATATTATTTGTCTCTTATAGATATTTGGCTCCTCTGTTTATATTTTCAAGGACTGTTTCCTGGGTCTGATACAATGTTTCACTCATTTTTGCATGTGATAATCATGGCCAACGAACAATGCTGACTTTTAACTTCGTACAGGAAGAAGCCATGTTAGTTAAAGCATCCCCTTGAGCTCCTTGGATTTCAGGATTCTGCTGTTTTCAGTTTCTTGTTCACCCTGTGTGAGTAAATTTATGTAATATGTTTTCTATCAGTGTAGTTCATGAATAATAAAACTCTGACCTCTAGTGGTCTGAAAAGGTTCTGGGAATTAAGCTGTCCCGTCTGCATCAACACAACATAATGAGCAACATGTGATGTACCAGACAGTACTCCCCTGGTAATGTGTGTTACGAACTAGACACATCTCTGTCTGGCTATCAACACAATGTTGTATCAACTTGATATGCATATGTCGCCTTCAAAGTTGATAATTATTTTAACATGCCAAGGTTGGTTTTAGAGCTTTCATTGAATTTGTGGCCAATTCCTAAAGGGGCTTTATCATACAACTGTAAACAGAATATTATAAACACTCACCATTGTTTGTTTTCAGTAATAATTATTTATCATGAAATGTTTACTTTTCATATAACTCAGTAACTAGTTTTATAAAGTTTTTTTAAAGTAATATCACCATGACATTATTATGCTGGGGTAAATCTAACCTGTATTTGCTGTTTATTATTTAAATAAATAATTTTTACTAAAGAATATGTCTATTGTGTACCATTGGGTTATGAATATGTGGATTCAGGCACAACTATCCTGAATGCTACTTAAGAAACATATTTACTGTGATTTTATATACTGTAGTATGTATTAAATGTTCTATTTATGAATTCATTTCAAACCTTCCAGTAGTTTGAATTAATAGCCCTAATGTGTTCACATTGCACTTTGATCAATGAACAATACATGAACATACAATATTCTAGTAATGTTTAAGTAAAATGGTAAGCATTTCATGAATACTCATGAATGTTTCAGGAGACATTAGCGATTCCCTCTGTCCAGGGTGGGCCGGCTCCTCGCCCAGTGTCAACTGGGATAGCTCCAACCCCTTAAGGATAAGTGGTATAGGAGTGGATGGATATATTGTGATTTCCTTAAATGCTCAAAATGTTCATGGCTGCAGTTCTCCTACCTCACCACTAGATGTGGCAGAAAAGTCATGCTGATGAAAACAAAAGTTTAAAGGTACACTCAGTAAAAACGTGATATGATTGCATGTGAGGAAAGCATTTGTCAGCTTCAGTTATAGGACAAAATAAAATGTTTTCAAGGTAATTTTACACTGCAACAAAAGATTTTTCTATATCATTTTTACAGTTGGGAATGAATTTTGAAATAATAGTTTTGTTGTCCTACTTTATGTGAAATATAAACATGTTGAGATGATAGCAGTGCAGAACTTTGTGTCAACAAAACATTCTTTGAACTATCTGATGAGAATAAGAGAAGGTTATTCACATAAGGCTTGATATCTAATCAAGCTTGTCCAAATCAATGTAGGGCAATTAAACTTGTCCTTATGGTCCCTGTCAGTGGATTGTTTCCACCACGTTTACAAAAATCACTAAATATCTCAAAGGACACGTTAATAAGTTGCCAAACCATGTTTAGCGTTTGTAGATACTACAAACCAATCAGAAGAGCATAGATATGTTTTCTCTCTTTTTTTTTTCGTGTAAAGGCATGATTTATATTGCTGGCTTGTGTATAAAAGCAAATTCAAGAAAAGTCAAGACATTTAGACCACATCAGCCATTAACATAGCCTTGACCATCTGCGCATTAACAATGAAACAGACATGCAGTGCAACTAAGGCAGAGAAAGGACTAACAAGCACAAGCTCCTCTGCTTGGGCCTGTTTCTCTTTGATATCATGGCCTTCTGCGGCCCCTGTGACCCCAAGTCTGCCTCAACTTGGAAGTTTATACTAGATGCAAAGCCAATCAAGTGTGTTCCACAGAGAGAGGATGGATGTGGATTAGATGAGAATGTCGTGAGGGGGTATGTATGCTTGTCTATATATGTGTTTGGAAGAGACAAGAGAGCTCAAACAGAGAGAGAGAGAGAGTGAGTGAGAAAGCGATCACTGATAAGAAGGTAAAGGGGCCAATTAAGACAGAGCCCTATTCAGAATGCTCATATACTTTAGGAAGGATGTAGTATTTGAAACTCAAACATTCCCAAGTGAAATCCCATGGTGAAAAGAACTGAGCTATATTGTTGCCCTGGTGTTATTCCTTCATTTTGTGTCTGAATCCTTGTGTAATGTGGTGGATGGTTCAGGATGCTTAGAGTCACTTGAAGGTTGGTGGCTGTGTGTGCACATGTAGATGTTTTGTGGTGTAATTTAATTGAAAGTAAACTTCCCTGATGAAAGCGTTTCCAGTAAAGGTGAGCTTTGTATAGTTTAACATTGATGAATTCTAGTCTGAAATGTATTATCACATGTATGCCAATGTCTGTGACAGCTAATGAACATATGAAAGACACTTGAGCTTGTGTTTGAGGAGGATGAGATTGTAGATAAATATAGCTGCATGGGAGTGCTTCTGGGTTTGTATTCATCCTTGTATGATCTGTGTGCTCCATCTTCAGATCTGCCAATCAGCACTGCATAGACTCTCCCACAGCCTCTGAAGCACTCACACATACTCACTCTCATCACTACATGTACAAAGGTTCCAGTATGTGCAGAATTACAGGAGGAGAAACAATCTGAAGGTTCCTTGGCGACTGTGTTTATCAGGCTGGTGGAGGAGGCCTCTCACTGGGCACGCCTCAGTCCACCTCTGAGCCCCTGTGTCTCAGCCTCTTTTGATCTAGACATTGGACTATTTTCAACCTGGGATGTTTCTCCCAAAAATCAGGGTGAATTGTTTATGTTTTTTGTTTTTAATATTGTACAGTGGGTGGATATGTTTCCCTTGGTAATTGCTGTGACACTGAACAAGACAGTCACCGTGTGTCTACATCCGGGGGTGTATCAGTTCTGAGCGAGACCCGAAAACAGTAATACTAGCGTCCACAATCTTGTGTCGCAATGCTGAAGATGGAACCATACCAAACATGGGTGACCTGCGTTAATGCTGCGCCTGAATGCCTCGTGAAGACCAGACAGAGCACAGGGAGCTTCTGCTGCTCTGTTAATGTGCAGCTTATACTTTTCTTTCTTTCTCTTATTCTTCTGGCATAGACAGTGTTACACAATATGAACATTACAGGATATAATTACGTGTACCGGATCACACATATGGCGCTGATACTGTCCACCACAGTGTTTGTAGTCTGATCATACATACATGAAGTATACACAGAGTCTGAAGAAATGTCTGAGTACCGGCTGGCGAAAAGGTGGCAACATTTGAAAATGAGGGGCAGCGTGCATGCCATTATTCTTATACATTCTTTCATTATGTATGGGTGTAAATGTTAACCCTCTTTGACAGACTCTTCACCTCTAGTACTGAAGAAATTGCTCCTTTTTCCTGGGGTAGTGGCCTCCCCTGACTTGTCACATCAAGATAAGATAAACAATCTGTGAAGGCATGTGGCCAACCTGTAGTGAACAAATAAATCCACCAGTCTGCGTGAGTCACTGCAGAAGTTAGTCGTTTTCGCGAACTGCCATATCAAGTCAATCGGCTGATTGACTGTACAACCTGTGGTGTCCTTTTGCTTGCTGTGTCTGCCACCTCTGTCTGCCGATACATCTGGTGGATTATTAGAATTCACACCTTTGCAGTGTCGTGAGCCTGTGAGTGTATGTGTGTTTCATTAGTATCAGAAAAGAAATATTGTAAAATAGACTTCCAGGTCATAGATGTCTGTCTTTCTGTTTGTCTGTGGGTGTGAAACTGCAGATGAGAGCTATAATAATGTTTCAATGGTTAAACAAGTTCTTCACTAAATACTTTCTCTCTTCTTCCACACTTCCTGCTTGTCTGTCTCTGGACAATCCCATTTTGACTATGCCTCTGAACAGCTGCAGTTTCTGTCATCATTTCGTTATTTAATAAGCTTTATTGAGAAAGTAAATTGACTTTGATGTATTGACTATAAAAGAGCCGTAATTATATATGATTCTGGCCACTTATGAGACTGTTGTTAGGTCTGATTTAAGATTAGCTGAGTTGTGTTTTTTAATTAAAAGCTCTACCAATACTGGATTTTGTAAGCCCATACCAATATCAGTTTTTTCATCAGCAGTCATCAACATCACAAGTCATTTGATGATATTCACTTGAATTTTGTTGTTAAAGGCAGCCACCATCCACTAAGTGGACATTTACATCTGGAAAAATAAACTTATCAATCTCTAGTGGAAAAGCAATGTAATGACTGTTTCATTATAAACTGGCATTTCTTTACAGCAATTTTTTGTTACTTGCTGGCCGACATATGATACTGATCAGATATTAGTAATGAACAACACTGTGTAATTGCAGTCTGCTTTTTAGTTTTAATGCCATTATGGCTAAAACTCGCAGATATTAAAGCTGTGTTTGAGAGAAAAATAAACAAATCATGTTTGATACATATGTTTTATGCTATTGATAACATTGTCTGTTTTACTTTATTGCCTTTGAGAGGAAATGCAGGATTTGCCATGCAAATGTGCATTAATAAATTCACACCACTATACTACAAGAAATCAATTGGTCTGTTTAATAATGGATATAGGATAAATTAATGTCTGTCCTAAATTTGAATCAGCGCCCGATCATATTTATTCCTGTAACTCTAGTCATTGATTTGATGGATTGATAATATTTTCCTCATAGGAGTAATTGCTGAGATGGCCACTTTAGTCAGAAACAAAAGCTGAGGGTGAATTAAATTACCCACACTTTCTATTATAAATATTCCTCATTAACCCCTTCTACACAAGCGTGTTCAAGGCAGGAAACCGCTCTGTTATTCTGCCTTGCTGTTCTCTCAAAGTATTAAGGCCGGAATGGGAAGACAATGTTGTCCCATCTTTTGGCTGGCAACCGAACTAGTGTATATACCATATCGGCTCCTAGTGAGTACACATGACAGTTTTCCACAACCAATTAGAAATTATCATTGCATCTACAACCTGTCAGATAATTGCTGCTTACTTGTTTCCTGGCCCATTGGAGCTATTTTAGTGAGACTACTGCTTTCTGACATCTGCCGGGAAATAGTTTGGTCAGTGCAATGTGTCATAATTGATGGAAGCCATGAAGTAATATAAGCTATTATTTTCCCTTATCAAAAGTCACGACACCAGTCCATTTCCTCCTTTCTACATTGACAGTCCCAATTTTTGCCTCTTGACACCAGAGCCCCTTTTCTTTAGCTTTGTTCTTTGCTGAAACACTATTCTGTGGTAGAATTTATACTTACAAATCTGTTCTCCTCACTTTACATTAGAAAATACACAAGTCCTGATTACTGTGGTGGCTGATCCACTGGCAGTTCTGCTCATTTTGCTCCCCAAATGACTCAGCACATCAACCTGGCCGAGCAACAGAAAATGGTGTGATCCAGCCACCAGCTTCTCCCCCTGGCTATTAGGTACTGTCAGACTGCCTCTCTCCATCTGAACCTCCTGTAAACAAATGAGCCAGCTGTCGCATTGGACAGTGAAAGGAGACATCAACCCCTATCCCTCGCTCCATTCTCCAGTCTAAACACATACAATCCCTCCATCTCGTCCCCCCACCCCATCATGCAACCTATAACTTGGCTCAATCCTGCAGAGTGCACAATGATGTCAAAACGGTGCCCCTCCAACACACGTGCATTTTATTGTGGTTACTGTGGCTGGCTTTTAGCCTTATACACGCTAATTTACAGTAACTCACAATCCCAGCCCCATTTCCTGGAAAGTGGGGCAAAGGTCAGCAAAGCTTTATGTGACTCTGGTGTGCATCCTTGTGTGTTAATTTGTGTCTATATGTATGTATGTGAGGTGTGAGAGAGAAAAGAAGAAGAGAGAGCATGTGAGAGACACAAATGGGGTACAGGGCCCAGTGGAGGGGTACCCCGATAGGCCCCAGAAATCCCCAGAGCAGCACCCAGCATAGAGGAACAACTATGGCCTTTGTTGGTCACCCCGTGGATCTCACACACAGTTAATATAGACTTTTCCCACTGACTCTGCCAAGAGTCTGAAGTCATTTAATGAAGTGGCGGCTGAGTTTAGAAGGAGCCAGTGTGCTCGCTGCTTGCACTGACAGAATGGAAAATGTCTGTGTTATGCAGCGAACAGCGAGTGACAAGAGGAGTGTGTTCTGATACTCACCTCTCCGCACTCACACACAAATGCATTAGAGATATACACACAGTCGGACACAACAAAGCTTCATGAGGGAGAGAGACAGCGTTATACAAAATTCACACATGCACTTCTTCTGGATGGTTATGGCTCATTCATTCAGGGAAACATCACTGATTCAGACAGGTTTGTAATCAGCTGTGATTTGGTCTGCTGTATCAGTGTCCCCTGCTGAACTCACAGCAGCCTAAATAATTTGGTTTGTCTGTGAATCTATAGATAATAATATACATTGAGTGGGACTCTCTGGTACACAAAATTTCTCAAGACCTAAACTCCTTGCCACTCCTTGTACTTATAATAAGAAAGCCTAATTGTTTCACAGATTCACTTTATCGTTATCTCTTTGTTGGTTTATTTATCAAGAGAAACCTCACCTTTTTCATATCATTTCACGGCTGTCTATTTATCCACTTCTTTGTGAATGGACAGTATCTGTATGTGCCTTCTATTCAAGTCCCTGTCTTTTCTAGTCTATCTATGGGCAGATTGCAGTCTGTTTTGGTGTCTATTGTGCATCAGTTATTTTCAAAACACTCGGGTATCATTTGCCTCAGATTCCATCCCTTTCAATTCTCGCTTCTTTCTGGCTCCCACTAATACATGTAGTGTGCATCAGCAGGCAATTCATTCTTCTCTTCTTCTAAAAACACATTTCTTTTCTGTAGCAGCCATAAGCCTCCTTTTTTAAATCCATGGACAATGTGTTTTTGTCCATCCTCCTCCATCCTTTTTCAATGGAGAGTGCAGGGATTCTCTCTCTCTTCTCTCTCTCTCCTCCCTCTCTCTCTCTTTCTTTCCTGCTGAGGGCATCTAGGGGGACCCCTGAGTGTGGTGCTTCTCTTGAATCTCAATTGTCTGTCTGTAATGAAGCATGATGAAAGATAACAGAATGAAATGTAATAATTCATGACTCGGTGAGAACTGCTGGTACCAGCTAGCGGTTGGCCGGGCCGTGATAGCCTCCTGCTCGGCTCCCAGAACAATACGCCCGGCTCTGCCAGCACCACTCGCCTGCTGGTCAATCTTGTTCTGTCCTCTTGCCCGCTATTCCAGAGTCACTTAACGCTGGAAGGCTGTCTGTGATCATGACATGCAGGCATCTCTTTGGGAAACAAGGCAAACTGTCTCCTTGGACCCTGTCTTCTCGAATTCCTTCATTCTTTACCACTCTCTTGCTGCCTTATTTGGGCTGTCTTGTCGGGCTTTAGACCCATAGTTTAGTTTGTCAGATGAAGCGAACAATGTCAACGTCTTGTCGCTGCATAATGTTCCTCTATATTTTGGTCAATTTCATTGTCTTTCTTTTAGCTCTTTCATGATGGTTCCAAGGCAGGGATGTTTGTAATAGATTATTTATCTGGGAAATTTAGAGCAGACCTTAACTGTTTAGCAATGCCCTGTTTCATATTCAGGCAATACCACACACACCTTGGAGAAGTGCAGTCTCCCTGCTTTGGGCACTAAGGCTGTAACAAAATAGCTGAGGGATTAAGTGTCTTGCCCAGGGCACATGGTCAGTTAACTCAGGCATTTGTCATTGTTCCTTTTCTAACTACTTCTTTCCTGCTGCCCGAGGATTTGAACTAGCGTACCCCTTTGGTCACAAGACCACTTCTCTAACTTCTGTCCCAATTTCCTTGGCACTGGCCCTGATTAACCATCATCTGTTTGGTAGCCACTGTTTGCTTCATGATCAAAATTTAAACTCTACCGGAGAAATGCTAAAATTCACTCCATGGCCGAGTTTAAGGCAGCCTGTGACCTTCCCATTCTGCCCGTTGTTCTATAACTTTTGAGAAGACTGAAATGGAATCAATGAACCCAAGCTATTCGAAATGTTATCAAAGAGACTGTACCTGATTTTAATTGAAGTCTGCTTTGACATCCTTTAAGTTAGTATAAATTATGTAGTGTGGATGTTGGGTAGTGGAAGATGGCAAGCGAGCGAGGAGGCGGGGAATGGACAGAGACTCGGTTGGGTAACCCAGACTGGCACAGGGTTTTATTGCCCAGAGTGCTGTGTGTGTATGTGTGTTGTGTACATTCAAGCGTATATGCTTCTGTGTGTGCATGCTGGCCTTCTTGAATATTCAGTGGTAGTCTTGAAGGAAAAAGACAATAGTCAATGGAAACATATCTTTCATTGGTTAATCATCAATCAACGGCCATTAAACTCTCTTATTTGTGCTGAGCTTGGTGCCCAGTGCAAAGCCAAATAGAGAGTCCTAATTATTCTGACCATGTCCTGAAATGTTTTAACATGTTGCTGCATTGGACGTCAGATAGGGTAGCCCATAGCATCTATGCTTGATGGTTGGATATGAATGAGACCTGGAAGTCAGATGTGTCCTTGTCTGCTGTCACTATGAGCATCATTTGCCTCACTTAAGCTGCATTATGCATTAAGGGTTATTCCAGACTATTATTGCAGAATTACTGCAGGAACATTAGTTTAATTGTTGTTGATAATTTAAAATCTAAGCCTGTAGAAGTAGGCATTTTGAGGCAAATAGATGTCAGGGATCCTGAGACCTGTGAATAGGAGATTGAATATATCAGACAGTTCAAGGCACAGAAACCTGACTTAATAGTATGCTCAGTCTACTTTTGCACATGGCCAAATGGTAATAAAGGGCAATTAGGAATTGGAACACAGGTATTAAAGGTGGGTTGTGGTGGGCATGGTGAAGACAGTAAAGAAATATTTTAATTAAATACTAACTGAAAGAATATTAATTAAGCACTGTATTATACAATATTGTATATTGACATGAGATCAAGCATTGTTCATTGTTTTTCTGTGTCACAGAGGAAAGCTGCCAACTTAGCCCTCATGGATGTGTTGCAACGTTGTTTATTCAGATACTCTGATAACATACAACAAACTAATGTGCCCTAGCTTTTCACCACAAGGCTAGCTACTTAAGCAAGAGTTAATGTGGGGTCAATAGAAAGGGCACTGAGCATTTTAGCTGTGAGTGTCTACCGAGGTGTGCCGCGTGTGTGCTCGTCTGTGGGAGGCTTGGTTTACATGGGCTCATCTTAGCCCTGAAAGTTGTGTTGACTTATGCAGTCCAACCTTCAACTTCTTCCAGCCTTCAGAGAAGTGGACAGAGAATGAGAAAGGTTAAGCAAAATGAAAGTACTTACTGTAAGCGTGCTCTGGAGTGTGCCAGTTCACCAGTTTGAGCAGGTCTTCCTCTGAAGGTTGTTGTTAATTAGATCATAGGGGCTACAGTTCTGCAGCACTGATGAAAAAGAGGAAAAGAGAGACGAGAGAGGAAAACTGTATAGCTGCGAAAGAGAATTTGTGATGGGTTGAGAGTGGTTTAAAATGCTGGGCAAGCATGGGGACTGCAGTTCCTGCCTCCTGAAGCCCATGTGTTTGCTGCAGGCACCGAGCCGCAGAGGCAGACACAACAGTACAGTGGCGACTGTAGACAAGAGCAGTACATGTAATGATAAATTGCAGTGTTGAACTTAGGCAAGGGGTGTGGATTTCATTTCAGGTCTACATTTCAACCCAAGTTTATGTTCTTGCTTACAGTGGTGGCGCTCATAGCATCACAGAGCCAATGCGTAGATCCATGCACACAGGGACATAATGTACACTATACAGTATAGAAAGTGAATATGTTACGGTGTAAGTGCATGAAGTGGGGCAACTAAAACTGCTATGGGGAAACAGGAAGCCTACATAAACTGGTGTACTAGCCACATCCATCTAAGCTTTCACACAATGAGGCATCAACCTCCCTCGCTTCCAGGCTGAGATAACACTCTTGTTGTTGATGGTTCGCGCTGTTGTTGAAGTATAAGCCATGCAGGAAGATGTTCAAAAGGTCTTAAATCCTTCTAAAGATATCGCTCAGTCTGTCAGATGTTGCTTTGCAGATATGCTATATGCTATATGAATTATAAATGAAATCAGGTGTCTGCTCAATGCAGCTTCATTCAAGCCATTCACACACAACACCAGTTGAAGCATTCACACAAGCTTGCCAAAATGCTGCACTACAAAAGAGAAAGCAACATCCCTGTCTATCCAGTCTAGACCAGTCTGACTGAATGTATGTCACACTAACACCTTGTCAAACAAAACAGAATAAAACAGGACTGTGGACTGTACAAGCATTGCAAAGCTTCACAAAGGTGCTTTTTGGGATCAAGGGCCACACATGTGAAGACTGGCTAAGGTGTGTATACTGTAAAAGAAACAAAAAAGGTTATTATCCAAATATACCAATGTGTCACTACAATTATTCATCCAACCACTCCACACACCCCACCACACCTTGTACAGCACAGTGCAGATCCTGGGAATGGGGAGGTTGGATGGAAAACACCATTATGTCATCCCAGTTGCACCCTCCCTGACTGGCCACACTGTGGTGCTATGTGTGCAGCAGACAGAGGAGCCGGGAGGATGGATGAACTGATGGATGCTTAATATAGAGATATATCATAGAGGGATGTAGAACTGCAATTTACAGAGCAACTAAGAGACTAATCATTCATTTTTTTCACTTGGCTAATTAATCATTTAATCTATAAATTGTCAAAAAAGGTATATATGTGTGTGTGTGTGTGTGTGTGTGTGTGTGTGTGTTTATATATATATATATATGTATAAAAGATAGAAAATTTCAGCCTCCCAGAGCTCAAGGTGAAATCTTCAGATTGCCCAACCAACAGTCCAAAACCCAAAGATATTTTACTACTCTACTAGTTTTCTAATAAAACACAGAAAAGCAGCAAATCCTCATATTTTAAGGCTTTTCTTCATGAGTCACTGAAACAATTGTTTGAAATAGTTTAATCAAAACTATAATAAATAATAGATTTATTTTCAATCAACTATCCATTAATATATTAATTGAGTGACTGTTCAGCACTACAGAGGTGCATTTAAGTTGGTCTATGAAAATCCAATGATTACATGTTAGTTATGTTTATAGTACCAAACCTCGTAATAATTTTCCACCTCTCCCTCTCCCTCAGTCTCTCTCTTTCTGGTCTGCCTCCTAACATCTGCTCCCAGCCAGCCACCTGTCTGCTGTCAAATGCAATATTAATGTACGCCATACACTTGTTAATTATTTCCCCTGAATGTAGTCATGTCAAGCTGAATATGCATAATAGGATTGTGAAGAACCGTTTTATTAGATGTGATCACTCCCTCCTCTCTCTCTTTCTTTCTTTCTCTCTGTCCAAATGCCGTTTCTCAGGTCTTTCTATCCACTCAAGTGGTATGGTATATGTGTGTGTGTCTGTCTGAGCTCAGCGTGCCTCCATACACCAACTAGAGCTTGTTTCCCAGGAGATACACAACTGCGTGTGCTAGGAGGGTGGCAGAGGGATGGCCGAGGGGGCGGATGGAGGGAATGGGGTGATGGAGGGGTGGCATGTTGAACCAAGGATGGAAAGGGGTTGTGGGGGTGGTGGTGGTGGTGGTGGTGGGGGGCTGTTCAGTGAAGTAATGAGAGGTGTTGTGGGAGGGGGCTACTTGGAGGTGGCAGCAAAGCGAGGCCAGGCCAGTAGTGCTGTAACGATGGGGCCTCCTTGTGTCCTGGTCCCCCTTGTCCTCCTGGTCCCTTTGCGAGACCCAGCATCTGCAGCCTTTACATGCAAAACACACCCTGCAGGCGTCTACACATGGGGCTAAGGGGCAGAAGAAAAGCATTCCTGAGAGCAGCTGGGAGAAAGAGGAGGTGGGTCTCTGGCAACAGCCTCTCTCTACCAGTGTCTCTCCCAGATGAAGCCATGGGGGATGCAGTAATGAGGAGGATGAGAGAGATAAATTCACTGCAGATTATTTTGCTTGGATCTGGCTTGAGCTCATTTCCATGCCAATTAATGCTATTATTTGTTATGACAAAAGGCTCAGTTCATTTACACTGAACTGACCTGTCAACCCAACTTCCACAGTGATATCTGTTTTCCTGTTTTACCCAAGAACAAGTTATTATGTCTGTTAAATGTGAGCGTGAGCAGACAGGAGAGTGAGAGTCAGGTTTGAATGTTTGAAAAAAAAGGAGGATGTGATTTAGTGTCACTGTGAAGGAATGTTTCTCTTCTTACTTACAGTTTTAGAAACTAAAACACCAGAAACTCAAGTAGCAACTGACTTTCTGCCTGGATTCTAATGTTTTTCCGCCTCCTTGCCCTGACCTCTCTTATGACTTCTCCCTTGCCAGAAGGTGAGTTGTCCTAGAACTAGTCAGTTCACAGTTGTTCCCTGTGCTGGCAGTATGGCGTCCCATTGTTAATGAGAAAAACAATGAAGAACTGGGGCCTAATATTATAATAATGTGTTTATTCCATGGCTTTTCTCTTTTCCTTTTTTCCTTCCATTATACATAAGCGTTAAGTCACTGCGCTGCCCGAACAATGTATCCAACACTAACCAGATGTCACGGCATGTAGGTCATCTCATGCAGAGGGACACTGTGTGTGTGTGTGTCTGTGCCTGTGTGTGTGTGTGCGGCGTCCTCAAGGGGTGCCACCTGCCAAGGAGAAAGCAGGCTTTGTCGTGCCTCCATCCACACACTGGTATATTTTCTGATAATATTTTGCCATAATAACTGTAACAACTGGCATTAGCCTTTGCACTGGTCACATGTCATTTCTCTCAAGTTGGGTCACAGTATGCCCAGACAGTGTCTTTTAGAAGCATTAGAGAAAATACCACAGAGACAGTTTAAGGCTAATGTCTCTAGAGCATTAATAGTTGGAAGCTTGACTGTCATTTTATGCCTGCTTTCTCCAGTCCTCTGAGGTCACCAAATGTCTTGGCTATGTACTCTGCCAGTGACGGGGAGAGGTATGAATGACTCATTGTTGGGATTTGGGATACTCAAAGTGAAGCATTTTGTGGTGTTTCATCTGATGCAGGATAGGTTGTCTCTTTATCGGCCCTGTGGTGAAAAATGAGAAGAAATTTAAAATGTGGTTCTGGTGCCACTTGTCTTTGTCAGTCCATCCGTCTACTGTGATATGCCCCTTTTTATCTTGGGATTTTAGAAGACTCACTGCAGATGTCTTTATTAGTGTACAACTTCAGTATGTATCACTCTAGACAGTAATTATTCGATCTGTCATACTACCAAGGCTCAGCAGAAGAGTGAGTTCATCAGTTAGAGCTGACCATATTTTCACTCTTTCTCACATCCATCTTCCTTTGTGTCTGTGTACATCTCTCCATTTGGCGTATTGAGTAAGTGTGGCAATGTGACTCTCAGACTAACGCTACAGGCCCAACAGGCACAAAGTTTTCATTGATCCATTAAAAACAGCCTTTCCTCTGTAACTTTTATCTCTTTTTCCTTCTTTTCACTTTCTTGCACTCCTTTCCTGTTCTGTCCTAAATTCAGATTAAGACCAAATGATCGAAAACTACTAGCATTGTATTCATTTCCAGATGACCCGCCTCCCTATGCCTATCAGTATTTGTCCTCTACATTCCCACAGAGAGCTTCCTCTTTCTTGTGAATTGTAAGATTAATATAAGATTGCTCTCTTTGTGTAACTAGTGTGCAATAATAAACTGAGGAAATGAGTGCTATTGCCTCACTTAATGTTAACATTATACATATCAGAGTGGGTGCTCGGCTCAGGTTCAAAGCGCAGGCTGTCATGACATTAGTGTATGGGAGAGATGAATGAGCTGTTCCATGCCATTATGTCAATCAAACCAAGTTTATACCCAGCACTATGTGAATACGTCTTTTCATTAGCTGGGTAAATTGTCAGTGATTTCCTTGACTGAATACATTCAAACACTGTATGTAAAAGGAATACCCAGCAGAAAATACAAGCATCTGCTTTTCTGTCTGTTTTATGGCAGTAAGGATCCTCAGGCCTACAATTCTGCTTGTCAATATTTAATGACACTACAAATTCCAGAACTGTTGTTCAGCATATTATTAAAGATCACGACTGTATACCAAACCTCTGGCCTTTGTCATGAAGCCATTACAAAACCCTTCTAAGAAGAATTGCAGTGTTCACTGTTAACATTTTTGCCCTGCACACACTATGTGCTTAGAATATGATGTTCATCATTTGGTCTCATAAAGGTCCCACCTTCAGTTCTATCTCCTTAAGAGAGGATTTTGCACCATGTTTGTGACTTTCAAAGACACTTTCACAAACGCTGCAGAAGCAGAGGTTGTGGTGGTACACAGTCATAAATACATGAAACTGTGACATACTTGTAGTTTATGTAAATTGATTCTACTGCTCTGCTAAATGTAACATCTACGCCAAGATTTGTGCTGCGTCCTTATGCTTTATGTCTGACTGGTTGCACTTGCACTGTACAGCCTTCAAGGAGGTGCTGGGAAACCTCAGGAGCAATAGTTACTGCCGCTGGACTGTTGGGCTGACTGGCTGATTGAATAAGCTGGCTGGCTGGTCACTGCTCTGTTCTGGGCCAAAAGAGACTCCAGGAATCATCTTTGTGTCCTCCTCCAGCACATCTCCACATACTTGCACAGTAAAGGAAAGCCCACATTTACTAGTCTTAGCCGCTGAATCTTCACGGTTTATTTCTGTACATTCTTTGTTTTCCTCTCTCTTTCCCTTGTTTGCTTTTCCACCTCACTTACTGTTTCATCTTGCAGTGGTAAAAAGCCTCTGTCATGCCCAATTCCAGATGTTTAAGTTACTCTGAATGGAAGAGGAGAACCATTGTATATTATAGCGTACACAATTAAGATCTGGTTTTAAGACCCGACTCTAATCTTAGCTGGATGCCTCTCTGGGCCACCCTAAGGCGAGCTTTGTAATTGTTGTGTGGAACAGTGCATGGTCGCCTGTGTGGCGTCCTCAAACCGAAACTCCTGTAAAATAATCCAGTCTTCTCTTTAAAGGGATGTTTTGCACTTGCTGTTTTAGAATTTGTGCACTTCACAATCTCCAGTACTGCACCCCAACAGGAATGCTGTATGCGTGTTGGTGTGGATGTATGTGTGCAGCATGCATATGCCACATACCCTTATGTTTTCTGTGTGCACGCTCATGTGTGTGCATTTCTACCGTAAGGTGGGAGTCTTATCGTGTAATATATGTGTAAGAAAAAGCTCAGCAAATTCATAAATATCTTATTAATGCAGATTATTAACGCTTACCCCAGCGTGGAAAAACAAACACCAATAAAAACAAGTAACAATACAATTATAGTGAGATTCTTGAATGGTGCCATGTCTTAAATGAACGACAGACGTTCATAGGATAATCATTTAGTTACATTTACTGTATAATGGTTTACATTAAATGTTTGCCTTGAGTTTGTTCTTTGAAAGTAAATATTTCCGTAGCAGCTCGTAATTGTGGGTCTTCTACATCCATAAGGTGCAGATGTAGCTGCTTAAGTCCCTTTCCGTTGCCTGCATTGTGTCCTTTCTCTGCAATAGCTGAGCCGTATTTCCAGCATCATATGTGGTGGCCACAAAGCTCACATGAATACCCATATGTTCATCTATGTTCATGTGGGAAATGGGCTTGCTCTACTACTGAATTCGTATATTTAACCCAATACCTTCCTTGAACTCAGCTGAAACCATATGATATCTTTTTTTTTTCTTTCTGTATTGAACGGCTCAGAGCTTTTTCTCCTGTTTACAGTTGTCGAAAATAGTTTATCTCCTTTATCCTCCTCCCACCAGTCACGCTTCTCTGACACCAAAGGCAGATGGAAGCCACAAGTGTTCTCTCCCTGTAATTTTCCATGTCTCCCTGAGCTCAAAGCATGAGCAGATGGAGGTGCAGCTCTCTGTCCATATGTGTGCACGTGCATGTATTTCTCTGTGTGTGTATTATGACATTAATTTATTTAATCATGTTCTGAATCTCTTTTTTGCACTCTCAATTTCCTACTCCTTGCCCAGTTCCTTTTTGGTGATGTACCCTGCGTGTCATTGTGTAATGTTGCAACCACTGTTCACTGAAATCTCAGAGCCTGAAATTAACTTGAACATCACTGGCAGCAATTCTTCAACCTCACCCAGCCACACACTTCCTCCTCTGTCCCCACCCACCCAATCCTCTCCAGCTTTGGTCAGGGGGACCTGGCTGGTGATCCCTGTGTCATCCCTCCTACACTGAGAAGACAGAGACATTCCCTGATCCCCTTCTATCTACCTCCTTTTGCACACACACACACATACATACACACACACCACCCCCCAGCCAGACATCCCTGTCTTCTCCCAGCTAGCAGCTGCTGGGCGAGGGAACAGGAGGCCCCACCACTGGGCCAGCTGTTCCAGACTCCCTTGCCGCCCTGGGCCCCACATTCCCTCATTCAAGGGAGCTTTGTAGTTCTGACATCTTGGAACAGTTGAGCAGCTCAGCTTCTAATGCTGCTGTAATGGTGAGAGAGAGACAGAGAGAGGGAGGGAGGGGAGGAAAAAAGAATGAGACAGGCTTTATGTGTGCTTGCTTGTTCTGCTCAATCTCTCCACTCCTCCCTCCCTCCTCCTTCAGCCCCTCATCTTGAATCCTTTACTGTACTTTACCATGGCCTATGCTCGGATGTTTTGGTTACATCCATCAGACAGTGAATTCTATATGTATCTTGTACCATACACACACAACTCAGTCTGTGAATGATGCCATATTACTGTATACTGTAATATGATGATCTGTAATTTTCCATCCTATATATTATAATGTTCCATGCTGTGTTCATCTGTTTGCTGAAGTCTGTTCCTAACAGACAGTCCCAGGCCACTGTGGTGTACTGTGTTTGTACCAGAGGCACCTACTGTGTTGTGTGGAGTCTGCTGAGCTCCTGGTTAGATCATACCTCTCTGCACTGTGCTACACTGTATTTTGCTGTGTGTGGCTGTGTCTCTTGCCAGTGATGGTGGCGTGTGCAAAACTGTATCCTTTGTGAACTGCAAAGCTATCAGCATTTTGCCCTGTGTTAGCTGAGATGTATTGCACCAGCCCTTGGCTTTCCTCTCTGCCTTTTCTCAGTTACACTGTTCCCTCACAATCTAGCTGCCAGTTTCAACGAGGGAGAGAGATGCCTGTGGATCATGCAGCAAAGCCAGTTCACAGGAGTCGGTTTGATAGAATTGATAAGAGGAAAATATGGTTAGAAAATAAGTTTCCCTGCAGTTTGTCTCACTTTTGGCTGTGATGTGTTAATCTAATGTATGGCCGACTGAGTGGGTGTTATCTTATGAAGTTAAATAACCCTCAACGGCAGCCTGAAGTCTCTTTCTTGAATCAGTAATGACTTTCTCATTTCTTAGCCTTGGGATTGTACGTGGTTAGTATCATCACCCAGTGCCAATGCTTAAAGCAGTTAAGAAAGCAGCGTGTGCTCATTTTGTTTTGTGAATAGCGCCTTTTACCTGCCAACAACCGCCGTATTGTTTGCTCTTAATACTTTCTGTGTGCGTTTGGTAGCCTTCATTCCCAGAGCTATCTCTGTCACAACTTATAATATGGATGATTGGCATTGTTCGAGTGGCGCTTCAGTTTAACTTGCTGAACTCCGGACTTTGCCAGCCTTGCACTTTACATGGCCCCATTTCTCTCTATTGACATGCCATTCAGGAAGGCCAGTTTTATGGGAGGTAATCAGAAGGTTTTATCTATGAGGTTGTAAATTGTAGATCTCAAAGACGGACCGTTGCTCTCTCCACTCCCTTGTCACAGTGGAAGGGCTGTTGTGAGCCACTTATCCGCCCCGCCAATCAGTTCAAGTCCCTTTTGCTCTAGAAAACTTCATGGGAAACTCAGTCTGATCAGGTGCGAAGGCTTTAAACATCCACCCGAAACAGTGCAGTGTCGTGAGTGTGTGTGTGTGCGCTTGCGTGTGTGCTCACATGCCTGTATTGTGCATCTCTGAATGAGAATGCATTTTCCTGTATCTTCGTGCAGGAAGGCGTGTGCCTGAAAATAATAGAGACTGCTCATGGTTCAAAAATCTCCATTTACATAAAACAAACTGGGCTCTTAGCTTGAAAATTAGTCAGCCAACCTTACCGGAACCTTTTTTAAATTCCTCCAAGTACAACTCCCTCAATAGTCTCACTGATGGAGCTTTCCTACGCAGATAATGCATATTTGCTCTCTCATTCCACTGTCCTGCAGATACATTACACATACAATGAATATCCTCGTTTGTGGAATTCATAAGCAGCAGAAAAAAAATTGCTTGTATATGAGAGAAACAGATGTATAAATACAGAGAAAGATCCAGAGTAAAAGATGTTTTGTTTCCTCGATTGTAGTACCTACTGGTGACCTTAAGATGGAAGTGCGTCATTTTAATGCTTTCCCTCTTAAGAGTGTCCTCCTGATTCTGTTGTGGTGTTCACATGCTATAATGAGCATAAAAACCACACCGTGCACCTCACATGACTTAATATGGGCCTAATAAGTAGATAGAACCCAGGGCTTGAAAAATGTGGTGTGGATTTGTAATCTAAAACTTGTGATTTTATTGCACCATCTGATTTGAACTAGAAAACAGTGACAGCATAGTTCCACCATAAGCGTGCTTAGGCGCTTGTAGGGAATCACGTATTATTACACAATACAAAGGCTTATAGTTACAGTTTAAAGACAAGTATGCAAAAGATTACCATGTTGCCTCAAATACAGTGATAGCACCAAAATACTATTGTTGGGGACAAGTTCTGCATGTTTGTTGCCTATGGTGACCTGAATTTTGCACAGTCCCAGTCAAATAGTATTTTTTTGTCCCTAAACTCCACAACCAGCCCATTTCTCACCATAAAGCCAGGTCTAATATTAACAACACTCCACACAATTAATATCTGTTGACAGATTTTCATGTAGGAGACTCACTGAAACTTTGGACTTTGGTTACTTGTCATGGGGGTTCTAGTCAGCCCATAAACAGTCATATACTGTCTACTGTGGCTGTGGAGGGCTTTCAAAGTTGACAAAAAAAAAAAGCCTGATGATGTCATCAAGGTTACCCTGGCAAAATGTTTTACAGAAACTCCTGCATTACAAACTGGAGTGTGGAGTTTGCTGAAAGGCATGACTGTTAAGGAGCAGGGAGCATAATGGAAGATGCTAATGCTATCAGTTGTATTATAGGAAATGTAGGATCCTAGGTTTTTGGAGCTTGTCCATTCCCTTTTTTTTTTTAATCAGTGAATTCCCAACCTCATATGTTAAATCCTTGACTAATTAAGTCATTAGATAAATTTAATACATTCAATCATTTAATTACAGAATCAGAAATATCTGCAGTGGGCACAGTTTAATGTATTTTCTTTACAGAATATAAATTTGTCTTATTGTTAGTGTTTCAAATGACAAAAAAACAAGCGATTAAGTTTAAAAATCATGATTATTTAACATGATTGCTGAATCATGGGCCTTTAATTAGTTAAAACAACTGTCATTCATATCTGACATTATATTGCTAAAATGGATTTGTATCATTAATTAAATATAATTCATCACATTATCTCATCAACACAACCTGCCGTTTCTGAGATACTGTGATGCTTTTCCACTCAGTGTCTTCATTGCGACATGAAAAACTGGAACTCTATTAGTCATTTATTCGCTCCATTGAGACCAATTATCCCCACACACTGTGGCAAGTGTGAGGTCACAAACTCAGGGACAATTTAGCTGTCCAAACATAACTGATTTATATTTAATATTTGCCAAGATCTGCTGAAGCAAAACACAATATATACATCTTAAATTCCACCATATGGCACATCAACTTAACCACCTGTGCTGCCTTTTACTCCTTTTTTTGATTGCATTATCGCTGATCATGATTATAATGACACAAGGGGTGAACATAGCGTCGGACTGACAATACAATACAATGCACAGAAAAGAGTGTTTATATTTGGCATATGTATGTATAGAATTACACAACAAAAGCTATGTTTGAGCAGTTGGGAGTTGTCAATGAGGGGACGCCTGGCACAATGTGCTGTCAAGGGAATTTAAGGTTTGTTTTCAGTCTCTCTCATTTTCAGTCTTGCAGTGTTTTTTTCCTAACAGTAGACAGGTCCTGCGTTTTCGTAATTGTCTAACCTGATCTGTGGTAAGGGATGGATCAGATTCCTGCTCGTAGAAGCTTTATTAATATGCGTCCTGGAGCTCTGGAGGTTTTTCAGGGCTAAGTGTTTTCTTTGAGGCCTACATGTGTGCAGCCATCTGGGCCCTAACCGTTGAACCAGTCTCCCTTGAAAGATAGTCTCCATTCTGCCAGCCAAACCAACAATTCACTTTGATCCAGTCACACCTTACCCACTCCGCATCTTGACCATCCCAGTTTTCCTGTAGGCAGCATTTAGTCAATTGCATGTGTGTGTGTCTGTGTGTGTGAGTGTGTGTATGACCGTCCTAAGAGATAAAGGGTGAAGCGAAGATGAGTCATTTGTAAGAGTGTGCAGGCATGTGCATGTGATGACGGACCTGTTGAATGTGTGGTTTTATGTAAAACTTAATGTCCATGTTTACACATTTGTTTGTACAGCCGTTGGTAGGCAGATGTGGAGAAATGTGCGGGTAGTTTCCCTGACTTAAACCACACATTTCACTAGAACACAACATGGTCAATTGCTAACCTCATTTTGTGTATCAAAGTAACTTTTTAGGTTAGAGTGGTATTTACACTCTTACATTCAAACCACAGTTGTGACGATTATCAGCATCGTGGTATCATTAATTTATGTTGTCACTCATGGCGTAAAGCTTATGTTTTATCTAAGTTCAGTCTTTGTGATGGTTTTCAAAGCATGTGCAGATATAGTACCTTGCAGTTATTCAGAATAATATCATATGCTACCAGTAATTCTAAACCTCATTGTCGTCACAGTTCATATAACATGTAAAAGTTTGAGCATGGCGTGTGTAAGAGGCAACAAAGCAGCCGTTGTCAGGCTACCAAACAGCAGAATGGAAAGACAGTGACGCAGTGAAGACTGCAATGCACGTCCTGTTCTTGGTATTCATTTTTTGGAGGATTTCTAGGAATGTGAGGCAACTGGTGTTTTTGGTTTGTTTTTTCTATTTCCTGTTTAGTTTTTTTTTTTTTTTTCGTTTTGTATAGCTAGACACAACTCATAACCATACACAACTGATGTTGTCACTCTTACAACAGTTGTCATGTTGTCATCAGTTTTGGTTTAGAGATGGAGTTTGACAGACTTTCAAAGTGAACCCTCTCTATACAAATTATACTCTCTTTGATTTGTGTCTGAGGCTTTAAAAGTGTAAAAGTGTGAAAGTTCATCATCATTTGCCAAGGTATGTAATTTTATGATACAAAAGATCTACTCAAATCTAGTTCAGTTTGATCAGAAAATCACACAGTATGTGTGTGTTACGTGTCAATAAATTAAAACTGGCTCACTACTTTTCCTTTATGCAAGAGAAACAGATGACCAAAACCCACCTCAGACATGCTCTACGAAACTTCACCAGCTGGCTGAAACCACAATGAAAAGAATCTGCAACACTTCAACAGCTGGCCAATTTCACAAGGAACACAATCACCAAAACCCATAAAACTGGTGTCTGTTAAAAGGTCTTCCTAAAGAATTTTTCTTTTGACTAACCATCCACCACCTGGTAGCTTTACTGTTTTTTGTACCTATGTGTCCACTGGTGTGTTAAGAAAAGTTGGGAAAAGCATGTTATTCACCTTTACTTCTTCATCATTCTGTTGGTCAAGCTCTGCTTTTGCAAGGGTGCCAGCCATGTTTTGTCATGGCAGTGAACAGGTTGAGTTGGTGACTGAAGGTTTTAAGGCGGGGTACAATCACAAGTACTCATGTGTGACCACAGTATACGGGCATAGATACCAGTATTATCTGTTTGGTTCAGGCCTACCATTTTTCACATTCACTTCCATTTTTGTTTGTTTTATACAGCATGTATCATTGTAGTTCAGTTCTGGAAAGTATCAGACGTATGTATTTATCTAATGTGGCCTCTGTATATTTTAATGCTTCTCTGCTAAATTAAATAAAAATAAGATTATTCTCATTTTGAAAGAATCTTAACTAGGTGAGGCAGAACAGGTGTGGAAAAACCTAATTTTGACCACCACAGAAGGATACAGTCTGTCACTGCTTGGCAGTTTTACCTGAGTTGGGGTTGAGTCATGTTTCAGGCTGTTTGTATTCAGTACTGACATCCACCACAACAGCTCAACACCAAAACTACTGCTGTGGGGGCTTTGGACCAATCAAAGAGTCTGTTGTCTGCACATGAAACATGCATTGGAGATAACATCCAAATGCTCTCGTTCTTGACAGTTAGTCAGTGCCGGGAAGGCTATCAGTGAGATGATTTCATAAGAGACTGTTTCATTAGATATATTGCTACATATCGAAAAACACACACAAAACAAGCTGAACAGAGGAAATGATTTGGAAATAGTGCATTCAAGTTTCCTGTTGGACAGAAAATGTAGGATGTGTTCGTCCACAAACCAATCTTGTGGTCACTTCACTGATGATGGGAAAATCTTTGGACTACAATTGTTGCTGACTGAACAAGAACAGTACCTAAAAATATTAACCTCCAAGCCTACTGTGCTTGCAGGTTTCATGAGTCTCTGTATATGATTAGCGTCGGTTTATTGGAGCTTGCTGCCTGTGTTTGCACAGTTGAAAATTCAAAATACTCACATCCACCAATCAACCTCGACAGAGACCCTCTATTGTCTGTTCATTTCCACATGATTTGATTTCAGGGTTGCATTCATCCAAGAATGTGACTCAGAAATAAGACACCTTGACAAGCTATTGTGCGTGTGTAATGGCATTGTGCAGGAGGCCTCAGGTTGAGCTGATGACTGAAGGTTTGAAGTGTGTAGACAGTAGACCTGGTGGGATAAGCCAGGGATTAGAGAGGGGGGAAAGGGGTTTTCTTCCTTCCATTGCTATGTTCATAAAGCTAGAATCTGTAATTTTAATTACAAAAAATAGAACTGCTATCAGACTTGCAGAGTGTCATCCAATGTATTTGTGAGTCGCTAAGAGCATAAGGCCTGAGGAAATACTGTTGTAATGACTAATGCAACCAAGCCAGTCATCTCAATCTACTCACTGTGACTTTGAACAAAATTGGTCCATAGTCCAACACTGCTGACTGAACCTTTAACTAGTTGGATGTTCAGTGGGTTTTGGAATGAGAGCAGACACTGTGAGACTCCTTAATCCTACCTTGTCAGTCAAAGGGCCTGACCAAACATAGTCATTAGCAGTATTTCACTCTCCACTGCAAACAGGGCTCAGGGGGAAGTTGAAGAGACGTGTGCTGCATCGGCTGCTTCAAAAAGTCAAGAAATTATCTTGTCATTCACAATAAAGCCTGCTTAATTCTTGCTGTAACCAACATGGTAGACAGCACATTCATCAGACATTTAGAGGCTGCTGACATTTCCAATGTTATAGTTCAGTCAAAGCTGCAGCAAAGATTATTAGAAGTGAGGGTTGCTTACTATGAAGTGAGTATCTGATGTATGAGCAGTAAGAGAATGTGCGAAAGAGAGACGTGCAAAATCAATTATTTGTTACTTTTGCTACCATGGTGATATTGGAGCGAAGTAGTGATGTATCATTATGACCTACTTGTGTTGTTGGCAGTGTGGTTAATGACATAACAGTGTTCGCAGTAGGTTGTATATAGCTGGCTAGAAGTGGGAAAAAAAAGCCTGAAAGCATTTGTCACTGTGAAGCAAATATTACGACAATCCAAAGTTAAAAGACATGAAATTGAATGTGGCCAAACTAGATAGATGCTCTGCCAATGATGCAACTGAAGAAATTTAGCTTAGTAGAAATTAAACATATGGCTTCACATCTTCATTAGCTAATTTGTCCTCTTCTTCCTCTTTTTTTGTAATTTTACAGTTATGAGTTTTTGGATTTAGTGGACAGATAAATGAGGGAAAATTCATCCAAAGTGGTGTGTGGTCGCCCCGCGACAGTTGCTATGTTACTTATGTATCAGTCTGCTGCTATTGTGGAGGGGGCTGAGACAGGACTCGGGTCTTCAGAGATTTCTGTCAGCCGTCGACTCAGATTTTAGAGCCATCTGGCATGCTGAGGCTGGGGCTGTGCAGCTTACCTTGTGACTTTCTGTGTGCCATGGCCAGCGACGTATGACTTGTGCTTTCAAGGTCATGACCCTCAACTCATTTCCTTCCTTGCAGCCATTCTGACAGCAGGGTTAAGTTTATATGATACCCCCAGATAAGTGCTACTTGAAAGTGCCAAGTTTCTGGAATCAGGCCTCTCAGCTTTGATCCTCTGGTTTCTGTTATGACCCCACTCCGTCCATATTGGCCCTTGGTCCATCTGGACAGACCCCCACATACATACACACACACACACCATCCTTTATTAGTACCCAGTTTCCCACCCCAATAGGAAGTTTTTTAGAGTCCCAGATTGCATATTGTTTTTTTCCTCATCATCTAATTCTGCATATGGCCATAAGTGATCACTTTATAACAAACTGTTGCAAGTTTAGTCTTTCCCATGGCAGTTACACAGAGATGTTACTATAATGTAACCACTAAATTAATATTTATTACTCTCATGGAATTGTTGCAGTGATAAGCTAAGATGTCAGTACTGAGATTATGTTGTTTATTGAAATAATACTGTAATAGGTCATTCACAACTATAAATAATTATATCCATACAGCATTTCATCCAAATATTCAACAAGAACAAGTATGGTCCCTGATAAGTTTAGTGAGTCTATAATTACCATTCTCAAATATTTGGAGGGTTTTTGGTTCTGTGTGGCCGTTCACAAAGTAACTCTCCCCTGAGAGCTGCCCTGGAATTTGTTGAATCTTTGAACCCTGTGCACAGCCGGCTGGTTTCACAGGCCTGAGGAATCTTTCAGTGGCCCTTGGTGCCAGGAGGAGGGCATCAGGTGTCGGGCCAGAGCCTCAGTCCTCCCTGCTCTGGCTGCCCCGGGGTTTTCGAGGAATGAAAAAGCTGGTGAGATTTCCCAAGCTAATACTGACTAATTGAGAGGATTGATTGCAGAAAAAATGAGTAAATATATAAAAATGTGTGTTTCAGATGTTGTATGTCAACATATGTGTGTGGATGTACATATCTGTGTGTTCCTGAATGTTTTAAGGGAAGATGTGTCCATTTCTGTCTCAGGAGTGTAGTAGATTGGTGGAGGAGTTTTGTTCCTTTCTCTCAGTGGTATGTGTGAGTGTTGTTGTCCTTGATAGATTTGGCCCTCTGATGGAAGTCAGCTGGTCTCTAGAACTGAGAGAAGGGCAAGGCCGAGTGCAGCATCCTCCTCACAGGTGCCTCCCATCCCATGTGAAGGACAGCAGCACTGGCTTGTGAAGTTAAAAGAGAGAGGCACTAGGCTACAGACTGAATATTAAAACTAGTAACCAGACACACCTCATCCAACTGCAGAGGCAGTATGACAGGTCTTTCTAAATGACAGCCCTGTAGGTGCAAACCAGTTAGAGGACTGTTTCTATTTTATCGTTGAAATAAACATATTTACAGGAGAAGTTCCTGTTTATTCTTCTTCTACTCTAGAGGAAGACACATTTACCATTTCCAAAACCAAGACACACCTTGTTTTGTAAGACTCTTCACTCTTTTTTATACTGTTCATTTGTCTTATGTGGTATCACTTGAACAGGCAGCAACCAAAAATGGAAAAGCCCCGTTTGGTTTTGATTTGAGATAAATACAAGATTCGGTTTTTGTGTTTGATCATAGTTAGGCTGTGGCCTAGCGACAGTTTCTTAGAATTTTAAGTTACCCCTCTTACCTCAGATGACAGTTGTTTTTTTTTTCCTCTATACATCTTAACAATGAATGGGAATGAGACCTCTATGTAATTAAAATAAAAGACTGAAAAGTAGGGTCAGGTATTGTATTATTATGTTTCAGACATGACAGTGAGCATGTCATAGAGTTGTTTGTTACTGCAATAATCAGAACATATTTATGGATTGTGGTCTCAGTACATGAATGCAGAAAATGTTAAAAGATGCAAGTCCGGTTAGCACTTGTGTACAGTCTTGGCATCAATACAGTTGTAGTTAATTGAGGTTGGGATTATTTGGATCACGGTGGCCAAAAAAACTTGAGGTGATGAGCCATTGGCTAAAGTCAGTTTGCAGCTACTCTGGCTGCACTTAACAAGAGATTTCCAAAGTGCTGTTTCATTTCCACATTAGTGCTGTTTTGGTGCATGTTTCCCATATTGGAAATTTGTTTAGGACTGTTCAATTAGCTGTTAATAACCAAACTGCTCTGATAAGTAGCTTTCTACAGTAAGTTATAGTATGTAAAACTGTCTTTAAGAAGAGGGGAGGAGTTGCCCAGCCTTAATACACACTGTAGCACAGTCCTGTCCTGGCATGTACCACAAACTTTGCCAGTTTACCAGACTGGCCTACAGTGCTACCTTGGACAATGAACATGGAACAATTTGCCAGCTGATCCTAGACTTGCTCCAATGCTAAGTTCTTTTAATTCCAAACTAAAGATTCCTTTTTAGTCAAGCTTTTCCTTAAACAAACACACCATATTTGTACAGTATGTATGTGTGTATTTGTGTATATGTATGCATGGATGTTTCTGTGTAAAAGCACATTTTTGCTGTTTTACTTTGAACTGCTTTTGTATGACATGGTGCTGTACAAATAAATTTGAATTTGAATTTGAAAGGAGAATCTTAAAATCTTAAAAAGGTTTTCACCAATGTTGTATTCTTTCTTATGCCCTTGAAGTTGCTGCTGAGGCTGTGTTCTCACGACATGCAGCACCTCTTACTGATGATTTGTATTTAACATATTGGAAGATTCACGGTATTGCTGATAGCTGCTAAGAGTCTTTATACGTCACATATTTTTCACTTGTGTTTTCAGCTCACTCATGTTTTGATGGGACCATGTGCAGCCTTCACAGCTACCTTCTGATGGGAAAGCTTGCACAGGGATGGTAGTCATGAATGGGCTTGAGTGTGAGAGACTTGCTTCTGGGCTACTGGGAGTGGTAGTCACCTTGAGCACAGTGTCATGACTTAGGAATGCTATCGATGATAGTTATTTTTACATGATAGCCTTTAGGCCAAGGGGAGGAGTGGGACGAATGGGTGGGCACATGGTTTTACCTGTTCGAACTCAACATCTTTAATGGGGATGGATGGTGTTCAAACATGAATGTTAAGATTATAATTATATTAAGGATATGGCTGTTGGCCAAGTATTTGCAAGGGTGTTAACCTATTTCTCAAACGTTTGATCTCCTAGTTCTATGAAAGCTTTTGTGTCATCATCACTACCTTATCTGTTCCTTACATCACTATTTATTAGATACACTAGGTTATGGTTTAAACAGTTTATTAAGTTCTATTGATATCAAATAGTCCTGATGGAAATTTAAGTTGAGAGAAGGATAACAGAGGTTGGAGGCATCACCCTGGAACACAGGCTTTGAATGTCAAGCCTGTCTGACTTGGTCAGAAGTTCAGCCATTCCGCATTCTTGACTAAAGGATAAAGCAACCCTAATCCCCTTTACCAGGTAGCTAGAGTTGGCAGTGGAGCCAGGAATTCCTGCGGCATACCGATTTGGGGAAGTTGCTAGGGTTTGGATGGACAATTCGAACAACAATAGAGTACTCTCATTCAAAGAAAAATAGGGTTTAAGTTTTGTGAGAAAGTCCTGCCACCACAGAGATAGGTACCATGTGGAATGTGACATATTTAGAGTGCTTTTGATTCAGAGGCATTGGCCACTATTTAAAAAAGTGGGCTGGGTGATTTAGGGAGTCCAGAAGTAGGGTGGAGAGCTGGGAAAGAGAGCCAGAGAGAGTGAGAAAGACAAATAAATAGCGAAGGAAGGTGGTTATAGAAGGAACGGATATGTGTTCCTGATCTCATGACAGCCAGGCCATAGTGTGAGCGTCCAGCCAGGGCAGACTATAGTAACAGCAGGCTCTACAGCAGCTTACCTGGCCATCAAACTGAGCCAATGACCTGCCAGCCTTGCCTCCAATAGTCCGATGTCAGGGATCAGGATCAGCCCGACAAGAGTGACTTCAGAGACACAGAAGGCAGCGTCTAGCTCCTTTATCTGCCTCCATAATGCTGCCAAAGACTCAGGCCTCCGCAGAGGTGGAGCAGCATTACTGACCTGTCCTGCTGCTCCTCTCAGGCCCAGTGGATTAGCTGTGAAAAGGCCCCCAGAGAAAAACTGTGGGTGAAATACACTGGCCTGTCTTTGTCCCGTCTGTCTGCTGGGCTGGGGAGCACTGACTTTAGCCCTCTGTCAACTAGGCCCGGTGAAACCCCTCAACAAAAGCCATTCATCTGTTGTACTGTACATGCCAAATGGCTGGCATTCCTCTTCACGAGTTGTTTTGTAAGCCGCATCTGTCTGTCTGTCTCTGCAATTACAAGTCTGTTAAGAGAAGAATGGTTTCTGTGCAGCTGGGGTTTTCTGCGTTTGCCGAGTAGATCTGATTAACCTTCTGTCTGCTCATTACTGACCATTGGCCAGACATGTTTTTTTAGCGATTCAGTCATTGAGACACAAGATTAGGTTTTTGCTTGTACAAGAGCTGTACTATGTAAGGTCACATACTGTGTGTAAGGTTCTTTGTCAGAGCACTCTAATTGTAATTACATGTATCCGGTTCATCAACTATTGCATCAAATTTCTCACATTATATTTGACTGCCCTTATTACAGAGTTATAACGAATGATTATATGATAATTTTCTATGGTGTGGAGGATTTACTCAGTTTTCTTTGTGTGAGAATGGATCTATTATAATTTCTCTTTATTCTCTGATAAATTACATCTTTATGTGCTTAATGAACATATCACAGTCTACTGCAGTATCAGCCTCAAAAGCATCTTTGAGTAGTTCTTGATTAATTATAATTCCCTTGATCAGAAAGGAATGTAAAGAATTTGTCACACTGCAGAGCAGTCACATGAGGGTTTCAGGCTTTTAAAATGTGCACCAGTCTGAGAAGCAAACACACAGAGATCATTTTTCAACTAGAAAATTCATATGGCAGGAGAAGTTTGCTGAGGTAGCTTAATTAGTTTGCCGTGTGTTTTTGTAGTTGAGCGACCATCTACACTCAGTTTAGTTTTCCTGATGCTGGTACCTGTTTAAATGCACAGTCCATACCCTGTAAACACTGAATTTTAATCTCAACTGTAATTTTGGCCAAACCCGATGTAAGAGATGACAACTGGACAATGACACATTTTAGAATAGAATAGAATAGAATAGAATAGGCTTTTATTGTCACTGTACAGTTAAGTACAACGAAATTGTGGGAAACACAGGAAAACACACAAAATAGTGCACAGAAGTAGTGAGCCTCGAGCCGCTGTGTCTGTGCGCGCCGCCATCTTGGGCTCCAATGACCTTTCCACTCCAGCACATTGGAATTAGAATTTACTGAAATTTAGAAATGAGGTTTAACTGAAGACTTTTGGCTTTAAGTTTTAGAAATCAAAGACTTCATGAATTAGAACTTGAAGGAAGGCTCATAAATCAAGGAGACTGAATAGCACTATGATACCTGTTCCCTCTTCACACAGTCTGGATGTTCACAACCTCAGACATCATGAAAGATAGCACTTTCCTCAGTTTTGATTTGCCAAAAAACAGAAAAATTTGCTCATGTCAAAATACTCTCTGACTACACTGTATGTCTGACTTATTATTGTTACTTATATGAGATTGGGGTTTGAATAGCTGATTAGGTGGGGTTTGGTTTAAGAATCAGTTCTGATTCAGAACAGGTTTCAAATTGCATAAGAACCAGGGATTCATCTAGGCACATGTTTTTCAATTAAGGTAATGAATTCCTGAGAGCACATTTCAGACATAATGCAATGTAGTGAACAGAAGCAAACTCTGAAAAGTGTGGCCAATGTTTACAAGAAAGGGAAGATGCAGTAAAATGTAATTACTATACGCTTATTCTCTGCAATTGCACGTTTATGGGAATAATTTCATGCAGCTGAAGGAGTCATGACACAGCATTACACAGGAATCCAGCATTTTTTTTAAATCCCCAGTTGTACTAAGAATAACATTCATCAGACAAATCTGTAGTAATTTTTGTCCAGTGGTCACATTCAGTGTATCCTCTATGTACAGTAGTTTGGGGAAAAGTAAGTAAGTGTGATTGGTGAATTGGTGGATCAGCAGCAAGTGTGTAGGACTTTCATATCTTTGTTGATGGTTGCTTAAATCTGCTGAATCTGAAGATTTCACTATCAACACTTTTTAGTTTATTATTCAAATAATGCAATAGGAACAAGATCAGAGACTGATTAACAGAAGAACCTGCAGAAAACACACAGACATGCCAACTCTGCAATCAAACACTTTTACTTTTTGCTTTTTTGTGTGAGGTGACACTGCAAATCATTGTGATAAATCATGGTTAACTTTAAATTTTGAAATTCCAAACCAGTGTGTAAACATAATAATTCAACCTGTCTTTGAACCAAAGCAACCAGACTACAAGTTTTCATGCACCTGTATGTCATCACTAGCCAAAAATGTGTGTATATATCTTTACATGTGCAGGATTATGTATATGCATTTCAATCTGTTTTCTTTGCAGACTGCACTTAACAGACATAGATCTTAGAAACAGCACAGTGTCTGTAGGTCAATAAAAGAGTGTCTCTTGAACTACTGGCTGCAGGACTGCACTGAATGTGATTTTTTTTCTCATCTGAAAACTCAAGGAATCTCAAACAGTTTTGAATTGCCATAGCCCCAGTAATGAAGTTGCTGGTATCTAATTTATTAGCATTTAATATTTGTTCTTGACGCATTAAGGAGCTGTGTAAATATGTGTGCGTGCGTGTGGGTGAACATTCATGTATGCGTGTGTGTGTGGGCTTTTTTTTTTTTTAGGACAGGACTTTAACCATTTAACCATTAATGCACATTAACCAATGCATGCATTAACCAATGGAGACTCGTGTCACTGTTGGGACAAATATTGAGGTCCCAAGTCAAGTCAAGTCAATTTTATTCATATAGCGTCAATTCACAACAGAAGTTATCTCGAGGCACTGTACATATAGAGCAGGTCTAGACCGTACTCTTTATCTTATAAAATTTACAGAGAGAGACCCAACAGATCCCACCATGAGCAAGCACTAGGCGACTGTGGCAAGGAAAAACTTCCTTTTGAGAGGCAGAAACCTTGACCAGAACCGGACTCTGGATGGGCGGCCATCTGCCTCGACAAGTTGGGTTTAGACAGAGAGAGGGGGTGGGGGGATGGGGTAAGAGAAAGACTACAATTATTATTATTATTATTATTATTATTATAGCTAAAGGAATAATAATGACAGAACAGAGAAACATTAATAGCAATAACACCACCACTAACACTAATAAATGTTTAATTGTTGTAACATCATCGGTTGAGCTGGATCATGGGAGCAGCAGGAGACTCTACAGCTCCGGAGGCAGACACCTGCAGTAAGAGACAGTAGAAGAAAGAGAGAGAGAGAGAGAGAAGCACAGCCTGGGCACTAATGTGCTTGAGGGAAGAAACACACAGTTAGAGTGATGCAGCATTAGATCCCCACTACTTTTTAGGGTTAAGACTGTTTTAGGGTTCAGGTTAGAATTAGGTTATGGTTAAGGGTAGGCTAAAGGTTCAGCATTTAGTTGTGATGTTAAGGTTAGAGTAAGGGACTAGGGAATGCATTATGTCAGTGAGTGTCCCCATGGGCATAGTGGAGCAAATTTGTGTGTGCGTGCGTGTTGCTGGGTGGCTAGCTCTGGGTGGTAACTCTTGGCAGTAATAAGTAGCTGTTGCGAATGATTAAATCAAAAGGCCTTGCACATTTCCATTCTCATAGACACACATAGAAGAAGATGATGTTCCCAGTGTGCGTTATGTCTTGTGGGTGTCTCCACATCGGGGTGTTTATGACTGCTGAGATGCGCAAACCTCTTAATTAGTTTAGTGTCAAGCCAACATTGTAATATTAATGTGTGTAAGATGCTTGCTGACAAACTGGCAGAAGATGCAAAGAGAAACAAATGCTGTACACATCAATACACACACAAGAAGACACAGAGCAGTGTGACTATATTAATTGTAACTTATTATTCTGTTTTATTGTCACAGATGGAATGTTTTTATGTTGCTCATCAAAGCAACAGTCCTGTCCTCTAGATATATTAGGGACAGCTGTGTTATGTCTTTATTAATTGTCTTTGAGGAGGGGATGTGGGGTAATGGTGCTCAAGTCCTTGTTACTCAGTTGGTGTCCTTTTCATGGCCAAAGACACACAAACACATGCACATTGTGGCACACTATTAACCCCAGTTCCACAGTAAAAGGCCTGCCTCTGTGTGAAGGTCACGTAAAACTGACAGTCTAGGCTGATACCACAAGAGCCTACAATTTGGCCTGGTGTCATTTCAAATCTGCCCCATCACTTTCACACACTCACACCAGCTGTGTCACCGTGGGCCTGTGCCCGAAAAAGTAAGTGTGCATTTGTCACCGTGTCATCCTGTCCCACACGGAGTGCTCCGTTCCCACACGGTTAAAGAAACGCTGCCCAGAGGTCGGTTGCCCATTCCCAACCGGCTCACCGTTTCAGTGGCTGGAAATCCCCCTGCGCACAAAGAGGCCAGATATGATACCACAGCACTGCAGGCAAGGGAGGGAGCTAGGGACAGTATTGATATGGCAAGCACTTTTGTCTGGGAAAATCCTTAAGGGAATGCAACCAATTGTTGTTAATTGTATGGGACTGCATTCTGTCCCAAGTGCTGCTGGTATGTGTTACTTGTTTTGAATTGGAGAGACAAGTATACTTATACTGATGATCAGTGCTTGTGTTTTTTTTCTTGTGACTCATTTTGGTTTTGTGGATTGCGCTTTTTTTCATTTGGGGTTGTATCAATCTTCTCGACACTCACATGTAACGACATCACGTTCACATTGCTCAGAGATCGCCTGTGTTATTGTGCACGTTCACACACAGCTCGTTATGATTTTAGCTGCAAGATTTTGTGCATTAACACGCCTAACTGCTTTTGAAGGCAATATGTTGACACCTTTCGACATTCACTAAGAAATTTACCCTTCTGTCCTAGAAGTACACAGTATCCTTTAGGATTATTACAACTCTTTTTATTGATAACGTTATGATGTAAAGAAACTTTTTTATGTAATTGTAACCAGAGTGAAATATATTCTCTGCAGAGTTCCCACAGTAAAGGAGTGACAGTAGGATGAGTGGGGGATATTTGGTGATGAGAGGACACGTGCTGTTCAATCCTGGTGGTCCTCTAGGGATAGACAAGGTGCATTCCCAGTTCGTCACTGCACTGTGTAATAGAAAGAGAGAAAGAAACCAGAGAGGCAGAGTCTGCAGAGAGATCCATGATGCAGCCACAGAGACGATGTGTTCCCCTGGGCAGCATAATGAAGCTCTCAGTAGGACAACGTGGTTTGAATGCACTTCAGACGGAAAGGGGGAGAGATGTACAGCCCCATATGCATCTACTCACCACATCATATTTCCACAGCCATGAATGAGGCCCTCACACAGACAGCCCCCACTGCTGTCAGATGGTCAGAGCCAAAACCTTTCACAACATGTCCTCTAGACAATGCAGAGAAAAACTCTTTCTTGGGTTTGCACCAAGCAGAACCCTTGGAGAGGACATGGTCTGTCTTCAGGCTGCAAGAGCACAGAGTGCTTCAGAGAGAGATGGTTTGCTTTTCTCAGAAATCTGGAGAGCAATGTCATATTACCCTCAGTGCTTTATGTGGTCTCTAGCTCTTTTTACACCATGTTTTCAGAATTGTCTATTGCAAAACTGGTTTTACTTTTGTTTTACTTACTGTTGTTTTGTTTTGATTGTTGTTCAAAAACTGTTATAGGTCTGACGGTGATGGGAACTGGAGCTCTCATCAGTTTGGTTGTGTTTAACTGGCGACAGTTAGGGCCACTTTATGTGAATATGACAGCTACAATACAGACCTAGCAAAATAAAGCAGTAGTAGAATCACACACTGTGAACAGGAGGCCAAATAGGACAGCTACCAGATGAAATGTGCCCCATTTCTGTGATTGCAATTAAGTCCATGGCTCAAAGCCAAAGAGCTTGAATGTGAATAAGCACCAAACGCCTCAGACAATAACATAGCCAGACTTTGTAATTGTTGTAATCCCGACCCACCATTTATTTTGGTTTTGCTCTTTTTTTTCATCACAAATGAAAAGAATGTCAAAGATTTCAGAACTTGATATGGTGCAAAGTTTTCTTGTACTAATGATCCTATTTTCATACCATTTAGACTGCTTTGAAATAAGTATTTTACCCTGAAACCTTTTCCCGTGTCCATCTGTGATTATTTGGTATTTTTAATTCTTGAATATACAATGAACAAAAAAACAAAGGTCTCTGAATTATTGTTTGCCACTGTTTTGTTTTTAGGTCTGTAAACAATGTAAATGAATCACCAGGATATTATGTTGATAAGATTGTTTTGAGATTTCCCAATATTGCTCAGCAGACATTGAGTAATAATACATCAGTCCAAAATATTTTTTACTTTTTTTTTTTTATTTCACCCAGCACGTAACAGATCTTCAGAGGATAATGCAAATGTTACTCAAGTTGTGTATGTTGGTGACTCTTACAGTACTTCCTTTTACTTTGTTTACCCTCCCCAGGCCAAGGTTTTAGGGGAATTTTCAGTCAATAAGCCTATTTAAAGCTGTCATTTGTGTTTTCTGCGGGCAAGAACAGCCTGTTTTTGACAGCATGTGTGTCCATTGTTGTTCCTGCAACGTGAGGCACTGTTGTCTGTGGTCTAATTTGGTCAGAGTTGACTAATCTCAAAAGGGTAACTTGCCAGCTGCAAGAGTTAGCAGACGTCCATCAGCCTGTGGATGTGTTCCATGTGCATCTTGACGAACCTTGAGCTACACTGGTGCTCTACTCTAGACTGCTTTGTTCCTCGCCTGTTCCCTCTCTCTTGACTGCAACGTGTGATATGTCTGTTTTAATCCTTCCTCATCCCAGAGTCTCCCCATCTTCACAGCTGTACTGAGCCCCTCTCCTCATTTCTCCTCCATCTGGAGTTATCTGTTCAACTGAGCGAACCTTGTCTCCCAAATGTCCCCATACCCCAGTCTCCATTTGGAGTTAGGAATCCACTGGAATCCCCTTTTGATAAGGGGCAAGAAATATTGCAAGGCCAGGACACAGGCAGGAAGCCTGGCTAAAGCAAGGTACTATTTTGGTTGAACACTCCCATTGTCTGTGGACTGGGGATGGCTGACTGCCTGGGGGGAGAGGGTGGAGGGTGACAGAGAGAGGAATGATGTACTGTGAGGACATTGCACTAGTACGCACGCTCCTTCCCTCTATCCTCCCTCCTCCAGCTCTGATCATTCAGAGGGTCCTCTGTCCCCCTTTTCACTGTTGAACTCATGGCAGTCACACTCTGAAACATGTGCAAAGGAAGGGGCCGGGTGCCGGGGTGGGGTAGGGGGGCTCTGTTATGTAACAGTGCCTTCCCTAACAGGAGCTCCAGTCTCTTAAAGATGTAGTGTGGCAGAGGTGCAACTGAATTTGGACATCAAACGGCTATTAAAAGAGACAAGGAAGAGATGATGTAAGGCTTAAGTCCCATTTTTGTTGTAGTGGACAATCCCTTTTGTTGTTTGGCTGCAATGATGCCACGTGCTAACAATAACTGCTTTTAGGAAAGGGTGGGATGACACGATGAGAGAAAGGGAATGTCGGCCTTGGACTTTTTATAAATCGAGATGTAAATATGGAAAGATTTATGTGGAAAGAGAAGAGCCTGCTTGGAAAGAGTGCACTCGGAAAATGATGTGTTGTCATATCTTTACAGGCTTGTAGGGGAGTCCCAACTACCCCTAAACTGTAAACACACTTTTAAATATTTGCAATGATAAGTTTCAAAGTAGCTTTCTGTTTCATCTTTAGAAGTTTATACAGTTATGTTACAGAAATTTCCCAGGCAGACTTGTGAGTGTGTGAACTCAGTAACACCACAAGGCCACACAAAGACACTCACCGCACACACACACACACACACACACACACAAGCACTAAAAATGGGAGGGGAATCAATGTATGTTACGGGAAACGTGTTCTTGTTTTAGTTTTACTGGTACGCAAGGTCTCATGGCTGCATCCTCCAACTGTCAGAGGCCCTCACTCCTTTAGGTCTGAATCCCTCAGAGACAGCGAGACACATCAGCCCAGACAGGCGTTAATGTAAAGCATCCAAATAACTGAAACTACAGGGGTTCAAATCCTGATGTTCCCCAGCTGATTGTCTGCTTGTCCCGTCATCTGTCTGCTTAAAAAGAAAGAAAGATATAACGCTGCTAAATGAGCTCGGAATTGCCCGGTCATCTTTAAAAATGAGAAAGCAAAGTACAGATGATTTTTTCTGGTGATATTTCCTGGCAGCGGCTTATCTCAGATGTTTGCAAATTGCTGTAACATTTAGACATTAACTTGCTGGGTAATCGGGACTAAAACAACACAGCAACAAGTATAAGCTTCTCAGCGTCCTAGCTCAAGAAGGCTGCACAAACAAACAAGATGAAAGGTCGTAGTAAAATGCTCTGAACTACAAGTACGTCATGTGTGGGCCACCACGTTGAGGGCATTAAAATACACACACACCATACCTCACACCCACACACGCAGATGTGGATACGTGGATATATGTGCTGTGCCTAGAAACAACATACATTGTACACACATGCACACACTCCCAACACTTGCCCTCTCAGACTTCAGGGGGCCTCCGTTCAGCCTACATGCACACCCACGCGTTCCTGTTGCTGCCTCGTCTCTCGACACAACTCTGGCTGAGCCACTGAGCCAACTGGTGATAACAGCACTTCTCCTCGCTCCCTCTTGCGCTTAGCTGTTGTACTCTGCTTACCATCTGTAGCCTGGCTGGGGCTGGGGCTGGGGCTGAGCGTCATGTGCCCGCAACTGGGACCCAAGATCCTGAGGACACACAAAGCACAGCCAAATCCAGAGGACATACACATACACACGCACATCTCATGATAGTCACAACTGTAACGGCCATGAGATGAGTGGGTGAAGAGCAGAAAGAGATCCAGGCTATTCTGCGCTGGACACAGGCAGAAAAAAGGTGGGACTAAACAGCAGATGTTCCTGGAAGAATGCAGAAAAAAACGTGTAACATTTAGAAACAAACGTTGAGAGTGTTTTAGTGGCGAAAGCGAGTATCAGCCAGAGGGCTCCAGGCGAGAGGAAGGGCCGAGACAAAAAGGCGTACAATAATTGCAGAGTTAAGTAATCTTCCACTTTTTAAATATTGTATGTGACAATAAAATCAAGGTAGGGGACAGTCACCAACGTTTATTACAGAGAATTGCAGAGCAAATCAGTTGATTCCGGCAGATTTGCCATATTTACACTGTTTACAGATTGCAAATCATCTTGACAATGATGACCTTTGAGAGCAGAGAGAACTGCAAAGTCCATTATGGAGGAAGTTATCATACTGGTTGTCAAAACATCCAATTTTAGCTAACCCTGTTCTTGCCAAATGACAAACCAGCAATAGACATTTCCTCTTTTCATCCATTCTGGGCACTTCAAACCAGAAGCCATAACCAATAGTAGAACTACATAACTTGATACAGTCACTACATCACAAGGGATTCTCACACACCACCTATGTCGCAAAAGACAAGTAGCGCGGTTGCTGTACCACTTTCACCAATAGACCAAATTGAAGAATCACAGTCATGCAAGCAGCTGAAGGTCCATAGTTCCGTGATGGTCCTTCCATTCCGTGCTGATGTCAACACTAGCATTGACAGTGACAATGTTAACATGCTAGTGTTTGCTTGGGTGTAATGTTTCAATGTTTACTGTGTTTCAATGGTTGGCATGCTAACATTAAGCTAATTAACAAAATACAAAAGTATGGCTAAGTACTCAAATGTCATTATTTTGCAGGTAATTGGTCATAAACCAAAGTTTTAGAACACTTAAAATTTTACCCTGATGATGAAAATTTAAGGAAACATAAACTTATTATTGCTGAAATCTGGGGAGGAATTTATCAATCGTCGCCAAATCTCATGGCCAAACCATCTAGTTGTTGAAGATTTTGCTAAAAATGATGCGTCGCCTCATGGTTGCTCTAGATGAAAAACATGAAATTATCTTAACTATTATTCGCGATAAATAATCTGCTGGTAGCATAGCTACATTAAGATTAGACAGAAAGTGTTCATTTTGGGCTTTAAATGTGAACATGTGGGGTCATTACTAGACTAGAGATTCAATCAAGTTCTTGCAACAAGTAGTTCCAACTAAACAATCTGATTGGTCAACAAGACTTGTTGAACATGCTCAAATCAGCATGACATATACTCATCACTAAAAATATTACTCCATATACATTTTACTTTGTTGGTCATAGTTGTATAATCGCAAAGATTACTCGAGTGTCCTTCGCGTCATTTGAGCAAAGCGCCTCGGCTTTCTCATCAGCTGTGTCGGTGACCACGAGCGCTATAACAAAATTCATGTAAAAGTTTGCGGTTGCAGAAGCTACCATCTGTGGTAAATAAATGCAGTGTCTTTGTTATAACGCGTGGTTGATAAAGTAAGCATTCATTTGTGCAGCAGGCTATTGATTGATTCTATAAAGTCAGAGACCTCGATAAAGCATTAACGTCAGCTCGAGTTCACTCATCTGGGACTAGAAATCTTTTCTGTTGCTAGAGTGCGTTACTAAGGGTCTGATTATTTGCGTGTATTCGCTTCGGTTCCATTACATAGGAGTCCACTAGCGTGACTGATTGTGTTCAGTTATTAGTCAGACCCATGCTATTTCCATGGAAACAGAACAAACACTCTTTCTCTAATTTTGAGCAAATTGTTAATCAACATGAATAGATTTTGATTACATTTTACTTTGTTGGTAATAGTTGTATAATCGCAATATAAATGAGCCAAATCATCTGTACCATTTAGCATACTCATCAGAGGATTGAATATTCCCAAGATGAATTGCAGGGGCCAGTGAGAGGCAGAATGGACAAGATGAGAGTGACAGATAATGGAGGGTCTATGTCCAGGAAGAAAGTGTTACAAAGAGAGACAGGGAAAAGGATTAAATGTGTATGTGTGAGTGGGTGAGCAGGAGGGGTGAAACATTACATACAAACATAATAACCAAAGTCATGTTTCATGCAATATAATTTTAAAGTGCACCATTGTGAACTAAATTTCAAAGATGATAATGACTTTGTTTAGCCATGTTCAGACATGGCCCCTCATCACATTCCATGGTTGAGGGACCATGAAAAATGTTACTATTAAAATCTTTTGCTTTTTTTTTTTTTAACCTCACAGGCAACCAATAATGAGAGGAAAGAAATACGATACGATACAATGCGATACTGGCTATCTGTAGAAGTTCACAGAGAGAACTGATCAAGATGAGTTAAAATTCCAATAGATTTATATCAAATATTGCTTTCTCTGCACAAATCTGAAGCCTAATTCACTCAGTTAAGTAAGACGATGAGCAACATCTTCACATTTATTACAGGAGGCTTTAAAATACTGATAGAAGGCTGATCTCTAAGGCAAATATCTGGGGAAAAAAGTGATTAATAACATTAATGATGACTGTTCCATTTAGCCAGGGGGCTGGTGTCATCCATACTCTCTCGTTTGAGTGGCTTACTGGGACACTTAATGGAACTGAGCCATCGTTAGGCTGATTAGTTGCACCTGTGCTTTTCCTGATATGACAAGTCAAAGTTTTTGCTGTGAAAAAAGGTATGTGAAGTTTAGAGGGAACTGTTTACAGTTTACAGTTGCTTTGTGACCTACACCCATGGAGCTCAAAGGATTCATCATAATTTGTCAGCAATACGGGTAATGTATTTATCCTATAAGACATATAACAAAAAGATATGACAAATATGTGCTGTCTTAACTTGTCAAATGTGACTGTATGTCATTTCAGCCTTGGAGAATTTGTGATAGCCTTTTTGCACTCTTTGTGGTTTGAACCATTAATTAGTTTATTAAAAATACTGAGTCAGTCATCAGTTGCAGAAAATTTGCTTTGTACAAGTAAACTTAAGTTTAGCATGACGAATAGTTAGATTGTACTCTAAGCATTCTCCAATGGATCCACTAGGGACTCATCAGAATAGGATAAAAAACAAACAGTATAGAACAGAATAGCATTCATATGCTTACAAGATATTGAGTTCATAAGGGTGTACATCAGGAACAATGGTTGACTAAAGTTGTGAATATTTCCCAGCTGCCCGATACTGATTTGTTGTAATTTAGTGTTGAGTATTATGGAAAACCCTTTGGCACTGCTTATGAATCACAGGGTTTTTATGTCCTTGATCCTCTTGTGCTGTTGACCACTGTTTGGTTATGAATGTATTGGATCTTGTGAGAACAAGAGAACCGAGCCAGGAAGGAGCGAGTTTGTCTGAATGAGCCTGCCTGTCTCATTGACACTGATGTCAAAAACTTCTAGGATCACATCCAAGCTGAGACAAGTGGTCATTTTGACTTTGAGAATATGGCACTGTTCCAAGCTTTGATGTTTCAGCTCTTAAAGATTGTAGATAGAGATAAAGGGTTATCAACAGATATTGCTTCTTCCATGAACTGTAGATATTTCAGACCCAGATGATGTTTGTGTAGTTGTATTTTGAGCATATTTTCTGGTTGACATAGTGGGGTTATCTCAAGAAATTCTTTGGTATATCACAAATTTATCTCTTGTCTCTGCTGTTAATTTTCACATTTTGTTCCTTAAATTCCCCAAAGAAAATCTGACTAGAGTTCTTCTGCCCTGAAGTTGAACTAATGAACAGACAGAGGGAGATCAGTTGTTTCCCACTATGCTCAGATACATGTATGTGTGCTTGAGAAGCATATATAGTATAGGAATTTGTAGTGAGGACTTTATCAAAAACAGAATAATATAGAACTGATTATATTAATTCCTGCATCTTCTAATTCAAGATCAGTGTATAGTGCACTGTATAGTAGTGCAAATGTGTGGTTACAGGACCAGGAGAGTGATCTGGCATGCCAGGGGCATGTGTGGGGACAGGAGGAGCAGGAAGGTGTGGATATGGAGTACTTTCTCCTCGACAAAATAACAATGTTTTTGCACATCTGATTTCAACCAGAGAGGAATTACGTGCACAAATTGAGGGTCAGTTCTTTAGTTAGTTTCCTTTCCCGGAATTCACTTTCAAGATGGATGTATGCACAGATGGATGGGTGTATAGATTGAAGTCTCGCTACTGTGGTTTGCCTGTTTCTTGACCTCTGAATGTGTGTGTGAGAGAGTGTATATGCTGTGCATTTCATGTTTGTGGGATGCAGTGCCTTTGAACATCCCTCCACTACTTAGTCTACTATATCTCACTGAGATGAATAGGGGTCAGTGCTGAGCCACCCACTCCTCACCACAACCCTAAACCCCTAAAAATACTACTTGTAACACGCCTTGAAGGACAGTTGGGTTCATTTAGCTGTTTATGTGCTGCTAATGTGTTCATTTTTAGCTCAAAAAATGTTTGATCATTTGCTGTCATGAGTGTTAGTCTATTTTTAATTATTAATAGTTTAGGCCAAAGTGTCAAGTACCAGTAGATGGAGCTAGTGACAGGGCATGCGATGTTACATGACAAACAACAGAAAGGATACTTCATAAATAGAATTTAAAAATCCATTTCCACATATGACTGAGTATGAATTATTGTACACAGTTGTCTGCATTACCACACCAAAACACCAGTTTGCACCATCTGTAGGCTATAATGTAAGTCCACAAGTCCTCCCTCTTTGATCCTTCAATTCCAGTCATGTTTCCTTCAAGAGTGTTCTCTCCAACTCTGCAATTTCAGACTGATGAAGAGGGTGTCTATCTAAAACAGTCCCAGCCCATCTGTGTCACAGGCCATATCTGTCATTATCTACATTTTATTGTTTTCTCTATGGTGTTGCCTACACCAACTGCCTCTGCCCTCTCCTCAGCACTGCGCTCTCCCTGATGAGTCACAAAGGTCTTCAAAAAGCTAGTCTTTAGTGACAGTGGTAGAAATGATGGTTCTTGTATGAAGTCAGAGTTGAGTCATTTTAAAGGAAAAGCTTTTGGCTCTACCCATCCCACATCAGTTTGTCACTTATGGTTGAGTCATAAAGGTATACAATGATGCTACCAGAGCTTGTTGAAATGAAAGCAGCAATAATCCCTGCTGCAGGTTCATTGTCACTAACTGGTGAGCTGCAAAGACTCTGCTAGCTGCCCCAGGATGATAAAAATGATGGCAGTGACTGTGAGGGATTCTATTTGACGAACAGCAGTCAGTAATGAGAGGAGAGGTGGAGGAGGATTTGGAGGAGACCACATAGTCAGAAGATCCCAGGATGAGTCACACCACAGCCCTTGTCAGTTAGAGTGGGGTTTCCTGCAAACACACGGCTGCAACATTGTGTAGATCTCAGTGTCTGTCTATGATAAGACGGCTGTTTGTTAACAGCCTTGCCTTCTGATTTCTACAAAAAAGGCTACAGGTTCTTAGACAAGCTCTCACCAGACTTGTGTCACCAGTGTTACCAGACTTATAAGTCAGACCAATTATAGATGAATCTTATCCGATGAATCTAGCCTAATTTTAGGTAGGGGGTGGATCAGGATGGACTCATTGACCCTACACAGGCAGACAGATACAGTATACTCTAGCCAGACAAATGCTGCCCATCCCGTCAGCTTGCTAGCAAGGGCAGTGAGGTAGATAATAATTGTCAGCTTGGCTGTGCCAGTGCCAATGCCAGGGTGGGCTAGGCCTGGTGGGTCTGGCTAAGAGGGAGTAGATCACTGTGGGCATCAGGAGTCTTGAGGGCTGAGGGAAAGAAGAGGATGTACACAGTCACTCACATTCTCTCAAGCATGCCCAGGCTCAGATGACACACACACATTAAAAAAGAAAAGGAGACTAGTGAGCATATGATGAATAGAAAATAGTTCTCGACTGTCTCCACACAATGACCATTTTCTAAATTTGTTCTCTGTGTTCTTTTATCACAGACAGTCATCCAGATGTGAAAATCAAACACCATTATTTATGAAGACAATAGGAATGATAACGATGGAAAACAGAAAGAAGCAGCACCAAAAGAAAGCTGCCAGCCTGTTGTGGCCCTACAGAAGACCTTGCACCTGGGTCAGACTCTTTCTTGGCACAACTGAGTGACATCATAAACATGGCTGCAATGACCAGCGAAGATCTGATCCCACTTGCAAGCAGTCCAAGCTTTTCATGTAAGTCATATGGTTTTATTCTTTTAACATATCATGGAAAGTCTTCATTGTATGGCCTGAGGATTCTAAAGTGGTCACCACATCCTACCACTGAGCAGCTTCTCTTGTTGTTGATATATTTTAAATGCCTGTCAGTTTAAAGAGCAGATATGTGTAGATGTTGTACCTCCAAAACAGATCTGTATTCATGTATGTGTGTATATGTGTGCATGAAAACCAAGAGAAAGAATCTGCAGTCAAACCCCACCTGAGCACCGTACCTGCTCTGGGTTTGTCTCTGGTGTTGAGCTGTAGAGGAAGTGAGTTTTTCTGTCGGCCTGTGCTCACAAGAACATTTATCACTCAGATCAGTCAGAGTTGTGGAGAAGAGGAAAAGTGGTCTGGCATGAGATCTGTTGCTAAGTCTTCCACATTTATGTCACCAAAGTATTTGGTGGCCACTGAAATTGGGACCTCCTGTTTAGACTGTGGGAACTGTTGGCAGTTTGTATAAAATCAACCAATGTTTCAGCTTCTCATTGTGAAACAAACAACTTCTGTGATTTGCTAACATCCTTACCTATAGTGTCCAACCAAAATGAATGAATAATACTGAAAAAAAAAAACACAGTAAATTTAACAATGTGGTGAAGATTTACCAATACCCAACAATATGTCCCTTCTCAGACCATAAAATGTGTACTACAGCACAGAACCAAACATGTTGTAATGTACGGTTGTTATATAGGATGTTTTCACAGTCCATCCCCTCACAGTAACGGAACAAAATGTCCAACAATAGCATCTCTGACATCGTCATTAGTAAATTCCCAGTGTAGCTACTGGAGCAGTAATAAGGTTTTAGGGAGAACAGTGTGTCAGCAGTGGTAATGAAATGCATCCAAATGGCCCCCTCTGGACATGATAAATAAACTCCAGGTGTCCAAAGGAAAAGGTTCAGCTATGGAAAACACAGGGAACATACGTCAGGACTTTGACACAGGAAGCAAACCTGGAGACCCTTGTAGTTAGAGGTAATGCTTTAAACGTGTAGGGCAGGAAACTAGCAGTATTATGAGAATGGAGACTGCCAGAGGCCTGAACATACAGTGTATCAATTTTTTATTTCATTTTTCCACATGTACCACTAATTTTAGTCTGTTGAATCAGAGGGCCTGACATGCCAATTATGCCACATGCAGTGCCATTCCTGAACTTTCAACACGTCAGTACTGAGTTTCCCACTACCCTTATATAGTGTTAGTGAGTAAACAGCCTGTAAATGTAAATGGATTTCTCCCTTGTCATAGTGGAGCTCGCTTCCTGTCAGCGGCCCCAGGGTGGGAGCACACAATGACTAACACCACCCACATTAGCTCCCCAGCAGGCAGTCAGCCCGACAGGCAGGGTGACACAGGGGTCATTTGTTTCTGTCAGAAGCACAGAAATAGTCTCTCAACTCCTCCTGGAGTGGACAAAGCAGGCGTGCATTCACTGGCCTCGTCAGGGTGGGATGTGCTCTTGTTGTGATTACCTGCCTCTGCAGAGGAAGGGCTTTCTCTGAGGACCTATGGAAAAATGCTGCTGTCTGCCAAGTGCCATGATTAGCGCCCCAGCCAGTTCCTGGGTCAGCTCAGAGGGCAAAAGTGTCTAGACCAGCCAGGGGATTTCCACAGGCTCTAGCCTGTGCTGTAGTTATAACTGCTTACAGTAGAACCCCAACTCTCAGGGCCCACATTCCACTTTGGACGGTTGTATGGCATTATTCCCTTCAGTGTGTGGTGGGAGTCGGATCAGACATTACATATGGTTTGAATATTGTATAGTTAATGGCCTCAATTTTTCATTGAGTCATGTTATTTGATGTAAATGGATCGAGAGATAGGAGGGTGGGAACTGGTGCGTTGATTTTAAATTAAAGAACTAGTTAGTGTAATACTGAAAAACCAGTTCTGTGCTGGTTTTATTTTAAATCTTATATTATTTTAAATTGATTGATTGATTGGTATTGTGCAGTGGAAGGAGCCCTGCCCCCTAATGCTAGGAGCTTCTAACTTGCTGCCAGATCTCTTACAGAGCATTCTGCATTACAAACTCAATGCTGCCGTTTGCCAGAAAAAGCACAACCAGTTAATGGTTCGGAACTCTGGCTTATCTTGGCCATCAACACAACAAAAGCTATAATTATCTGCAAAATAAACTCACTTCCTTGATTTTTAGACAAATAATGCATTAAACCGTTCCAGATAAACTTTGTTTTCCACTGTGTTGCCAGCCCCTGTGGAGAAGGAGAGGCATTGAGGCCACCAATAATGAAAGACCATTTCACTGGGCTACTCAGGAAGTTCTTTGCTTCATAAAATACGAACACCTTATATAACCAATTATTGCTTGAAAACTCTGTTTTGTTCTCTGAAAACAAATTGCCCCTGATGTGTCCCACCTGCCAATAGATTTTAGAGTAGAGTTTTTCTTGTGTATGTCAGCATTGTGTGTCTCCCAAGGCCTTCTTTATATAGGCCCAGACATTATTTTTGGCATTTTTTCTGACGTGTACCTCCCACTCCTCCCACTCTCTCTGGCCCACCTCCATGAGGGCCAAGGAAGCCTGGCACTCGCCTGAAGCTCTCAGCCAGTCCTGGGCAGCTGGGATCTAGGGGAGCTCCCTGCAGTTCTGCAGTGTGCTGGCAGCTCCCTTTCTCCTGCCCCCGCCACTCTTAATTCTGCCTTTTTACTTCCAGCCAGCTTCAGAATACAATACAGAGGAGCCCTGTGCTGTGCTGTGAACACAGACTCACACCCTTGGGCGTACACACACATCCACACTTTTATAAGCCATTGAAAGAGACAAGACCAAAGGCGGAAAAGAGGAGCAGACGCCTCTCAGATGCTGGGCTTGGCTTCATGTGCCACTTGACACAGACGGCCGCACACAAGATAACTGTTGTTTATTGTTTATGGAAGGACCCTCTGCCACACTCCACGCTCTCTTCATCTGGAGACTCCTAAAGGGCCACAGCCAAGAGCCACAGGGGAAATGACAGATAGAACTCACTGTATCTACTGTATATGTGTGTGTGTGTGTGTGTGTGCGCATGAATGAGCGTGCATTTGTGTTTGCATGTACAGTGGGTATGTACACTTAGTGAACAATCTTGGGTGCTATTATTCTTCTGTAGCTTCCACATTATGTGTGTGTGTGTGTGTGTGTGTTGTTTGCTCAGCTGGAGTTGACTCAGTGAAGAGGGGATGGGGAAGTCATCTAGTTCCACTGGGGTCTCAGTCACAATAAAGCCATTACAGCAGGTGAGATGTGCCTCCTCTCAGATCTGACAGATGATGCATATTCTACTATGTTATGTAATACATTTTGCCAATTTTAAGATGCATTCTCCTCAGTGAGTGTTAGATAAAGGGGGAAATCCAGAAACAACAAAAACTTGGCAGGATATAAGACAGTCTGTCGCTCTTCACTCACAGGGTCTATTTGAGATCTTAAAAGACAATATCAGTGTAATTATACTCTCAACTTTCGCCATTACTAGCCATGAAATATCCAGAAGCACAAAACAACAGAGGAAGAGAACCATTAAAAGTTACAGAAGTAAACAAAGAAGATCACACATTCATAGAGCCCATGCAGCCTTTCTGACACTCATCGTTTTTTGTTGCTACTGATTTTCACCAAAAAGTAAGCCAGTTGTATATCATATATCCTATAATCATAAAATCAGCAGCCTGTTCCACTCTAGTTTAGCTTTTCCTCTTCAATATAATAAGCTACCTTTTTGTTTTTGAAAAAAAAATGCATTGAGAACACAGAGACTTTGAAAGTTTCATACAGAGACATGCTGTACAACACAATGGCTTGGTTAAAGTAATAACTCAAATGGAACAGTACTAGTGCTGACATTTTGCATTTTTGAGATTTAAGACTTAATCATGCTGATCATATATTATGTGTTGAATCTATTACTGTCTAGGTGAAGACAGGCAGTGTTTTCTTGACACTGAATTCTGGTAGTGCAAAAGTACTTGTGATATTAATACAGTGATTGCAGAGCTTGCTTGGTGATTTTAGCAATTTTTCATAAACAGTGGGAGTCTGTAGATGTTGGGAAAACACACAGTTAAACCGACAGCAGCACCTTCTGTCTATGGAAAATTTATTGCTGGGTTTTACCTTTGATGGGTGTCAATAGTGGTTTATTCTGTCTTTTCTGCTAGCAAAGGAATCTCAGTCAATGACACAACCAGTGTGTTGTGTTAAAAATATATCATATTAAATATATCATTAAATATTATCATATTAAAAAGTATTACATAAAATTTTATTTTATGATTCCATTTTATGAGACTAAATATATAGTATTTGTACTTGGGCAGACTTTTCTGCCCACTGAGGTCTCATCTCCTCCCTACAGCTTACAGCCATGTGCTGACAGAAACTTGTTGGTCTGTACCAGGTTCTCAGCAGTTAAAACCAATAGAAAGAGAAATTCCTTCCTAATGGTGCATGAAAGTAATGATTCACCACTGTATTATTGTTTGAACCCTTGACGGATCTTTTCCACATTACCTCAACACTGCACCTAAAGAAAACCCTACTCTTTTTATACAGTTTTATACATTTTTTTTCTCTTGCACAAAGCTTGAAAAGATCTGTCCCCCTCAGTTTCACGTGTCTCCCTCAACCTTTCATCAAAATGTTCAGTTGGTAGAGAAGAAGCTGCAGCTGGACACTGATCAGGCCTGATGGCAATGGAGGATGAATAGCAGGGTAGCCCTGGGCACTATGAAAAAGTCCTGCTGACGACTGTACCAACAGGGTCACAGCCCCTCCATGCTGCCCCGCAAAAGGAGAGTGAGAGTAAACAGGCGTAATAGGGAGAGACTAAAAGAGACTTGGACTGTGTTCTTGTAAATAATTGCATTCATTGTTCTCTGCCACTGTTGGTTATGGTCACAAGCTGTTTGGTAGGCCCCTGTCTGTCTGGTGCTCCCCATGAGCCCAGTGTCAGCCCCTACGCCCCCAAGGGGAGCAACTTGTGCCAGGGGTGAGGATGCCAGCTCCCTGACCTGGTGGCCCCGCGTCTGACGTACCCACGCCAGGAGCAAACGGTCCCTGGGCCAGCTCGGAGACTCAGGGCGTGCTGTGCGCATGCTGCTCCGCTGTTAAATAAAGCTGGTTCAAAGAGCACATTCCTGCCCCCAGCCCAGCAGCGAAATAGCAAGCTCTCTTGCTTGTAGTGTCAAAGCACCAGATTGTTTCATTTTATTGCTTTGCCTTTATCTCGGCTGACTCTGGTACAATCTGATTGGATGCAGCATGTTATTAGCCTCTGTTGTTGGCTGTGGGAACAGCAGATGGCCTATTTGGACCAGATTACCTGTACTCCTTATCTTAAGTGAAGAATTCATTCCAAGTGTTCAGATGTTTCAAGAAAACTGCTTGTCCACATTATGAATGTGGTGCAGTACACTTGAGCTTATCTGGAAGTTAACACCAACTTACATTGTAAATCTGTAATAGCCAGCTGGGAAAAAACACACGCCTGTGTTAACTATGCATATTTTATGTTGTGTGTTGTGATCGTAACAGATGATGATAGTTGTTTTGAATGGGTCATTGGAGTCAGAATATAGAAAAGATATATGAGCCTCATTATGGTTACAACAGCAAATTTTTTAAGTGAAAGGCAATGAGAAATGTGTCATCAAAGATTTCACTTGTTCAGCAGGAGCTACAGGAACTAGTTTATTGCTTTCTGTTTGCCTTTGAAAACCGTTAGAGGAATTAAAAGGCTCTCAGACAGATGCTGAAAAATTGACTGTAACACAACAGGAATTCTTTAAAAAAAGAAATCAATAAGTCTTGTCTTGATGTTCACTTTTTCTCTGAATCTCTCCCTCTGGCTTTCTCTTTTCTCTTTCCTTACGCAACTGAAGTGTCAGCCGGAAAACCTCTCTGCATTATTGCTCCCAAAGTAAAGTTTGCAGAAACAAGCGTGGGAACTAATCCGGCCCAACACAGCATCATCTGCAGCCTGTAATGATAGAACCTCAATGACATCATGAGTGTTTGAGTGTGGGGCTCTGGTAACTGTGCTGTGCATCTCCTCAAAATACCAGTGGCTGAGTGGAACACACAAGCTGAGTTCGGCAATGGAAGTCAGATGCTCTCTGGCTCTTTCTTGCCGTCTAAAGTCGCCCCTTTCCTTTCTTCGTCCGCTGATAGGTTTAGGAGACTCCAAATGAGGGGCCTCCAACACAAGGGCTGTGTCTGACTTTACTGTATGGTAAATGTCAGCAAATGAATGCAGGCCTTGGTAACAAAGTGGAATTGGATCTAATCTGCCCCAGGTCACTGTGTTTGATCTGCACCCCCTTCAGTACAGCAACCCACTTCTTGAGTGTACAGCACATTCAGGATGTTATGGTATTTTGCCGTATAATAATCTGACGTCACAGTGGAGGAAAACTGTTTTCATATGTTCCTTGATATTATGAAAACCTTAGGTCATGTATTCATACATTCATTCTTATCTTATCTTTGTTACTGCTTGTAGGTTTTGTGTTTTTGTTTTTTCTTTTTTAAATTAACTTCCCGTAAAACTGGTAACCACTTTTGTATAATATGTTTGTTTCTTTTGGTTTCATATTGTATACATTATCCTGCTGAGTACTCGCATCTGCGGCGCATTCCTGTAGTGCAAAGAGAATTGCAATTTCTAACCCAGCAGCTGAAATTTGATACAGTGCCTGGATTTAATGGAGGCTTTATATGACTCTTGAGATCATCCAGTCATAAATAACATGTTCTTCATGTGAATTGCAAGAATAATTGTAGGTGGGGAATGTTTTATCAGGTCTGACTGAGGTCAGTCATTCTGCCACAATGGAGCAGAGATCAAAGACAGGGGGGAACAAAAACTCCTAGGTCTACAGGTAGCATAGCAGTTAAACTGGAAGTATGAAACACCCACCCACGCACATTCAGTTTCCCAGCTAGTGTGGGATGATCCCTAAAGATGTGAAACTCAAACCTTGTTGTGTGTTGGTTTTGATCATGTGTTTGACATCAGATGGTGGATAAGTGGTGTGTGCAGAAGAAAAATGACTTAATTGTGTCATTATAATTGCACTAAGTGTGGTAACATTAAAATACGACATGTTAATATTGCTGTCAGTTCTAGTAATTGTTTGAAAATGTGTCTTGTTATAAAGAAAAGACATTGCTCCGATATATCAACAGCACTGAGTTGCTAAATGTTTAAGACATAATTTCATTGTTGCACGCAATTAATTTTGTGCTTATGTCAGACATTCCAGAAACTCACTGGAATCTGTGTGAGCTGTTAAGCCCTTCACTTCCTTTAAAAACCCAACATTGCTCTGCTGTGGCGATGGCATCAAAAAAAACAAAACAAAACAAAAACAGATGCAACTAGAAATTACTGAGAGAGAGCGTGCATACTGTAATTGCACAGAGACTGAACAATCTCCTAAATTTATGACAATAATAGATAATTTTAATGTATTTGGATCCAGATCTGCATAGGGATATACATAGACAAGTATTGGGTTGTTTTCATCCAAGTACAGTAGTTCATGAGAAAAATGTCTTGCAATGTGTCTCAGTTTACTAAAAAGAAGAAAGCTTTCCTTGTGTGATCTATGGAACAAAAGGAAGAAAATTAATACTAGCTAATCCCCTTCCTTTTTATAATGCAGGACAAACACAACAGTGAGTGTGCAGGAGTTGCAGATGGCTCAGCAGGTGCTGAAATAGCATGAGCAAAAAGTAATGTCTCAGGGCAACCAGTGCCATATCTAGCTTCCATTTTACATGTGGAATACAAACTTGACAGCAGAATGGGTCCTCCCAAATGCTCAATTTTGTAAAGGACAGCTTAAACATCTGTCTGTTCCCACAATGTACTGTAACCAATACTATGTGGGCTTATTCAGAAAGGGGGAAAAGTTTCTTGCAGCAACATTCATAGGCTATACAGAAGTTTATATTTCTCTATGCAAAATGTGAGGAAAATTCAAATTTCAGTTTGACATAAAGCTTCTGAGTTTTCAAAATTGCAGTCAGTAATCTTAGCTGTAGCACCACATATTGTATGTAAGCAAAGAGCATCACTGTCTTTGGGTCAAATGTCTATTCAGGCTTTCTGATTTTAAAATGAACAGCCCTCAGATTGTTTAAGAATGTAAATAAATAAGAAGAGATCATAATGCACAGTAACTTAACTTATAGACACACAGACAAATTTGGAAAGTATTCAATTTTAGATATATCCATTATCCCACTTATTCCTCAGTAGACTTTATGATTTCCCTGGTGTAAATGTGGATACTCCTAGAATATCCAGTGAACAGCTTGCAGCAGCATTGAGAGTACCTTATTTCATCATTTAGTGTTAATCATAGCTTTGTCTCATGCTGTTTAGGAGGTAGTCCTGTAAAACTAAACACTAGCAAAACACTAACTAAACTAGAATGATGCTTGTTTTTAAACAAAGCCAGAAAGACAAAGAAGGTAATAATGTAATAATGTCATGTCAATAATGTCGTGGAAAAAAAAACAAAAAACATTAACTTCCGAGAAAGACAAAGAAAATGAGCATCTGCTTTAGATTAACACTGAATAATCATTAAAAAGTTTGAAAAAGTTATTAGCGGTTTCACAGTGCCAAGTATGATTAGTTTCTTTTCTATAGGAGATGAAGGCATCCAGAAGATTGCAGTCCCAGTTTTACCAGACCACCACTGATTACTTTTTCTCTCTCTCTCACTCACAGACCTCCTAACTCTCTCCATCCCACCTCTCTATGACATTTACTGGTGTGGTTTGCTCAACCATTTCTAAAATTCATGATCTTATTGTACAGTTACAAGACTTGCCCTCTTGGTTTTCAAGGCACATTTTATAGATTTGGAATTAAGCCATTTGATATTTTAATCGGTTTAATTTCCCATTCTTTTTTAGCTTAGAATTATAAGACAACAACATGCAGTCACCCTGGCAAGATATTATGATTTGATGAGTGTATTCTAAGGGATACTAAGTATATTTGTCAAATATGCTATCCTTAAAAGCAGAAGAAAAATGCAGTACGTGGTCGAAATGCTACGCTTTTCTATACTTCCTTCCTCATGATGCATAATCTTGTTCCTCCCTCTCATATCCGTTTGCTTCCTTCCACTGGAACCAGAAAATCAATCTGCAGCATACACATTGTCAAACAATGATGTAGACCCCAGTCTACCCCATCCATGGGGCCAGACGTGATTGAGTCAAGATCTGGTCTGGGCTGTTTGAAAATACGGTCTCAATTACTCAGTGCAGGGCTCCCACAAACCCCTAGATTTATACACACATATGAACACACATGCATACACTTACATCCCCATTTTACCAGTTAAATTAAAGTCAGATTACTATCAGTGCATCCCAAATGTGATTTTCAGTAAATACAGCTCTGCTTCCTCAGCCAGTCTGTTCACATCCCCCACTGGGAGGCTCCTTTGGAAGCCTTCGTTGCATTCTCCATGCTACGTACTAATTGACCAGGCTCGTTGGAGGTGAGGTGAGGTAGATGGATATGGCGACGCATGGCAGTCATATGTGACTGAGGCCACTGAGAGAGTCTGATGTGGGAACCATTAGCGCACAGCGTCAGTAGAAGCATGGAGGCACACGCAGGGTGTGCGGCTTGAACAAATAAGGCCCTCTGTGTTTTGGAGTGAATACCCCTGCTGCCTTATTACCAGTTGGAAGTGTGGTTTGCTGGCGATGACATCAATGACAAACAGAGCGCTTTGGTTTCCTCTTCAGGGATGGAAACTGCTGCTTTGAACTTCAACAACTTCTCCATTCATTCCTTATGGATGTAGACACTAGGAACTCAGTCCTGCATAATCTGTATGACAGCCAAGATGCTTCCAGTAAACACATGACTATTAAAATGCTTCAAAATACAAATAAAAATATTCTTTGTTGATTTATAGTTTGCATTAAGATAGCACAACTAGATTTGGCAATTCCCAGCAAAAGTTCAAATGACTATACTTTTTTCCTTATTGTTTTTTTCTTGATAACATGTTTGCCAACTAAATTTAACCAAAATGATTACAGCCTATCCTGCTCTACCATATGACATTCTACACATCCACATTCTTGCTATTAAAAATGTATAAATTAAAGCTCCCTTTTTTCCAGAAAATTTCAATGGAAATAATTGGCTACTTAAAGATGGCATTGTAGCGATTTAATATGACACATCCATAAAGTATCAAAAAAGAATCTTTAAAATCAAAGCATCAAAGCCAAAGATATTCTAACTTTTAGCCTACAGTATAGGTCAAGCTCCAAAAACACTGGATCCTACATTCTCCATAATGCCATGATAGTATTTTTTTATTAGACCTCCATGCCTTAATGCTCACTACTATGAAACCTCATATCTCTAGTTTGTAACACAGTCTCACACCTAAGTCAAAATAACCTTGACATCTTCAGTGTACTCTTTTAGATTTTAGAATATCATTGACACAAATTGACATGCATACAATATTTCCTTAACCTGTGAATATCTTTTGGTGTTGCAGGAATTGGGAGTTGTCCAAATGCTTCAAACACTCAGACTAGGGGACGCCAGTGTCGTAGACCTTTTACTGTTCACCCGATATGGCTGATAATACCCTCAAATTATAGCTGACATTCTGCAGTTAAAGACAATGTCATTCATTCACTCAGTTTCTCCACTGACATAATCTTGTTCAGGTTCACAGGGATCTGTAGTATGTTTCACCATCCAAGGCCATGCATCACAGGTCTGATATCATTGAATCTCCACCTAACTGGGCACCAAATGGGCAACTCTTATCTCACATTCAAAGTTATATAATTACAGAGACAAAACATAGAATAACTGCTGGTTAGATGCTTTTGTACTTGTACTCTATTTCCTACACCTTGTTGTGGGAACCTAGCCATACTATGTCAGTGTAACCATGCTGCACTAAAGAGTCTATTCACATCGCTGTTTCCTTGATTTTGACATTTACTTGTGCAACAATCATCTATTGTTCTTCAGCAGAAACTGTGCCACATGATGCTGATACATTTGTTTCTCTTTTGTATTGCATGATGCAATGGAATGTGAATCATTTTAAAAGTCAAATCCAAATCATATTTTACCACCCAATGTGTTTCAGTCCTTCTGTCAGCTTTTAGATTCAGACACTTTACAAATGAACATTCAACATCAAGACACAGGCTGTAGAGCTTCAAAGCTTAACAGAAGTTCCTGTCAAATCATTTCACTAAGCTTTGTTGCTGAGCTTTTTTTCCTTTGATTATCAAAAACTCAACATGTATTGCATGTTTTCATCATAAGTAGCTTGTGATTGGAACACTTATTTCATTTCTTTTTTGGTTTAAATACCTAATTTACCAGGCTGGTATCAGCTGGAACAGATTTTTCCAGTTGAGGTGCAGAACTACAAAATGTTTACAGAACCAACATATTAAAGTAATAATTTATGGAAGCGCTCTTGATACCACTCTTATGTCTTTGCATGAAGTATTAAATTGGAACCAGGAGGTAATTAGCTTAGCAAAGCATAAAGCCCAGAAGCAGATAGAAGCTAGCCTGTCTGTCCAAAGCTCAAAAATACCCTTTCAAGCACCTCTAAAGGTCACTAATTAACACAATGTATCTGATTTGTTTAATCTATATACAAAGAGAAATGCAAAAACAACGAGGGGAAGGACTTCCAGGACTCGTGACTTCACTATGAGGTTGCCAGGCAACCAGCAGAGACTCCAGGAAGGATGGGATAAAAACTAATTATATACTTAAGCAATATTAACCAAGAGGGTGTGCTTTAACGTCATTTGAGCACGACAGTAATGCAGTCCGCAAGCATCACTGAAGTTCTCAAATGACGTTAAAGCACACCCTTGATTATAATATTGCGATTATACAACTATTACCAACAAAGTAAAATGTATACTCAAAATCTATTCATGTTGAGGAGCAATTTGCTCTCAAAATTAAAAGGTTTTGGCGAGTGTTTTTCCCGTTTCCATGGAAATACATGGGGTCTGACTATTAACTGGAACAATCAGTCACATCAGTGGTCTCCTATGTGTAATGGAACCGAGTTTACCGCTACGGCAAATAATCAGACCCTTAGTAATGACCTAGCAACAGAAAAGATTTTCTAGTCCCAGATGAGTGAACTCTGAGCTGACGTTGATGCTTTATCGAGGTCTCTGACTTTACCGAACTAAAACAGCCTACTGCACAAATGAATGCTTACTTTTATCAACCACATTATAACAAAGACGCTGCATTTATTTACTCACACAGATGTAGCTTCTGCAACCGCAAACTTTTACATGAATTTTAAGTTATAGCGCCGTGTCACCGACACAGCTGATGGAGAAAGCCGAGGCGCTTTGCTCAAATGACATTACAGGACACCCTCGAGTGTAATCTTGCGATTATACAACTATGACCAACAAAGTAAAATGTATAATCAAAATCTGTTCATGTTGAGGAGCAATTTGCTCTCAAAATTAAAAGGTTTTGGTGAGTGTTTTTCCCGTTTCCATGGAAATACATGGGGTCACACAGATGTAGCTTCTGCAACCGCAAACTTTTACATGAATTTTAAGTTATAGCGCCGTGTCACCGACACAGCTGATGGAGAAAGCCGAGGCACTTTGCTCAAATGACGTTAAAGGACACCTTCGAGTGTAATCTTGTGATTATACAACTATGACCAACAAAGTAAAATGTATATGGCGGAGTAATATTTTTAGTGATGAGTAAGGCGTGCTGTCATGCTGATTTGAGCACATTCTAAATGTCTTGTGGACCAATCAGATTGCTCGGTCGGAACTACTTGTTGTATAATCCATGTTAATTACTGAGTTTTATAGGTGTTGGTGTTCATAGTTGTTAACATGGGGAAAAGGCCAGGCTAGCTGTTTCCCCCAGCCACCAGGCTCTGTGCTAAGCTAAGCTAATTACCTGCTGGCTGTAGCTTCAAATTTACTATAAAGACAAAGACTGTATCAATCTTCTCATGTACCTTTTGACGAAGAGAATAAATGTGTGCATTTCCCAAATGCCAAACTTTTGCAAACTTTTTTTCTCTGTAATGAATAATTTGACCAATATGTGTGCTATTAGAAGTGAAATGTCAGACTTGTTGAGATATCTTGAAAGTTTTGTCTGAGTCATTCACTGCTGGGTACAGTAGTCTACAGTGCAGTGTGTGAATACAGTCCACTGATGCACTGAGCTGTCTTATGCAACCTGCTCCAGTGTTCAAAGGCTGCTGAGTGCCCTCTCCTGCTTTGTCAGGCTCACACAAGGGTTTATCAAGTGTAGGGTAGGAAGGCATGACGCTGGAGGACTTTGGAAGTGTGTGCTTGTGTGTGTACGCAACAGGTTTGCCTCTCTGTGCATGTATCCATCTGTGTATTGGTGTGTGTGTGAGAGATGTTTCTGCATCCCAGTGTGCATGCTTGTGTTTGCATATGATTACATATGTGCACTTGTGCTCTGATGTGCGTGCACGCGTGTGTTTTCCTCTGTTTTCTCACTCAGGGACTTTGTCCTCTGAAAGGTGTGCCAGCCAGTCAGCTGAGAGAGGGGAAAACAAGATCTGAAGCAGGCCCCGGTGTTAGAACTGGGACAAAGACGAGAGAGAAAACAAGGGAGAGCGCAAGAGAATGAGAGAGAGAGAGAGATGTGGCGCCGGTGTGCGGAGTGTGTTGCTTTGAACCACGTTCCAGATGTTTGTGCATTGCAAATATTGCAAACATAACATTGCAGGGACAAGCAGGATTAGGCTAACATTTAGTTAATGACAGGTGTATTATGCCCAGGTAACTTTCATTCACTGTCTCTTTGATCTTGATTACTGTTCCAGTTACTCATGAACTGATTATCCACCTGAGTCACAATACGAATGGATAATTAATAATGTTTTGTGTAGTGCAGAATGCAGTGTGTGTCTCTTAATGGTCCTGAAGAATCAAGCTAAATTCTGATATGATTTTATTTTCTGCAGACCAATGTGTAGTACATTCAAAAGTCCACATCTAAGGATTAAAATTCAATGGATTTACTGCATTGATTAGGTGACTGTGATAGCAGATAGAAAAGTGACTGACAGACAGACTAACTGCCCTGCCACCCACGCTGTTGACAAGGCAGGGTGCCTGATGACGTTGCCATTCGGTGAAGTACAAACAGTAACGGCACTGACCGACCTGAGCACTCTTTGAACTCCAGATGAATTGCGGGTCTATCAGCAGCTGTTCAGAATGACCTTACCCCACAAAAATCAATCAGCACAAACATACTGGGAAGGCTGGGGTAGTGGAGCGGTAAAAAGGGGAAGTAAGTGTGTGTGTGTTTCTCTCTTGGTGCACAAATTTGCGTGTGGGCTGGTCCAATGTGTTATGTACAGTGGTGATGCAGGAAAAACATGGATCTTTCCAGAAAGTCTTTTGATGTTTTTTTTGTCATATTGTCATAGCTCACCATAGTCCTCCTGTCACTTTCAAAGTTGCATTTTCCACTGACCCAAGTTCATCAGATTGGACTACTGGACTTAACCCAATGGAAAACTCTCCCACAAACCAGCCTAACACACACACATGTGCACACACACATACACACACACACAAAGTGTCAATGTGTTCTTTTCAATGATTGAATGGTGCCATTGCACTTGTTAACCTCTCACTTCCATCCACATACATGTAGAAGCCCAGTACAGGACAGTAGAAGATCGGGTGGTTTAAGAAGCATTAGGCACATTAAGTATAGCACTCCACTTGTCTGCCAGGTTGCCACACCCATCTGGGCACTGGGCAGTTCACACTGATTGACTGACTGGCCGTCCAGTTGGCTGACATTAATACCTCAGTTGGCAAAGCTACCCTTTCCAGCCTCAGTAAATTTTTTCGTTTTTTTTTCATGCCCATCTCTCCTGTCTGTCATGTTGTGTGTCTCTAGCTGTCTGTTGCCCCAGTGCATGCAAATGTGGGCCGAGGTATGCATTGGTTATCTCCTTCTGGAAAAGCAGTGCCCTTGTTGCTTCATATAGCCCGGCTCTAGTGACCGGCCATTGATAAGGCTAATGTCTCCCGATAGCTACCAAGCTTTCAAGTCCCGTCACAAAACAGCCGGCTCCCTTTTATGTTGTTTTCCCAAGCCAAGGACAGACAGGCCTCCCTACAGGACCGAGCTGGCTAATCAGTAATCACTAACTTGCTGAGCCCAGCAGTCCCCTTCAGATGGGCTGCTTTCTATCCCTTCTTCTTGATCATCATCTTCATCCTGTGCTTCTTATGCATCTTCGTTTCTTCCTCCTCCTCCTTCCTCTCCACTCAATAACTTCTTTTTCCTCCTTTTTCCTTCCCCTCTGACTCACTGACTTGTTTTTGATGATGATGCTTTTCTTCTGCATGGTGGCTACAATCTCTTTTTTTGTCTTTCCTTGTTTCTTTATGTCTTTCTTTCTCTATTCTACTTGTTCCCTTCCCTCCCCACACCCCTCCCTTGTTAGAAATTGTTCCTTTGCTCATCTTCACTCCCTTCTCTCTTGCCCGGCCGCAGAACAAATGCCACCCCCTCAGCCTGCTAATGAATCAAGATACAGAAGGGGGGATCAGGAGGTCTGGGGCCATAACTGTGCCATAGACACATGGTGTTATATTAAAACATTAGTACCACTATATGACTTTATTTAGGACTTGCCAAAGAAAATTGATTAGGTGACAGAGATGGGACAAAAGAGGAATCATCCTTGGCCACCCTGACTGGGCTTCTCCTTTCAGAGCCAACAGCAGCAGTTCCTCTCCAAACTTTTGCTGAGAAGCGATCTGGCCATGTTTGGCCTCTTGTTCAAAAACACACCCTCCCCTACCCCTCTGTTCAGCCCTACAGTCTGTATAGTCAATCCAATTAGTAGCCTTATAGTTACAGAGTTTATAGTCTTCACCTGCACCACATATAGCAGGTATTCATTATGTGTTAGTATTAGTAGTAGTAGTATAATCATCAACTACAATTATAATAAGTTATCTGTTTTCTTCTTACGGAAAAGAAATTACTGATTGTACTTGATGCACTCTTTCACTCCTTCTCTCTTTCCCTGGCTTAATCATGAGTTGCAGTGGTCCTCACTTTTAAAAAGATGTTGTTGCAGAGCTGTGGAGGCAGTCCTGTGTTTGTAGTCTCTAGCTGAAGCAAACTGCAAGTCAGCAGCTGGGCAAAGGGTAGGAAGTGTATGCTGCTTTACAACAACAGCAAACATCACTTGTTTACAAAATTATCAAAATTCCATCTCCCTTAACCAGAAATCCAGTGTTAGTGAATATCCAAATATTGTCCACTTCAAAAGGTAGACTGCAGGGCACTACTTCACATCACACTTCTGTAAGTTGCATATTTAACAATGATTGTCTCCCAGGCTAGATGCAATGTCACAAAATCATGCTTGTAGGTAGTCACTTTAAACTCAGATTTAAGCACACAGAAACTCGTCCTCCCTCAGCAGGTGAAAGTGAAAACATCTTTCTAGTGTCAAACTCTTCAGATACATCATTCTGTGCAGTGCAGGTCAAACATCCAAGTGAAAGAACAAAATGCAACACACATTTTTGAGAAAGGGGAGGACTTTAAATTAAAAAAGCAAGATAGTTTTTCATTTTTCTCCAACACAGCATAGAGTGTCAAAATGCAGCTTTATTAGGTCAGGCAAGCAAGGCCACTGTTATCTTCAAATAAACTCTTATCCCCATGACTGTGCAACCCTCACATTCAGTCTCTGGTGCTGCCATCCCATTATATGAAACACTTGATGCTAGTAAAGGCAGTTGTAACATCATTAGTTACTACAGCGATATAGTCTTAATTGTTATGTAGTAGTATCCATGTGATAAGTAGTATAGTCCAGTATAAATCTCAAAACAGTTTTGCAGATTCATTTTCCTTACATACATTTCCTTACATTATACGTTATATTGTATGATGGAATTTTTTGGTGCTATCATTGCAGTTTTTATTATGAAATGATCATCACTAGACTTTGTGTTGTTCATAAGTGCCATTATTACCTCACCGTGTACTGAGATTTAAGCTTGTCATCGTCACTGTGTGATCCTTAAGTGACTAATTTAAATGAGTAAAGTAAGTCAAAATCCTTTTCTTAAATTGTATAGTTCACTAAAAATGATATCCACCACTCGCTATTACAGACAGTGTGACATTTTCACATGATGTGCTGTATTTCTCTTCAGCAGTGAGGGTTTGCAGGTTGACCCCACTGCTAACCCACAAACTAGTTCACCAGCTGGCCCAGATGCATTGTGGGTAGAGGAAATGACCTCAGTGATGAGGAACGTGTTATCAGTTCTGTCCAGGACATCCTTCATACAGTAATGTCACCCAGCAGCATGACTGGGAGATAAAGGTGGTGTAGCAGTCATGCAGACAAGACAGTGGACAGTGTGCAGAGTGTAGGAAAGCAGAAAGCAGCTGTGTGTGGAGAAATACAGTCGCTTACAATAACTGGATGTCTACGGTATAAAGTGTGTGCCAAGATTTTATAGTGCTAGTCATATGTTCATCAGTTTAATTTTTTCCACATGCTAGGTATTTAGAGTGACACTTATGGTGTGTATATATGTGTCAACCGATTGGATAAAGTAATTGAATCATTGATGCACATGAATGTGCTAATGGTGACAGGTGCTGTATGACTGTATTCTGTCTTCAGTGTGATATTTAACCCTTGTGTGCCCCTCCAGAAAACTATGATGTTTTACCCTCGGTGCAAAAAATGTGAAAAAAGGTGAAAATGTGGTCTGTGGGCATAAGAAAGAAAGAGAGGGACAGGGATCTTCAAAATATGATGAGCAAAAAAGTCTGACTGAAAGACTTTCTGTTTCCCTGTACACACACACACACACACACACAAATAATTTTCTAAATACACACATTCATACCACAACTTAACATCAATACACATTGTTGGACACATGATCTGGGATTAAGGCTTGTGGGATATGGGATATTTAGAAATCTCTAACATAATGAGTATCTAATTCAGACAATAATGGCAGTGGTTTCCCCCTTGGTGGGACCTTGTTAAATCTGAGGGGTCACAAGATGGCTTTCTGACTTTTATATTTGCTTTGTGCTTCTGAATTGCTGAATAATTTTACTCCATCAGGCCCCTAAAAGGTATTTAAACTAGACAGTTTGTATCTTTAATTGAACTGGCCTCCAACCTGTGATGAGGCTATGCTACTAGGCATAGCTTTGCTAGGGGTTACATGATTGAAAAAACAAAAATGCAAGGAACCTTTGCTTCATGGTATGATTGATAAAATTCTAAAGGAAATGCAGATAAATGTGTCAACTGTTCATCCAACTGGTCTTGAACAAGTTGGTAGTCTATGTTGGAATAAGGGTTAGTTGATGTGAAAGCAAACCAGTAATTCAAACCTCCAAAACAGAAACACATTAACATGTTCCAGAAATTGTTCATGTGTTATTATGAGTGTGTTTCACACTGAAAGGTAATGTGCATACATCCATGTTCTTTAGTGGGTTCTCATGGCCCCTCAGTTAGTTTATAAGGGGAACACATTCCACCCTGCCGTCATTCTCTGCCCCCTCCTCCTCTACTGCCTTCACTGCTGGGTAACCAGACCCAGATGGTACCTGGTACAGACACCAGCAGCTTATGTTTTGCCTTTTGTGAGTCAGATGCTGCAATCAGTAGCCAGGAAGTCCAGAAGTGAGGTGTGGGCCTTCATGAGGCCATACTGGGGTGAACTGAGGCCTAGGAAAGGGAAGACAAGAAGGGGGGGGGGCTCAATGAAACAGTAGTTTAGTTTGAGTCTTTAAGTGTGTTTCACAATAGGCGAACTCAAATAAGGAAGGCACATTATTTATAGAAAATCTGAATATGATACTGAATATGATATGAGATATGATGATATGAGTATGTGTCAGTATGGATTGTCAGATGCATTTTTTCTGTGTAATCTGTGAGAAGATTGTGTGTAGGGGGAGAACAGGGAACATCCCAGTTTGCCTGTCATGTATTAGAATTCAGCTACTCAATATCCGGTCCAGCCAGTGATACTGTTGAGGCACTGCACTTTAGCCATTAGTATTATTTTACATGGCTGATCTCAGTGCCATGCTGTCCCAACTCGGAAGGAGAGGGGATGTCTGTGAGTGTTTGTGTGCACGGGGTTGTGTGTGTGCCAAAGTGTTTCTGTATGTGTATGGATTAAAAAGAAAAGAGATAAGAGAAAGAATTCAGGTATTGTGCATGTTGTAGGGAGGTGGCAGACAGTCTGTGCCTGAAGATGGATGGGAACACCAGGCTTTGGGAAGCAGGAATGTCAGACAGACAGACATTAAAGACATATGATATGAAACCCCACTGTGCTTAACCCTTCTCCCCACCTGCCCTCGTGATATTAACTGTGGCCCTGCCAGGACCCCACATTCCCAAGAACTTTCAAGTAAAGAAACACCAGGAACAGGCATGTTAACCATAAAATACATGTTAACAGATGACTAGCTGCTTTTGCTTTTTAAAAATTTCACACAGCTCTTTTATAGGCTTGCTAGATGGGAAGGTTTCACTGATTCTTGACACAGACGCGTATTACTCTCAGGTAATGTCATCTCAAATAAAAAAGAATTGATGACTTATATCTCAACTGTTGTGTGTTGAATTACAGAAACCGTTACCAATGCTTGTTAGCAGATATATTCTGGTCTGAAACATAGCAAAGGGGATTTTTTTTCTTTTCTTTTCTTTTTTTTTAACCATGTTATTTTCCATTTTGAAGAATTTCCTGGTTTAAGGTACTTTATTCACACTGATAAGTGCCCACCTTTCCCTGCCATGGGTGATCTGGAGCGGTCATGCCACAGCAAACATTGATGTGAAAGAGAGCCAACGGAAATAACACCAGCCGTCCCTCCTTCTCTTCTCCCCTCTCCACCCCAACTGATAAGATTAGGCCACAGTGGCCTGTATCAGCTCTGGTCCTAATTGTTAAGCACCAGTCTCGTGCTTTGCTGGACCTAATTACATTTTTTAAAATAAAGGATGGGTCATTCTTAACACATGCATGACTGAACTTTGAAATGACACGTCATGTGTATTTCAAGCATGTGTTGCTTCTTGGCCTTTACACACTGATTTTAACACATCTGAAACATGTCATAGGTTTGAAACAAGTACCAGTGACCACACCCTAAAGCTAAGTTTTAAAATGGTTGAATTGTTTTCAGTCTCTTTTCAGTCTTGGTTTCTTTTCCTACATAAGCATTTTTATCGGTCCTTAAGAAGCATAGTCTCATAAATTCCCTTTACACACATCGTCCCGGTCCATGATGCATAAACAATTTCAAATGAATGAAAATCAGGTCTCATGTTGAGTAATTTCATACAAAATAAATCATGTAGTAAATTTCCCCACCTACTTTGTTATGCTTTAGCCCCCAGACTTTTAACTGGTAGCAGCAACCTTTGATACTCTGTGGGTTTCTTTTTATAAAATTGAGAGTTTGCAGAATTGAAGATTGTATTCAAGGTATGTAAACAGAAGATCGTGTCATTGTATTAAAACCATAAAGTTTAAAGAGAATGGGGTTTTGCTCTTAAATGCCCAGAAAGTGAAAACACAAGGTGCAACCTGACAGTAACCAGGACATGAAAGTATGTACAGTAATTTAAAGTCAAAGAACAGGTGAAAGAAACCAAAGCTATTCTGGGTCTTAAAGTGTAAAGTCGTGGGAATGTGTGTGGAAAAGGCAGAGGTATTTTTCCCTTGATTAAATTGATTATGACACTCAGTGTTCACATAGGGTGTTGTATGTAAAGTTTCCATGTCTTAAACTTTTATTTTTGTATTCACATTTTCTCTCTACCTCATTGTCCACATACTGAGACTTTCTGTCCTTTTAACTTGGTAATTTTTGCAATTTATCACCTCGCCTTAGTCTAAACCTCATCTACCACTGGTCTGAATGAATACATCCTGGACTTTGCATTGTGCTGTTGTTTGGTTGGCTGGTTGATCTGTGGTTAACTTGTTCAGAGCTGGTATATATACACACACGCGCACAAAGAACTCACAAAACAATAAGAGTGTGGGCTGGGTGAGAAGTATGTGACATAATGTTTATCTTAATTCAGATGACACCATGCTGTTGACATGCTATTGATGAACCAATAAAAAAAATTTACACATGCTTTCACCTCAACAAACTTACCCACACATGATTACTATTTAGTCATTTAACAACAAACTCTTAAGTCATATAAAGTATGATTCCAGAAACCTCACTACTCATCTTCTGTCTGTGGTGTGAGTGTGACTGATAGCTGAGCAGCTGTTTCCTGGGGGCTGCACCACTGTCTGTGCCATCGGTGCCGCCTGTGGCTGTGCTGCACTTGTCCCTGTCCAGCTGCCTGGTTTCTGTCCTGCAGTAACATTTAGTACCTGTTGCTCATGGAGGGCGCTAGTCAGACTGACTGGCTGCAGCCGCTGGAAGGCACAGAGGGAAGTACCAGCTAGAGCCTGCTGCTGCTGAAGCTGTAGAAACAAGCAGAATATATTGTGAATTTACACACATATATACAGGACAAGTAAGAAGAGAGATAAATGATTCAAAGAGATGACAGTGATCAACAGACTCTGGATATCTTTAAATTACTTTAGAGCCCAGGTTGTCTCCCATTCAGTCATAAAATGTTTCTTCATTATATTGATTTATTTATTGCATCTCCAATTTCCTTTCCAATGCTGTTTCACAAATTTCATATTTCATAAGTATCAGTATCTTGAGACCACGCAGAAGAAGTGGAGGAGGAAGTCGATCATTTTATCAATATCAAGTAAAGGGCAAGATATTTTCACAAGAATCTGAAAACAAGAACATTTCCCAACCCATTTCACTTTATTAGAGAGATAATAATTCAGGACTCAAAGCTGACCTTATTCCTTATTGAGATGTTGACAGTATTATAACACATCCCTGCTGTTTCTTGTCAGAACTATGAAATAGTCTTATAGCAACCAATGGCTCCACTCATGACTTAGCAGAAAAGCAGTGTACCAACATGCTGAGTCAAAGTGAGAGCTCTCAGCTGTTCCAAACCTGCAGCATGCCGCTCGCCACACCTCACACTTCACCTTTTGTTTCACATCCTCCATGGCAAACTCAAAGAAACATCCTGTTTGCTGCTGATCAGAGGCTATCAGTGCACCATTATGTCCGCTTACCTCCATCTAACACTTTTTAGCAGGAAGTTAGCTGCACAGCATATTTACAGTATCTGAACTGGCCCACCCTTTTGATTATGAGTCACAGCAGTAGCTGTTAACCCAAGTCAAACTGTGAAATTGAAAGCAATTCAATAGAAATATTTTTTAAATCTTATCAGTATTAAGGGTGTTAACTTGTGCATACTTTTACTTTACTTGCACAATTATTATCTTTTCTCAGGAAAGCTAAATCTACCAGTAGATACCAGGTAGTACCAAGTATATGTGTATTTGGAAAGAGTGAGTGACCTACCTCCAGATAGTTAGTTAATGTATTGTTACTGGATCAGGGTTCACCAAAGGTAGAGTTAGTCTTCTAACTTATTGGCTTCTGTTAATCAGTGATACCGCCTTTCCTCTTTCATGTACAGTAAATTGCCCATGAACAGTGGCGACACAGATTTCAAAGAATCTTTCCATCATTCCAAACATGGCAATTATCAACCAATCACATGGGAATCAGTCCCCCTCTTGTCGTGGACTTATTTTGCCCGACATCAGTTAAAGTTTAGTCAGATCCCTCTGGGAGTGAAGGAGAGTTCTTCACAAGGAGCTCAATCACAGGACCTTTTTCAAGTGGCTAAATGAAGAGAAAAACAGGCAAATACCACAATCCAAAATAGAAAACGGCGGTGGAATGTTTTGAGGCACGGGGAGGTGACGTAGGAATTAGCTGTAATCAGTGAAACACTTGGAGAATGCTGCTGCTTTGTGCCAGTGAGTTGACCACTGTTGGAGTGACACAAATAGAAAACTTTTCTCATTTAACGACATACCTCATACTAAACACAGTGCTCTTGAGAGTTGATCAGTCATTAAAGCTACAGAATGCAACATTCTGACACTAAAATAACAATAAATGAAGATATACCTCATCAATGACCTTGTGCTGATATGTTGCTTAACATTGGCTTTCTCAGCGTATACCAACTACTGTGGGTAGGGCCAGCAGTAGGCGGACATCGTAGAAAATAGTGGCAAAGAGCAACAGCAGTAAAAGTAAAATCCATTAAAACACAATTAAACTTTATTATGAAATATGGTCTTGGCAAGATATTTTGTATTAGTGTTCTGATATTATGAAAAGATGAGAGAAAAGAACATAGGACTAAAAGCAGAGTAAATCTTAACTGCATACATTTAGGATGATAAGATATGAACAACAAGGTGTCCTGTTTATCTAGGAGTACTTTAACTCATATAGTCTGGTTCATTAGGTCTGGATCAAGGAAAAAAAAAAGTTCATATTCACTTTATACAGACTGACAGAGAACTCGTTCATTGGACAGTTTTGGTGACAGTCATACTGCAAATGTACAGAGTAGAATACAAGCTCTGCACGCCTGTTTTATTCTCTTTTTCACTCTGAAAGTCTTCCTCCTCACCCTGGTTAATAAATGATTTCTATACTTAGTTTGTACAGATCCCTTTTACAATCTCTTTCTTAAAAGTTCACTGTCAGCATGGTCTTAACAGTTTAGCTGCTAAGCTTTCATACTAAAGAATTCAGAATTCATACTAAAATTATACACCTACTATCATAAAGTCCCTTTTGGTCTGTTTGGTCTGTTTTTTGGTCTGATTTTTTAAAACATGGACAATGGATAAAAACTTAAGACTAAAGACTTAAACAGACAGGGAGACAACAAAAGTTTCTTTATTTCTTCTGCTTTCAGTGTCTGTCTTTGGACTTTGTAAAGATACATCCCCTTGTATTTTTAATTACCTGTAAATAGATCATCAAGGTGACAGTTGCTGCAGGAAGTTGTTGCTAACAATGTACTGTCTATCTTAAGATTTGTGATGCCATACTGTAGCTATGAACATGAACCAGCCCCTGTAGCATCAGCTGATTATAGCCATTTTGGTTTGTCTCTCTGAACTTCCCCTTTTTAAGTTAGCTCTGTTCGAACTTCCCTTCACGATCATGAATGAGTGGAATTTGAGGGCTACAGTTTGAATAAAGCTCTAGTCCATTCATCATGGTGGCACTCTCAGTCTCACCCACTCAATATAATAGATTTTTACTGGTGTGAAAATAATCCTGGACATCACTTTCAAATGTTCTGCATGTCCCCTGACTTAACTACTCAGAATCCAGGTCTGGGTGTAAAATAAACTTTTGTCACAACTCATAATGTTTCAGATCATAATGGCTTTAAATGAACAAGATTAAGTAAGGTGCTAGATAAGAAAACATGGTGGGATACTAGTCTGAGATTGTATTTTGAGAACAAAACAGTTATATTTGTATGTGTATGCATGACTGTGTGTGCATACATGTGTGACCATCCAACTCCCCGCCTTTTATATCAGTGATCTCCTTTGCGATAGGCTGATTGTGTGGATCAAACACTGAGACTGTTCCCAAAAGAGACCCAAGTCCCAGGTGTTTCAGACACCATAGTGCCCTCTCACTCTTATTTGCGTACACAGATGTTTAAGCTTCCACCTTCTGTATACGTACTGCAGTTCTGCAAAATCCCCCAAGTCTCATTCTAAACCATACAAGCTAACATTTAACCTAGGAGTGTGTTTGAGTGTGCTGTTTTTCTGACAGACGTGCACATTTGACTCCTCTCTTTTTTAATTTTGCCTGGCCATTTGAGTGTGTGTGTGTGTGTGTGTGTGTGTGTGTGTGTGTGTGTGTGTGTGTTTGTGTGGTGGCTAGTGGAGGTTATGAATGAGGTACAGCTGCATGGCTCACTGGTCAGTATGGACAGCTGATGAATGAAGTGGAAATTATTAAAATAAACTGCTGGGTGATGCAGCAACATTCATGCAGCCAGCCTCCATGTCTTCCTCACACATCTGGCTTTACGAAGACGCAAACTCTGTAGATGCAATGGACACAAATATTTAAAGCACCAAAAGGCCATCAAGTTGTGCACTTAAGAGGAACTCCCAAGAGAATATGAATTGATGCTAATTTTTTGCTGTGTCATATGAAACACACATGCTTTACATAAAACAAAGAGAGAAAGGAGAGCAGTCCAGTAGACCACAGATACGTGAGCAACAGAGGGGAGTGGTGATATTGACAGACGGACAGAGATGGGGAGGTGACAGAGAGAGAGAGAGAGAGAGCGCGCGACAGGGCCGGTGATGGATAGACAGATGGAGAGAGAGAGGAAGAAGAAGGGCAGCGATAAGGACAAAGACATCAGTCACGTTTAGGGGTTTTTCCCTCCTCCCCCTCTGCAAGTGGACCTTGATCCAAGCCACACAGACTCTACTGTGTCATGGTGTGTGTGGCCCTGTGTCTGTGTGGGCCTGCAAATGGTGACTGGACAAATCATGACTCAGCAGAAATAGAGCCACATAGAATAGAATAGAGTGCAACTTCGCTGCTGAAGCACGTTTCTTTGGTCTCGCATGAGCCACTATTCAGAACACAATAGATGTGACTCTTTACTTCTCAGGGCAGTTTCCTCCTTTGCAGTAGTTTTTATAAAAGTGTCACCATGGCTAGATATGTATAAGAACCCTGGGTGGGAATTTCTTTGCATATGTGATTACATCTAATGAAACCTTTAAAGTGAGTTTATGCAGCTTACTTGAACAGCAGCCACTGTGACAGTTACAACACACATGCTAATATATGTAAAGAGGAGTCAAGTCAGCAAATTAATTCAGTCAGTTATGAATAATGTCAGTTACACAACAAATCTTACCTTAAGCTTACATTACTTACTTAGCTAACATTAACCACCAAAAGCCACTGGTCACAGCAGAGTAAGTAAGGTTGTAGCAACAAACACCCCGAGAGTATAGAATTGAGCAATGATGCATTTTACCGCTTACAAGTTCAACTTTTCATTTGTAAGAGGAAGAATGTGATATATTTTGTTTTATAACTGACTTGGTTATTAAAACAATATACTTTTTTATTTGTGTGTCATCACAACGGATTAATCAAATTCTGTCAAATGCAGTAAATTGCACCCAAAAGAAAAAACAAAACTCAATCTATGATTGGTTGTGATGGCAAATCTTAGTCTGTTATGGTGACAATTAATCACTTCTTGAGAAATGCAGCTTAATCTCCTGCAGCAATCAACAACTTTATCAAGAATCTAAAATATTTCAAACAAGCTCCGCAAGTAAATACAAGCAGATCAGCAGAGGTGGGCTTTCACAAATCAACAAATCTGCATGTTCTCCACATATATACATTCAAACCTGTACCATATATGTGTTTGTCATTTACATGCATGTGTGTGCTTTCCTGCATCCGTGTGTGTGTTTGTGTGTGTGTCAAACACTTGCACTTGCAGTTCCTGTTTGGGGAGGTCCACTGGTCCTGGCAAACAGTGTCTGGTCTTATCTCTTGTGTTTTATGTTCCTAGCGAGCTGGGGGCACAAGCAGCCCTTTGTGGCCAAGAGGTGGCTGGTCTCGCTCCAGACCGACCCATGCAGCTGTTCACCACTGTTGGACATATCCATGTGTGTGCGTGCCTGTGTGTGTGGGTACATGTCTATATGTGTGCCTGTATGCATGCATATCTCTATATGTGTGAGTGTTTCTGCATGCAGTGTTTTATTTGTGTATTATGTGTACATGTTTGCAGTGTATGTGCCTCTGTATATACAGTATGTAAATCTGTATGTGTGTACGTGTGTATTTCATAATGCAATCGTCATTCATTTAATTTTTTAGGTTCTGACATCTCAAAGTTTTCTGGTCAGACTTCAGGTCAGGGACAGACAGAACTGAACACATGGAGGAGCTTAGTCTTCAGTAGGCCTGCATGTCCGAACTCAAGTCCAATATGTCATCAACCCATGGGTCTCCTTCTTTCCTTCTCCCTCTCCATCACCTGAACCCTGGTGACACCACCAATCCCCTCGGTGGAGGTTCACTGCTCAGTAACACAAAGTGTATTGTGCGTGTGACCCATTAAGAACTTCTAAAAGGAGCCATCGGCGAAGCCAGTACAAAGCCACGTGCTGTGTTGGCAATTGAGTGTAGAGAGGGCAAGAATGTGGCCCCAGACTCAGCTTCTGGTTATTCAGTGTGTTAAAGACAGACAGAGCAAGAGAAAAAGGAATATTAGGCATGCTTTTGGGCATTAATGATATTTTGAGATTGAAAAATAACCTCTGATCAGAGAAAATGTTGGCTGTTAAACATTCCTCACGTTACATTAACTACACACCTGCTTTCCTTTTCAGATGGTAGCTATATTTTATGTAGAGTGCTGTTTAATAAATCAGTGTCACTAATTCAGGTAGTTGTCACAAAGGTCAAAGAAAGATCAACTTTGTTGTTGACATAGTTCTGGGTCACATTAAATCCCTGTCTCATATTTTCTGTTCATATGCAACTTATTTTGAATAGGAAAGCAACATTTATTGCTGGTGCAATGGTAAAACTGTGGTTGTAGAGTGTCAGGGAGACGGTTGGGCATACGTTCTACTTTAATTTGACACAAGAGAGCTGAGTTCATGTCCCAAGTTCCTGTCAGTGTTGACTTTTCCACACTTTTGCCATGAAAGTCATCTTTCTAAAACTTTAAACAACTTCTTTTAGATGACTACATAACCATAAATACCATAACAGAATATTAAAAGCCAAAAGCGATAGGGTTGAGGGGGATGACAACATAGTCCATTAAACACTACAGATTTGTTTACCAGGAGATATTTTACAAGGTAACCCTTCAATATTTCTGGGTGGATTTGGGCATTTCAGGAAAAATGCAACAGAAAGCAACAAAAAGCAATGTGTGACTAATCACAAGGATCTCAAAATCAGAGTCCAAACAAACCTAAAGTTTCATGACTGACATATTACCATTTTGGGGTAACATTAGTCTGTAGAATTTATAGACACCAACATGATATTGCAGACTCTGATCTAGCTATAGTGTTGTTAGCAACGTAATCGTAGATGCCAGCTTCAGTGACAGAGGTAAAAGATGTGAAAATGCTCTTGTTTTAGTTGTGGTCATCATCATTTATGGCCTAGTGTTGGCAGAGGGTACTGAGGAAATGTTCACCTATTTTGTTGTAATGTTAAATTTGAAACAAATGAAAAACATTACATAGACCTGTACCCACTCTATGGATCTGTAATTTTATATTTTATTGAGCTCCATATACACTGGATAAGATGTCATGTCCAAAAGATTGTTTCCTAAAAAACACACTGCATAAAAATAAATAACAAACCTGTGTTACATGTTTTTTTGGCTTGGAATCCTCTTCTGTTAGAGGTGTGTCTGTGCTTGTTGCCAAAATCATGACAGCTGGGGGTGGAATGGAGAAAGAAGTTGGCCTGTGAAGTCATGAGGACACATGAAACTGACTTTCAAACTCACTGTAAAGTATAAAGGTATTGATTGACACTGATTGTCTGTTGGCTTGTTATAGGGTAGAAAAAGGGTGTAGGTATTTCTAATGTCACAGGCAAACTATTTCAAACTGTTCTTTTCAAAAACTTACTGCCGCCACACACCTGTGCTTATCAAGTCAAAACTCTTGGTGCGGTCTGATAACGTAACTATACAAAAAAACTCTTACCAAGGCACAATATGGTAGACAACTCAAGACCAGATTTGGGGATCCCACTATCCAGATAGCCCTGTAGCCCACTAGCATAAAGGCAGGACTGGTAGTGTGAAGCTTCTTTTTTTCTTCTTCATGTCTTTTACCACCTTGGATCGTCTTATACAGTCGTTTCCCCTGTCTTGGGTACCACCTCCAACCTCAAGAAGAGACTAAGCCATAACACAACTGACTTAACTGAATAAACAGCAGCTTGTATCGCTCTGTACTGCATCAGCCAGCATTAAATTAGTCCAAGTAGTTATTCCCATCCATCCTATATTTATTGAATGACATGCATATTATTATTTCCATTGTATATCAGGTTTTGTTCAACTGCTCTGGATGTCAGGTCCTTTGTGTATGTTCTTGTCACTATGTCTTTGCTTCAACAAGACACAATTGTTGTACTGGTCAAGAAAAGACTATTTGAGATTCTTTGACTTGTAAAAACATGTTGCCTCCACCGCAGTCGCCACCATCCATCTTGTGCTCTCACATTTGAAATATATCGTCTGAGTCGACCTTTCACATCTGCAGCCGTGTCACTTCCTCTCTCCAGTGGTGTCCCACTCCAGGGGGAGGGGATAGACGGGTCACAGAGGTTAGCAGGTTGAGCTGTCAGCACAGGTTTCACATCTTAAGTGGGGCCTGTGAGAAATTGGGGTGGGATGCACAGACACTGCAGGACACAGTGTGGGGTCACAGCAGATCAGATTGATTCCTATTATCACTGTGAACTCCATGTTCTTTAACTCCATCACTTTTTCTCTACCTCTTCCCTCTGTCTCTCCTGACTTTCTCCCTTTCTATCTTCATGTGACAGTAGTTGAGCTCTGGACCATCAGGCCTTTACATAGAGTTAGCTTTTTGCTATTGTATCAGGTGAAGTTCACCTGCAAGCCTGTGGAACTGCTTGGGTAGAACAAATGTTTTTGCAAATACAAATTGAATTGAATATGAACAAATGCTAAAAATGTAAAACATTTGTACCCACTGAACACAAAAAAATCTGTATTTAATAACTAGCAATAGGCAATTTAAAGCATAAGGCTAACAATATTCTGTATTTTTCTTATTGATATCCTCTGGCATTTATCTGTTGACCCAGAGTCTGATACAGATTGTTCCTCTGTGCCACAGACCTGCACTGTTGTCAGAAAAGTCATTAAAAACACATCAGTGAGTCACACTGCGTGATATATTCCTTCATTACCATAAACATAGGCACAGTCGTGTCCCACATACACCACTCCAGCACCGTAAATACTCACCAGGAATAGTCCTCTACACCTGTTAGAGAACATTTAAAATTACAGAGCTCTGCTGTTTTAGGAAATTACTGAGTTTGACATTTTTGTGACTTGTTTTTTGGTTTTTATGTTGTTGGGATGAGTATTTTGGTAATGTACTGGAGCATGACATTTTTATGCTTTTTTTCAGCAAGTTTTAGATATTGTCAGGGTCATTTCCATCAGGCACATAACACGTAACAGCTGAGTAACTTTTGTAACGATTTTGTTTCTTACTGCCACAAGCACCTGTACCACTGATGTGTATTTACATTATGCATTATGTTAACAAATATCCAAATTCTGCTGCAAGGTTTGCTGGTTTTTGGGTGGGGTCTGATCAAAATATGGGTTAGAATAGACTTGATGGTTCTTGCTATTTGTTACCCACAAAGGAAAAAAGACACTGTCTTATTTTCTCTTTCAGAGTAAATGATATGAAGTTGCAAAAACAGGACAGGAATCCATTGCTTTGTCCTGTCTTTGTGCCTGCAGCTCTTCCACTCTGTCTCCTTTCTCTCATTCTTTCGTCTATCTTTTCTTTTCGGTAACCTATTATGTCCTCTTTATCTTGCCCCTATCTTTGATGATCTGAAACATCTCTGTCAACATTGTGTGATTGTGTGTTTTCATGCATTTATAAGTCTGTGTGTGTCCTAACCTCTGTGTAGGAACATCTGTCTGCTCATGCTAGCGGGGGACAAACAGAGAGGGTGAATTCTTAACAGGCCTCAAATAAACTGCTTCACAAAGGAGAGTGGGGAGGCCACTGCGGTCTGCCAATCAACTGAATTTTCCCAATTAACCTGGGGTTGAAAAGATAGGCGAACCACCCTGAACAAATGCTGAGGAGACCAAAGAGCTGATTGAAAGTTACTTGCAGTCTTTACCTGGGTGGCGACAGGACAGGCTGTTTACTCAGGCTTTGGCCTGACTCACAAATCAAAGTGTGTGTCAGAATGGGGAGATTAGGGAGCCAGAATAGGTCTGGGATTCTACTTGCACCCTTGTCTCTTTGTTGTCACCCACCTGGATGAACTGTTAACATTGCGTAACACCCAAACAGATGCACACACAACAGAGAAACTTTCTAATACCCTGATAAAATGCAGCTGTTTTTATCTCCTGCCTCAGAACTGAGGGGGCCCAGAAAAGGCTGTTTAAAGCACTAATGAGTGTAGCATTGTTCAGAGTGGGAGATTCCCCTTCCACTAAAGCATTCGGCTGCTCTCAGTGTGGCCCGTTCCAACAGCTGCTGTCATTTCAGGACACGACACAGACTTTAAAGTTGGTAGCACACTGTCAGTAAACTCATGTATGGACCTAAAGGGAAAGAGAGTGCGAGGGAAATACGCAAAAATGGTGACAGGGCTTCAAAGAGAAAGGGGAAGTTGCAACTTCTCTGCGAGAGCTGCGTGATTTGTCATTCATCAACTGTAATAAATATTATCAGATGCCATCAGACTGGTTTGGATAGAGTTACAGCACAAAGCATATCATCAAGTTGGGTTCCTCTGAATTAAGTTTCCTGCTGTAGTTGTCTTGCATTTGTTTATCTGGAAGCGGGTAACTGATGTGCTCTGCCAGGAGCTCAGGTTTCAAAGACAAGGCTGGATAATGGAAGACGTTTAAAAAGCCATCTCAGACAATGCAGGATCTTAACTCCTGGATGTCTTGCTCATCATTCATCTGATCCCATTTCCTGACTTCTAAAGATTGAGGGATCTAATTCAAACCTCTCTGCTTTTCACCTGCTTTGTATTCCCACTGTATTCACTTTGTTTGAAAAAAAGGAAATATGTGTTTTGACAACTTTACATTTCACTGGCTTTCATGCTACAGCCTCCCCACCTCCCCCTACTCTATCACTCCTTCACTCCTCTCCCACTGCCTTGTGGTCCCTCCAGGTGAATTCAACCTTGTCTTACTGTTAAATGGAGCTCTGCAGGAACTCAGGAGGGAGGGGTGGGGCATTACCTTTCGGAAGTGAAGCTAGCTCTCTGACCCTCTTTGGTGAAAGGGCCCTTAGGCTTCGCTGCATCGCTCACATAAGATGATCTCTATGGGGAAAGCAGGAGATTACACCTGATAGGAAGGAGACTTAGTATAAAGTCAGTTGGCTCCTTTGTGGAATAATCCGCTCCTCACATCCAAGTCATTGTGATGAGTGATAAGGCCTCAAGTGCGTATGAGTGGAGAAGAAAAAAATAGCAGAGTAATGTATTAATGCAGCTTCTGTTCTCATGTTACGTGAAACCAATATTATGAGATTTAGTTTCATGTGATGAGGCACCCTTTTGCCATATTGTGATTTTTTGAGGAAAAGATTGTGCAGATCAGTGCTGGAAATGTCACATTCACTACAAATGTAAAGATTTACTAATTTACAGGACATTGGAAAGTATGACACATCAAAGTTTTTTTGTCAATATTCAGAATGTGTCAGAGCTTATTTTATCTGACTATCAGTAACAGGAATTTCCAATTTGCTATCATCACTTAATCAAAAAAACAAAAAAAAAAACGAACTAAGCCACAGCCTGTCATCAGCAAATGTTCAGTGTGTGATCTCTGAAATGTCATTACATAAAATAATGCATCCTCATCACTCTGACTGTCCTCTTACTTCACTATATATTGTTTCTTCTAGGAATGGGTTCCTGTCAGTGGGTTATGCTTAGGAGTTCGCCTCAGGAGGTGATCTCAGGTAAGATGAATTAACTTTTTTTTTCTCTGAGCTCACGTGGGCTGCTGATTCACATGAGCAAGTACTCTTCTGTGTGCCCTCTTTTTATGCTTCGACATGCTGGTTGTCAAGCCAAACTAGCCTGAATTATCATATTTTGTATGACTCACAGGCTGTGTATGAACAGACACAAGATGTGTCAAATGGCCCTCGGCTGGGTGTGTGTATCTTAAGAAAATATATATTGCATATCCTGAAACACTAAACAGGGCTGTACCAGAGAAACAGATGATATATTACAGAGGAAAAATCAATGAGGTGTTTTGGAAATGCCTATAGATGAAGCAGTTCTTTTCTGACAGTATAGACTGTCTCAGTGAATACCCCTGCTATCCCCAGATGCCACCATCTCTGTTAACAATAGATCATAGCACTGCTGGGCTTGTAGTTTTGTTTTGATTGAAACCAGTCTCGCTGGCTTGTCTGTCTCATGCAGGAGCCTGAAAAGCTTTCTTCTGCCTGCTTATAGTCTTCTTCTGTCATAGTTGTTTCTGAAACAAAAAAAACTTTATGAGGGAGTAGTGGAAATTTTTGCTCATTAAACTTTAAGTGATCTTACATTAGAAATGAAACTTATGTACTAATGTAACTGGGATTATACTGCCTACAGTTGTGCTGATGTTGACATTTGTTTCACAATCACATGTTTGAGTTTCTTGACTAATGTCATATTGGTCAGGTGTACTCAGTTCATGGCTGGTGTGTACCATTGACTTACTGTACGTCTGTTCCCAGGCTCACTGCAGGTGTATGAATCCCTGATAATGGGAAATAGAAGTACTGAGGTAAAGGTCAGCAGAGAATCTATTATTGACCCTGTTACTGTCATTTTCAGTATCACAATGATATGATACCACTACTGTGTCTTTCTCTGCCATCGAAACCCCACAAGCTTAGATTCCTGTAAATGTTAGCTTTAGGTGGTTTCTCTATTCTTTCATTTTACACACAATGACTGAGTTACTTTTTAAATTGCTAATCAAATTTTCTTTTGCATTTAGAAGGTATAGTAGAATGTTCTTACATGGTGCATTTTAACAGAGGTGATGTTCGTGTGAATGTATGTACTATGTTGACCAGGAGAAGACCCTGATTTGATGACATATCACTGATATCAAGTCCTGTTTTTGACTTTCTGATAATTAAAAAAGATTTTGCTTAAAACAAGGTGCATTGATGTGGCATATTTGATGCCTTAAAAATGTATTATCACATGTTAATAAAATCATAAATCAACAAAAATTAGACAATTCCAATAAATTAATCTCCTTTTAAATACAATAAACATAACAGTCTAATGTTATTTCTAATTATATCTTACAGGTGCAGAAGCAACAAGCTCTAATAAGCAGATTAGTGTATTGACCAACCACTATCAGCTATCAGCAGATGACGATACTGTCATTAGTCACAAGTGCCTCTGTTCTCTACACCGTCAGAAGACACAGTGATAGTCAGAGAGAGTGAGAGGTATTTAGAGGGGCAGAGAGAACAATAGAAAAGTCCAAAACACACCGACGAAATGTATGAAAAAGAGAAAGCGTAATAATCAGAAGGAGACAACAACTAGAGTCAGAGAGAGAACGAGAGACTGTCAGATGTGTGATATTTATGTCAGTTCCTCAAGAGTGGTATGACCCCAGTATTTTTAGATGTAAGTCTCGGAAATCAGACTATTTTCTTATGAATCATATATAATATTTAGTTCAGTAAACATTTACAACAGTTGGCACTGGATTGAACACAGGTCATGTGAAACAGTGTTATTATACACCCTGATGTAACTATAATAGTGAAGAGATTTTCATACATTTTGATTGGTTGGTTACTCCCTGTTGAGTTGCACTTGCGTTGCTCTACAGATGTTGCTTTATAGTGTTGTGGTTGTGTTTGCTTAGAAACAAAAGGGGCTTCAGAGTCCTCTAAATGTCTCCAGAGGGGGCTTGTTAAGTGATTAATAAATGACCAGCTCACGTTTCATAATCTTCCAGTGTAAATTGGAAAAGACATTGTCATCACTTTTTTCACACTGTACCTCACTGTGCACTTTGTCAATGCTAATTGGCCACGGCCTGCAAGAAAAACAAAAAATGCATACAGTGTAGTCCAGTGTGATAGAGCATTCCCAGGTCAAGTGGCTGCTCTCAGGGTGACTCGACACTTTTGACATGTGGTTGGCTGTTCAGCAGCAGCAGCAGCAGCAGTACAACACTTGTGTTCACAACGTTTGCCTGTTGGGATTAGCGCTGTGCAGCTGCCCTGCTCCTCACAGCTGACCAAACCTGGGACTATAAGGACAGCGGTGGAGCTCAGTGGACCTCTTTCACTAATTTCCAGCCATTCAGTCATTCTCACACATATTCAAACATGTTCATTCACAAACACTGTTCTGTTCTCTCCCTCTATACATAATTAATGCACACTAATCAGCTCACCTTTAACAAGTGCTAGCTGATATACAGTATAGTGATTAACAATTCTGATTCATCATTACTGAATTGTGTCAGTTTGATTACTTATTTGGACTCAGATCACTGTTAAGATTTCCATATTTATACAAAAGGGATTAAACTTGTGATGATTGCTTCAATATGAGCTTCCTTCCTTTATTGGTTCCAGTTTTGCCTCAGTTACTGTACATATGATCAGTGAGATCCTGTCTTCTGGGTTAGGTCCTTGTTTTTCTTCATGTTCATGTTCTAGGGCCAAACAGAGGAAACATCTGCTTTACTGCTGTTCTAACTGCTCCAGATCTACACACACATACACAACACACACGCATGCACACTCACAGAGGCAGTCCTGGTGGTTGCTCCTGCCAGAGGAAGAGTGTTACTACACAAAGCACACCAGCACACACACAGATGCTGCCTGTCTTCCTCTCATCCTCATCCTGTCACAACCACTATGCAGTTTGTCCTCCAGCCCACCGTCTCTGCCATCAGGACCTGCTTTTAACAGCTGCTCTGGCATCCAAATCTATCTGTCCCATTTTCTGTCTGTCCTTACACTAGTCTGTCAATTCTTTTTCTGTTTCTCTGTCTCTTCCTCTACAGCAGTGTTGTGAAGGTATTAGTGAAGGACAGTGTTTGTTTGTCAGCAATGTTTAGATTTAGTCTTAGTCTTAATCCTGAGATATATTTTTTAAAAGTCCATGTTAGTTTTTGTCCTTTTTTATCAAACTCATCCTATTTATATTTACTCAGTTTTACTCAGCTAAAACTCTGGACATTTTAGTCTTAGTCAAAGAACAACATAAACGTTCTAGTTTAGTTGTGGTTGATGAAAACAGTTTACATTTTAGTTTTTGTTTAAGTCATCAGAGGATTAGTTAACAACAATGTTGTGAACATTTAATCCTAATTTTAGTCAGGAATGAGCATTTTAGTCAGACTTCAGCAAACTGCTTTCAAATGAGATTTCATCCCACTGATTGTAGGCTAAAAGAAAAGAAAAATATGAATAAGCCACAAAATGAGAGGTTGTTTAATTAAGAATGCAGCACTACAGAAATGATGTCTGGTCTGATGTTATTAATTTATGCAATACATCCAGACATGAAAGATGACAACACAGTGAATCATGATTACCCCTTATAACAATATGTTTGATAACACAAACCCCCAAATATCACCTTGTTTCTTTCTTTCAAACCCTGTTGTTGTCATTGTTAACTACCAGTAAGATACTCTGCATCCTCACTGTGCTACCAGCTTATCACATTTGAATAATTAAATTAACACATCAAATCCTTAAAGATGTTAGATGCAGCATATACCTATCTTATGTCATTGAAGGTTTTCAGATTTCCTCTCCAGACTTTTTAGACTTTTTTTCTTCATTCCTTACTCAGAGAGGATTATGGACAGAGTTACACAAAGAGTAGAAACAGAAGACTTCATGGAATAAGAGAAGTTTAAAATATATATATTTCCAGGGGTTGAGGTAGAACATGAGCTGTGTGATGTATGACTGTTTTTGGGGGTTTTTTTTTGTTTGTTTGTTTTTTGGGGGGTTTTTTGTTATTTTTTTATCTTTGAGATATATTCTGTAGGTCGCCGTTAGATGTGTTTGACTATTTTGTACAAGACTGTCCTCCTGTAAAAAAACGAGCCCATAAGTTGTCTGTGCATACAGCATATTATGATCCATAGTTGCGTTTTATTGGTAGGCAACTTTAAGCTGCCATTGTAATTATGACAGGAACAAAGGAGGAAGTCATGTGATGAAGCATAAAGAGCGAAAGTCGGCCTTAGCGGGAGGTGGGGGTGGATGGATGAGTCAACAAAACACAGGACTTTCAAACAGGAGACTATTGTTCGTTTTGAAATTGATAGGCAATGTTATTTCTTTTATCCATGACTGTTTGTAACCATGACAGTATGTACCACAATGTTTTCCTAACCTGACCAAGTTGTTTTTGTGCCTTAACCTAATTAAACCATGAAACTTTAATCGCATGTTTATTATATCATTACCATTTAAAAGAAGGTTCATTATGCCTGCCACTGTTACACTCTTACCAATCATAACCATAGGCAGGGACAAATAACCTATATATATCATTTTGGTTGGAGGACTTGTTAAGACAAAATATGTTCCAAGGAGCGAGGAATGAGGTTACGAGATTTATCGAGAAGGCTTTTCAGTCGTCCACCTCACGCACGTTTGTCACGCACGTTTGTCGGAACAGATACACCTCTATTTTAATAGTTACACGTGGGTAAACCATTTTATGCATACAGCCACAATGACTGTGCACTAGGCTCAGAGCACCTTCCATGTACACATGGTGTAAAATGACTAAAATGACCCACACAAGCAATTTCTGATCTGGTGTCCCCATTGACAAGATGACATTGTTCTTCACTGCCTTACAGGTAAAAATAAACAATAATATAATTATTTTATTATTATTTATTATTATTATTTGAGAATTAAAATAATTCATAGGAGTGTTCATCTGCTCATCTGCCACCACTATGGTTATGGTTTGAGTTGACACAGAAATTACTGGGGTAATGATACGGTCATGATTAAATGAAACAAGCCTTGATTATTAAAAGAAAAGGGGATGTGAGCAGCAGCCTCCTGTGTCAAAGTAATATCCATCCATTTTTCTCCCTTTATATTGTTATGATAACATCTTACATCCACCTTTGCTTCTGTGAGACAACTTTCATGACTCACACAGCCACTAGAGGTCCTTGTCAGGTATTCATAGGACATTATCATTCGCAACCAACCAATGTTGTTATTTTTCTTGAAAAGACAGCATTGACAAAATATGTTTAGACAGATTGACAGAGGTTATGAAGAATAAGATGATCCCCAGAGATCAGGCCACAGTCCTGGGAAGAGGAGGCTGTAACAACGACTGTTTGTTGGTGCTACAGTGGATCCGACTCTAAATCTAATGCCTCGCCATCACTGAGACACAGAAATAGCCCTTGTGTGGGCCCTTTCAAAATTTTAGAATAATAACCCTCGTCACCCAAAAGGGAAAAGGCAAGGTCTGTCCTTCCCAGAGATTATGGTGGGAAGAATCGATGACTTCCTCCATCTTTCTCCCTCAGGGGACAGGGGGACAAAGTCTCACTGGTATTAATAGTAGTCTTCTGATAAGCTGGCCAGTACCCTGCCTTGTGGTGTCACAGCCTTTCGTCTCGTTGTGAGAACCTCTTGTTATATTTTCAAAGAGCTCTTATAGAATATACATTTCCTTGCCTTCCTGTTTTTGTTCAGCTCCCTGTGCTTCACTGTACATCATAGCATTTTACAGTACAATAGGGGACACTTGAGTGTCCCATCACATAGACACTTGACACTGCATCTTTGACAGTTTTCTCTTCAGCTCTCTGTTGGGGCTGTGATGCTGCCCACTGCCCCAGAGCTGTGCTACTAGTGGAGCCTTGTGTCGTAAAATACTGGGAGCAAAGGTGATATGCCTCCCTCATTGAGACAGCCGTTATCCTGAATGGCAGGTTGTATGTTTGCCTCAGGGCCTGACAAGCTATTCACCCCAACACACTGGTTACAAAAGGAGGTGTAAATACAGGCGCTAAGCTTTTTGATTAGCTCATTGTTTTTGAAAGCACAGGAAGCATCATGTAACACTTCAGTATGTAGTCACAGAAAAAGAAAGAGTTGTGCCCGGGAGAAAGTTGTTCAAAAACATAGTTTTTTACAGACTGATACAAAGACATGAGTGCAATTAGAAACAATAGTGTTGTTAAACTGGGTCGTGTACATTCAATTGAATTTTTTGTTTCTTGACTTCTCAAAGAGTTATTTTTTCATTCTCAGCTGGTTTGATAGCCTCATTGCCCCAAATAGGTTCACTGAAAGGAGAGCATGGGAAAAATAGCTGTCATTGTGGAAACTGCTGGGAAAAGGCTACGTTCTCATTGGTAGCAGTGCAGGGCATTGTGGGATGTGAGTGAGCTGAGAAAGACTGTTTTTCTCCCTCTGAGAAGGAGGAAACATGGAAACATGGACACAAAAAGCACCAAGATTAGACCAGTCCAAGCAGAACTAACTCACTGCAGTTTATGCTCCGTTGGCTTCACTTCAGTCAGAGATGGGAAGATGAGAAGTGGATGGTCAGTGATAGTGGCAGTGAGTGTGGCGAGGAGGGCAGGGTGGCCACTCTTGTTTCACAGTCGTCTGCTCCAGCCGATTTAAAATCCCCTGACGTCGGCACGAGCAGTGGCGGCCTGCATACCGACATACCAGGCTGATGGTTGCCGGCCCATTAGCGAGGCCCAAGTGATGGAGCCCACCCAGGACTGCCCGACCCTCTCCTGCCCACCTTCTGCCTTCCTGCCCAGCCCTGGCTCTGGATCAGAGGCAGGCCGCACGTCGGGGGACAGGGCTAATGATGGCGACAGCCATGCCATCCCTTTCAAGCCCCAACCCAAGAGTACAATTTTGGCTAATGCTATTTCCTGCAGATAAGATGCAAACAAGCTCCTTTTACTTCTTTTTCCTCATCCAAGGTTTGGGAGGTGAGGGAAGGGTGAGCAGTGGCAAAATACGTGATTGAGTCCGTGCTCTGTTTCATCATCAGCTGGTTGGGTGTTGCTTTGATTCACTAGTCACTACCATGCCTGATATCACATCGAACTGATTTAGAATATCAAGGAGGTGATATATGAAGTGGAAAGAGTGGAATGAAATAAAGATTGGCCACTTTATCCATATCGAACCACTTTGCCCTCCATCTCTCCCTAAGTGGCTTAATCAAGGCTGTGTTACATGATTATTTTACTCACCCAAGACCTTCTAAATTGTTTCCAGCTTAAAAGGAGATTGTTGGAGATATTCATGCTGCATGGAAATACTCTCCTGTTTTACCATTCTGTGGTCACACATTGTCTTTCTTTGAGACTCCAGTTGAGAACCTTTGTAGTAAAAAAAAAATTGCTACAAAAATCACGCTTTTGACAGAGTTTCATTGTAAAATGCCCAGAAACAGATTGGTTCACACAGATCCCTGGTTGTTATGTCCCATTGAATCCAAAGTTATTGTGTTTTTGCTGCAAAGAGACTCCAGGCTACACAGTTGAGAGTAATCAAGGTCCATTTCTGAGGAGCACATCACAGGAAAATTCTCTGAATATAAAGAGAGACTGTTTCGCTACAAAGACATTTTTTGGCTTTTTTTTTATCAGTCATGTAAATGATATTACCAGAGCAGCTCAGATCAGTCTTCCGAGGTTCCGAAGCACATTGCAGTATGCAAGTGTACAAGATGGAATACCCTGTAGTATATACGTAGCAGAGTCAGAGAAGAACATTATAATTTCTGAGAGCAGTACTGTAAAATCTGAGCTGAGTGGGGTAAAGACCACCACGTGATTTCTTGGCATTTAATAAGTTGCATCTTCACGCTGTGGTTACGCACCCACACCATCACAGCCCTTTGCATTGTTTTTCTGTAGAGCTATAGTGAGTCAATGTGGGCCATAAGCCATAGTGTGTAATTGTGATGTCTATACAGGGAAAAAATAGCCAACTTCTAAGAAAGAAAACAACAAATTTATGTAATAAAAGCATAACAGCTCAGTGTGTGCTTTGTGATTGTGGAATCCCATGGCATTTGGTATCATCTCTCCGCCTGTCTCGCTCTCTCTGTTTGAGGACAACAGTGTCGTCAGAGGGGATGTGTGACGGCAGGCATGGTCTGAGCAGGGCGCACACATCCGTCCACGTGCCCCTCTGATCCCAATCATTCATAAATTCAGCCAGAGAGATTTGTATCCTCTCTCCACCCTGCAGTGTCTGTTATCTCCGTCCACCACCTCCCTCTGGCTATTAGGAAGGAATGAGATGTCACAGTGCATACGTACACAGAGTCACAAGTCTGATGGTGGTGACAGCTGTCTGTCTCCTCTAGTCATCTTGTTCTGGCATCTCTGACGTACCTTCTCACTTCTTCTTTTTTTTTTCCTTTTTACCCTTTTATGTCCATCATTTGTTTTGTTTCTGCTTTCATCTTTTAAATACATTATTCTCTCAAGAGGCAACTTTAATCTCCTCTTGTGTTTGTGTCTTCTCTTTTTCTTCTCCAGCTCTTCCCTTTTCTCTCTACTATCTCCACTGTCTCACCATTTCTCCCTGTCCCTTGGCCAGAAAAAAAAGCAGTGAAATTTCCCCTCAGTCATTTAGCCCAGATTCAACACTGCAGGCAGGCAGTGTAGAGGCTGTAACTTACCAGAATGTAAATAGAGCAGTGTTTTTCACATTACTTCACCGCTTATTTTTAGTAAGCTGAACAAGAGCAGGCAAGGGTGTGCCTTTTCAAGCCCCGACTGTAAGTCTTATCAGCTGAATACACAGAAAAAAATGTAGAGAAATTATAAATCAAATAAAACAATAATGACCCAATACAGGAAGTGATGTGTTGATTTATGGTTTAGCTTTTAACTAACTGGCAGACAATACTGGGGCAGCTTTTTTAAACACAGGGAAAGAATGTTGCCTCGCTGTCTCTGTTTTTCTCTTTCACTCTGATGCACTGCACACGCACTCAAGGTGTCATAAATTTTCATTGTAGCTTGAAAACTGTTAAGTATGTTATATTGTATTCTTTGGTGCTGTAATTATGCAGTCTTAAGTGATCAGCTGCAGACGCCAGGCTTCTGCCAACTGGATTTTCCCTCCCAGTGACACCCCTGAAAGGCAGATTACTCTAATTTTTTGTTTGTTTGTTTGTTTGTATAGTAAGTTACATAGTAGTTTTTATGAAATGTACTTCCAAAAACAAATGCACATCCCTAGTGAGGTCAAATCACAGTCTGAGCCACAGCAGATCAGTTGAGTACTTTGCCCTCTTCAGCAGCATTCTTCAAGAATAGCTGCCAGCCATTCCTCGATTACTGGGCCGCATCCAGCTCATACCTTCCCTTTACTTCCAGGGATCAAACCAGTAACACCAGTCTGTTTTAGCAGACACAGCACCTGCAGCGGTGGGGAAGCTAAGTGGTGGACAGTGGCTATGTCTCCTTGCCTCTGCGCCTGGCAGTCTTCCTCCCAGCCGCCCCTCTGCTCACACCAGGAAATGTCTTTTTCCAACTCAGTCTCCAATGCACTTAATTCCTCCCGGCTCTCCAGTGACAAAGCCAAAAGAAAAAGAGATCAGTTGCTGGCAATAGCTAGCACTTCTCTAGCAGCTTTCACTGTCTTCCTCCACCTCTTTTTACACTTTGATTTTCCTATTGCAAAAATTTCATACATTGCGAAGATGACATCAGCACTTGTCAAATGTGGCTTTGAAAATGAGACCACGGAGCAAAATCTGCAAAGTGATGCTCTGCTTTCTGTTCACGCATTGCATAGATGAGCTACTGTTTTTCCAAATGTGCACAGGTCACACAAGTTTTCTCACACAAAAATTGATGAAAGCAGCCGAGGTTGAATGTTTCTGTGTGTGTCTATGTGCATATGTGTGTGCGCTTATATGTCTGTTGAGAGGTAAGAGGTGCTAAACCCTCCATGTTCAGCATAGTCACTGAACATGATGACTCAGTTGAATTTCCACTGAGGTAAGCTGTCACTCTCTGATGAACAGTGAACTCACAGAAGCACTGAGTCACACACCACACACATGCTCACCATCTAATGTCCCCAACTAGCTTACAGGCCAGCTAGGATTATATGCTGAATATTTTCAGTGGAGCCATCACTAAATGCAAAAGAACACAAAACTCTTTCCCTCTCTGTGATGATCTTGGTGCTTAGCCATAGATGCACACATACACACAAACACACACACTTGTGCTTGGCCTTGTCCCTGTCCAAACAGCCCTTCTATAGTGAGAGGCTCCAATGGAGTGGATCAGCTCCAGCTAAGACACCCTTTCACACTTCCTCCCTCCCTTTCTCCAAACCCTCCCTTCTGTGTGACCACAGGGCCTTCCTTCCTTCCTTCCTTCCTCCTGACACAGAGGCCTGGGGGAGTCGCAGGGGAGTCAGGATGGCCGGATGTGCCCTGATCAGACAGACAGAAAGACTGACAAGGAACAGACATGCAGACAGGAGGATGCTGCGGCTACTGTGGACTTTGGGCTCGGTTTTGTTCCCATCCGGAGCTACAATGAGAATGACATCATTCCTGTTTTGATAGGACAACAGGAAGGTGGTGGGAGATGAACAGCAGCAGGGATTGTGGGTGAGAGTATGAAGGAGTATGAGGAAACAAAAGGAAACATAAGTGTTGATCAGAAAAGAGGCAGAGCTATGATCCTGCCAGTGGAGGTGTATTTGACCTAAAGCCTGCAGGAGTCTTTGATGTGCCCCCACAGAACTTTTTTTTATTTTCAGAAACATACGGCACTTTATTTTTCCCCTCTCCCTTCTCCTTCTGAATCTAATAAAGCAATAAAATCAGTAAAGTGAATTAAGTCTACAGCCGGATTTGCCTCACAAGAGTTCTTTTATACGTCAGTCTCAAATACAGAGTGTGGGGTTAGCAGGCGCAGGGCCTGCGCCTCACACAGGAAGAGCCACGGCTATACAAAGCAACCTCATGTCTTAGTGTACAGCTCTGTACCTGCAACCTATTCAAAACTTACAGAAGCTTTGTAGTTTCAGAGCACTTCTCAGTGCAGTTTATCTCCTCTGCAAGACAGCCATTTCCTCCACCATTCTCTGGGGGAAGAAAAGAAGAGAAATGATAGCAAGTGGCTGGAGGAGCAGAAGAAAGAGAGGAAAGAAAGGCAAAATGAAAGAATGAAAGAAAGTAGGGGGAGAGAGGGAGGATCACAATAATAGTAATCTCTCTTCTCTCCCCTCCATTTTTTTTTTCTCGGAAGAGGATACAGTGAGTGCCAGCTGTGCTCTGCTGCTGCTGTACAGTGCACACTACTTCAGAGAAGTCAACCTCACTGCACTCCATCCACCCCATTGAACTGCCAGCTCTGGCTATCAATTCTGAGCCTTGTGCTGTCACTGCAGGCCTCTGGACACAGCAGCTGGCTGCAGGAAGACAAGCGCTCTTCCACAGAGTCTGTCCTCCCATCAGCTGCACCCAGCTGTCTAGCAGCAGCCCCGCTATTCAGAGCCCTGCCTGCTGCCGCTGGTGAGGGAGGCCTCTTTCACTGCTGTCACCGATTCTTTGCTGACTGGAGTCCCCTTCACCATACTTTCTTTTTCACTTCTTCCTTCCTAAATTTTCAACCGTACAGACACATCCGCCCTTGAGCTGCGCAGCAGGCCTCATATGTCTGTCTGGGCTCACTTTCTATCTTTCTTTCTCTTTCTTCCCAAGTCAAATTGTCCATCTGTCTCTGCTTTTACCAACTTTTGCTCCACTATTTCCATCTTGCTTTCTCGCTCCCACCCATTCTCCTCCTGTCTTCCATGCTGGGTCTTTAGATGAACTTTCCTTCTTTTTTGCCGTTGCAGCCTTTCTTTCTTTTGCCTCCATCCATGTCCCTTCTGTCTCTCTGTTTTGTGGTACCCATTCCTCTTTTCCGTCTTTGTTGGTTGCCATGTCTCAGTTTCTCCACTCCTTTCTCTGCAGCTCTGTCCCCTTTTTTTGCCAATCGCTCTTATTTCCGCACAATTTCCATCTCATTCTTTGTCGCTCTGCCGCAATCTAAACTATGTCCCCTTTTTCCAAATGTCACAATACTGTATCTTTTCTTCCCCTTTTTCTTTAGAGTAACTTCTTTTTCTGACCCTCTTTCTGCTGTATTTTTTTCACAGGTGTCTGTAAGGCGGGGATTTACATTTTCTCAGGACAGGCAGCCCGTGGAGAGAGGCCTGCTGGCAGATCAAAGGCTCCGGCTGTAAAACGATCTGAAAGAGTCCGGCATTAGCATCCATCAGGGTACCTTGAAAGCTCCCTGGTCAGCCGAGAGGGAAGCTGAGGGCCCCCCAAAGTGAAAGCCCAGTCTGGAGAGGGGTGATGAAGGGGCGGAGGGAGGGTAGAATGGGGGTGGATAGAGAGAGAGAGAGAGAGAGAGAGAGGTGGAGGGATGAATAACTCAGCTAAAGTCATGAAGGAAATATTTCCACGAGGGAGGAAAATTCCCATTACAAGCTGCAAATGTTTTTATTTCTCTTTTGGACTCAGCCACCTACCTCTTCCCTTAACTCTTCCTCTCTCTTCCTTCCTCTAAACTTCTTCTTATTTTCTTCCTCACTGCATTGAGGCTGTAAGGGGAGAACATCTCCATCTGTGCACCATCTCCACTCAGCTCACCAGGCCAAGAGTTTTACTACTCCACCCTGTAGTTTACTCATAGGGTCATGTCTTGTCAGGGATGGGAAGTAGGGTGAAGGAAGGGAGGGAGGCATAGAGTATGGGAGGAAGTGAAACATGGGGTGGCTTCATATACAGTATCTCTTTACATCAGAATTGGGAGAGAAAGAGAAGAGAAATGGCAGCAGTATGGAGGCTGTGTGTGTGTGTTCCTTCTTTTATGCAATAAGCATGATTCATAGTCTTGAAATGGATAGATACCTAACATGTGTGATAGGGATCAAGATTAGACCTGCATTCCTGGTGTGTTCCAGTACCTCTGCATTTGTGTCTTTTTCAATAACAAAAGTAAAGGCCACATAAATCTTAAAAAATAAGTCTGCATCCTTCAGGCTGTTCTTGTGATAAAATTCCCTCAAGAAACAAAATTTATAGACAGTGAGACCTGACAGCACTTAGCTCCTTTTTTCCTGGAAAGACTCTCAGTAACAGTGTGTTACACACTGATATTTTCAAATGTCTGTAGTTTTCAAATTCCCAAGTAGAAACACAACCACAGCTGACTATAAAGCTTTTAGCACTGACTTTCCCTCAGCTCCCATACTGTGACACAAAGTCAGGTTGGGAATGTTTTGTTCATGAATGATTGACCTATGAATAAGTCCAAGTTTTAGGGAGGTCATAGTTCTGGCTGTGTTTTCCACAGTTCTACAGATTGCAGCCATCATTTATTGGTCCTGGTTCAGTGTTAGTTGAGCATAGTTGAGCAGATCTCGTGGAGGATGGTGTGTGAGGATTTTGCATGAGTAGTTCATTTAGTAGCAGTGAAATTACAGGTGATACAGGTGAATACAAGGACATAGACTTGCATAGCATCTATAATTGAAAACATCTTATGGGTTTTTATGAATATTCCAGATGAGTATCCCTAGAAATGTAATGCTTTTTGGCACCTTATGATGTAATTTCAGGGTCAACATCCAGGGCTGCTTTGTCTGTTGCAAGGCACAGAGTAACACAACATCTACATAGGCTGCATAGTGAAAGCAACATGTTAGCAAAGCAGCACCAGCTGCTTCAGTCCTCTGTAAGTGTGTACCCATGCATTCAGACACAGTATTGAGTGCAGACCACAAGCATTTTGGCAGCGTCCAATAGCGTCTCTGTAGTTACACAAGTAGACTTAAGGTCTAAAATAACACTTCAGGTTGTAGTTACATGCATAAAGCATGAGTAAAACACAAGATGTTGTGGACATTGGAGGAACAGTTGGGCATATAGTAAGTCTGATTTTCATGCAGGAGACTACAGGGGAATTTGTATTAACATTCAACCTAATGTTTATTTAACTTAAACAAGTGTTTTAGTTGCTTAATGGTAGCCCCACCTTAACCAGTTCACTTCCCATAATCACAATCTTTCCCTAACTTTAACCATATCATACTTTCCATGCACATATAGACAAGAATTAAAAAGCATTGTTCTTACATGGTGATTGGTTGCATGTCCTCATATATGTTTGACATTTTTGAGGCTGTGTTTTCTGTGAAGAATGCGCTTACAAAGTTTTCTTCTGTGCTATTTAAGAATATAGAAGAATTTAATGTGGACTTTGCAGAAAATATTAAAAATACATATATATAATCTACAGATTAAGTATTGGAGTTCTTTCACATAATAAAAGTAATATTTCCATTATTTTTAATTTGATGACACCAAATGGCTGTTGTGACCTGCAGGTGCGCTACTTTCCTTTTTGTTGAACATTGAGCAGTGATCAGGGCTGGGGTGAAGCTCTAATTGTCATTAGAGACAACTGACGTTATCCACAAACAGACATTATAGTGGTCTCATCAGTTTTATATGTGCATTTACTGTGTGTTGTCATCAGACCTTATTGTACTTTAACAATTTGAAATCTGTACTATTGTAGTGATTATATGAGATATGGTTCCTGTATATCTGTGATTTGGTAAGAATCTGAAATAAGGATTTTATCCCCATCAGTGAATAATGTGGACACTCTCATCTACACTGTTACACAACCCTCATATGACACATCAGTGTGTATGTACCTATGCAGTCTATGGTATGTGCATATTTACATGCTCACATGCAAGACTCATTTTGTAACACATGCTTGCACTCACTGTCTGCAGAAGCACACTCACAAATATCCACACACATACTACTCATGGACACAAAGTATTTCCCACACAGGATCACCCAAACACGCACACTCTGTGGTTGTGTGTCCCTCAGTGTGCAGCTTGCTGACATGTGTGGAGCCTCCTGTGTGCAGGGCCAGGGCTGCATGCCACTGTCTCAGCTCAGTAATGGATGTCCCGTTTGTTGCACACACACACACGCAGACAGATAGACAGACAGCGTCGGGGCTCAGCACGGCCGTCCTGTCCACCCGAGGATGAGTTCCTCCTCTGTTTAGGGAAAAGGATGTGATCTCATTCGTTAAAAATCCAACCTATGTCGCTTGCCACTCATGACTTAATCCAGGCTTCTCCTTTGTGCAGAGCGCCCTCCCCTTCCCCTCTTCTCCTCTTTCTTTCTCTTGCTCTCTGTCTCTTCCTGTCTCTCTTCTGTCTGTCTATCTATCTGTGTGTCTATCTGTCTGTGTGTAATCTAACATTTGCTTTCTTTACTACTGATGATGAAAGCCTATGTAAGAAAACAATGTGTTATTTACGACATGTCATTGTGCGTATTTACTATTAGAAGGTGAATACATCAGTCGATGTCACGTCAGGTAAGCAAAACACATGCAAATAGGCTTTGCAACGTGTGAGAGAGGCAAATTTGCACACACAAAAAAAAAATAATCAAAAAGATTTTTGTATTTGTGATGGCTTGGCTTTGAAATTAAAGTTTGGCTCATAGCCATCATTTTAAAGTAACTCTCCTCAGACTGCAACTAAAGACAAATCTTAAACATGAAGATAGTGTCTGGGTTACTAGTGAAGTAATACAAGTTTTTCCTTCAGCACAAATTGATATTCATGTTCCTTCAGCACAACATCAATGATATGATGAGGTGTCAGTGCTAAGCTGAGCACTTAGCTCTGCAACCCACCTCAGTGCAGCTGAGATCAGTAGAAAGTTTCAAGTCATCTACGTGGTTCTTGAACTGTTGAACACAAGAGACATGTGCAGCCACAAACATTTGCAATTACGTAATCGAAAGACCCATGTTGTGCCTCTCGAAATTTGAAAAATCATGGTCTGCAGTAGTGACCATGAGGCACACAGTCCACACTACTGATTGGATTCTTGGTCTGTGCTACCCTCATGCCATTCATTACCTCTACTGCCTCCTTCAAAAACACACAGCCAGGTAGCCAAAGTATTTTTAAACATCTATGTATGTACATATTGTTGTGGACAGTGGACACACAGTGATGGCACACAGCTTGGTGCTGGGCATATGCTGAGCTCTTTATTCTGTATATGTATTTCTGTCTGGCAATTGGCGCACGTATTTAAGTACATGCTCATGTACTGTATGTTCAAACACAATAAACAGCTGTTATCTCACACCAATTCTAACAACAGATTGAGCATCTGTTACTGTTTTTAAGCCACTTTGCTGTATGTGGGACTGTTGTTTTCAGTGCAACATGTTGGTCGAGCTGTATCCTGTTCATAAACACACACTTTATACTCCACATATGTGCATCCAGTGAAACTTATATCAGTGTTTTTATGATGATTCTCATTAGACTAGTTGACATAAGAGTCCCTCAGAGTGACTTTGGTAGTGGGAATTGAACATATGGGCTTTTTCTGAAAACCTAACACAATGTGTTGCTGACAGACGCAGTTATACAGTGGAGTGCAGAAGCACAGAACTAGCCAACAACTTGTTGAGGTTTTTGTTTCTTTTTTATTTCATTTCCAGACCAGCTGTGTGCAAGTATGTTTGCGGCCATTTTGTGTGTGTGTGTGTGTGTGTGTGTGTGTGTGTGTCTGTGTCTGTGCATGTGTGTATGTTTGTTCAAGTCCTTTGTGTTTAATATATTCTTAAGCTTTATTAACACTGCGCCCAGTGTCATCCTGGCCAGTGATCCTCATCTCCCTCCAGCAGGTCCTGCAGCCCTTGCTGCATACACTGTCTTACTTGTCACAGTCTGCCAGGGCAGCTGTCTGCATGCAGCAAGTGATTGTGGCACCTCATAACTCAACCTACATGGAGAGAATGAGAGAGAGATGAACTTGATATACTTCATGCAAACAAAGCCTGTTGGACTGAACTGGCTAAGAGAGAATTTCTTGTTCAAAACCACAGTGTTTCATTTTCAAACATCTTCCTGTTAATTTGCTGTTTATTTTTCTTTCATTTTCTCCACCTGCTTAAAACTCATTGCAGTCAAAGCAGGCTGGGGCCTGTTTCCCAGCGTGCACTGGACAGAATGCATCATCAATTCACTTTGAGGCTTCATAGTCACCAAAGATATACACACACCCCAAGAAAGCAGGATGTAAGGACGGAAAAGAGAGAGTGACAAAGAAATACTAAGAAGAGAATCTCATCACCTGTTTTCCTAGAAAGCTATTTATCTGTCTGTCTCCCTTTTTGTACCCACATAAATCCAAAGAGTTACACTAATCCTGGTATGGTGTCATTTAAGGCAGTCAAAACACGGTGTCCTCGTATATCTTCAATATTACAGTTGACCAAGAGTTATATAGAGCTGTAGTGAGTCATGGAAGTCTACAGGATCGAAGTGAGACTCCAACAAGATGAGGTACAAGATAAGATAGATGCTAGACAGGTGGCATCAGGGACAGTAATGCTTCATGCAAATAATGAAGCCACCCCTCTCCTTACAAGGGGCTGTTGAAACATGAAACACTCATACATAACTATTAGCCTACCTTCTGCATTTGCATTACCTGGGGATATACTGGCGTTTCCCACTTTAATGTGAAGAGCCCAAGGGAACAAACTGTCAGGAAGTTTTCTGGGAGCCAGGTATTGTTGAGGAGGTTTAAACCACTCCAAAATGACTGGCGAAACTGGACCGACCTGATGTCTGCTGTTTGAAACTGGAGTAGCACAAGGATGTCTGGAAACATCCTCCTGGTTCCAACACCCTCTGGGTGTTATCATATCATTTTTATTAGATTTACTTTAGACTTTTCTGTTAGGATATGTCTAACACAACTTCTTGGTAACTTCAAGTATTACCTGCTATACAGGAATTTAGTCTTGTCAAAATCTGCGATGACATGATATGCAAAAGAAAAAATTTTATACAACTCTGGACTTTAACTCCTAAATCAACAGTGTTAGGCAAGTCACTTATGCATTACTCATGGAAAAAGTACATCACATTACTTTAGTTACTCATCCCAGCTATCTCAAAGATGCCTTTAAACAGTTCCTACACACCCATATTCTGTATTCATTCTATGTTGTAGACATAGAAAAAAAATCATTTTTGCTTTACAAGCAGCTAGCCTACGGTTACAGTAGGAGTTATTTACTGACCTTAAATAGCTAACCTTAAAATTACCGCTGGTGACTGCACACAGCACTTCAGAAGTCCCATCCTCACAGTGAAGCTACAGGGATCACGCACCCTTTAACTCTGAACAAAACCCAGAGGATTCCTGAATGCAAGTTTACTAGTGTCTAAAGTTAGCGAGCCAACTATCTAAGAATGTGAAACATAAGTAAGACAACTTTTTCTCCACATAGGCGCATTTCTCCTCTTTTGGTAGAAACTGACCTCCTCTGACCTCTTGAGCCAAGCTGTCATGTCCCAGACCAACCCCATCCAAATACTATTAGGACAGTGAACAAGCCAACCTCCAGTGTTAAAGTAACAGTACTAATGCTACTACTACTACTAATGACGTTACTGTATCATACTACTAAGTAATGTGTAACTGCCTTCTGAAAAACTTCACGTACTTTATTTTCTACAAAAGACAATAATGCTGCTTTTGCTTTTTGAACACCTTTATTAATGTATAGATTAGTAATTCACAGAATAGTTACACCATCTGTAGTAATCAGACTGGAAGTTTCTGTATCAATGATAAGGTTTGTTATTCCGTACCTGTGTGACAATTTGCTGCAAACTCCCTGGGGACTTGGATTTCTGGTATCAGTTGTGTGAGCACTGTTGACCACACAACGTGCCCTCATCAGCACACACACATTCAGCTGAGGAATGTCTCTCACAATCAACCTTATCAGGTGTTTTGTCTGTTTTGTCTGAGGGGCATCCGAAGAGGGCTTGGCGTTACTTCTGATAGGCTTTTTGGAATACACACCTCTCGCCCCTTTCCTCACACATCCCCCTCTCACCCTGTATCATTCCCTGCTTCCTTGTACTACTCTTTCTTCCGTTTTCCCATATCCCTCATTCCCTTTTTTTTCTTTTTTCTTTTTTTACTTCGCCCAACATTAAAGCCACTTCTTTCTCTGTTCTCAAAGTTAATTGGAGGAGTAATACTCAAAGTACCTCCCTAGCCTCTTGATGCAGTGCCTGTCAAGAGTTAAGGTAAAACATTAAAACATTTTTTGATACTTGATCGGCACAAGGCCTTTTTTCTTTCAGAAACACTCAATAGCCGAGCCCTCCTCCATGCAGGAAAGACGTCGTTACCTTGTTCCCAAGCCTACCTCCTGCAGCACCCGTACCCCTGACCCGTAACATCCAACTGATTTATCCCTGATTGTTAGGAGGCCTCTGGAGCTACTTCTCGATTGGCTCCATATGAGAACAGTGCCAAGAGGTCATCTATAACAATCATTTTCAGTGGCTCATTATTCCCAGGCCAAACAACCCAAAGACCCAATTTCCTACGGCAGTGTTCATAAAAGTGACAGATGGCCAAAACCTGGAAAAGCTTTCCTATAATCGTTAGCCTGCTGAAGTGCTACATACAATGCTCTTTAGTATAGTGGAGTTTGGACTCTGTTCCCTCTCTCTCTCCTCCTCTCTCTCTCTTTCACTCTCTCTCTGTCTCTCACCCACTCCTTCCACCTTCTCTATCCTGTTCATTTTTTCCAAGGTGAAGAATGTGAAGGAGGAGAACACAGTGTGTTTAATAGCTTTAGGCCATATTCCACCCAGTTCAGCTTTCCTCCTCTTCGTATGGCCCACAATGTGGATCCAGCACACAAATATTTGCCAGGTAGTTTGTGTCTCTCTGAAGGCTCACTCTACCTTAACGTGGGACAGCACTTAAAGTCACATGAACAGACAGAGGCCAAGACAAGGTCTCCTTTCATCCCACAGACCTGCCACTCTCTGGTATTCAGGGTCATCTAGTCACTTGAGCAAGTCTGCACCCCTCCATGGCTGCCTGTGAGGGTCTTTTCTTGCTGGGGAAGTGCCTGTGTGATAAATGTGTGGCTTGGAACAACAGCTGAGACTAAGTCTTGGCTCAGCCTTCCCGCTGCCTGTTTCAGACACAAGTGTGGTTTCCTCATATCTTGGCTCTTTGTCATGAATGACCTCTTTCATTTTTCCCCACCTCCAATAATAACCAAACTCCTCTACTCAGCATTTAAGAAAAAAAAAATCCTTCCATTTTTCTCTGAGGACTTTTTTTCTCATATTTGTTTCCACTTCTGTCTTTTTGGCAGAGTGAAATGCTAGGTCATTGCAGTAACTGTATCCACTGCCTGGTGGCTTGCAGGATTGTGTGGGGTGGTGGGTGGGCAGATGGGTGGTTTAAAAGATGTTCAAAACATACATCCTCTTGCCAGTGAGGTTTTTCATTCACCAAAAACTCCTGTCTTACTCCCACTCTCTTTTTTTGGCCTGTGTATGTGGGTTTGTTTCCTCTTGTGTGTGTGTGGGTTTTTTTTGTTTTGTTTTGTTTTGTTTTGTTTTTTTCACTTGCAGGGATTGTCAAAATGTCACAAACTGTGATATGATATATGTTACAAAACTGTCACCTCCTACATAAGCTTGGTCTGCCATTGGCTTGTGCAATTTCCAGATCTTTTATGTTAAATAAATCATCCACCCAAGTTTAGTCTGCTCACTTGAGCCACTTGCAGATTTTACCTTAAGTCAGTCCATTCATTGTGGTGTCACTTCAACCACTGATTCATCTTATAAAAATAGGGGGCCTAACCCCCATCTCCCTCAACCATCTTTCATCCTGGTTTTGTGGCCCTCCCATATGTGCCTCTAATCTCTCCCTTGTGTCTCTGAAATGTCAGTGTAGAGGAGCGAGCATGTACTTGCTCGCGATGGATTTCCCATGGAATGCGCCATTTTCGGTTCACCCTGCGTACGTTGCCTGTTTTGATAGGTGGTGATTATGGAGTATTTATTTTCCTACTGGGTGTGGGAACCCAACCTGTTGGTACACTACCATTGTGAGGTGGGTTGCTGTTCCACCTGAAGCTGTGACTCACACAGGTTGGCGCACACATACACAAACACACACTGTCAATTAGATTAGATAAGATTAGATCAGGTATGTAATTAACATTCAGGTACTCACCGACAGTCACCTTAAGGTGTTTTGTTGACAGTGGAAGGATAAAAAAAAGAAGTGAACCATCAGAAGATAATCAGAATGAGGAAACCTGTCTCTGTGTAACTGAAGAGCGTCAAATGTGATCAGGACGCAGTTCTTAGAATGTGGTGCGTTTGCCAGAAGAAAAACTCAGATGGAATTTGGGTTTCAGTCACATAGTGTTTTGTTTTTTTGCAGTTTGTCTGGAGTTTCAGGATTTTTATATGCAAGCTGTATTTGCATGCACGACATGCACACATGCAGGAGTGTGCATGTATGTTCATGTATGTGTGTATGTGACAGAGTCAGGGTGTGCATGCCTTTTCCTGTTTGTTTGTGTTCGAGAGAGGAGAGCCCTGACAAGTCACAGAGGTTAAGCCCCAGCTATCTGACTCATTGGTGAATGGTGGAGGTCTGGGGTTGGGGCTTAGTGGAGGAGGGGTCGAAAAGACGAAGAGAGTGAATGATGGAGGGAGGGAGAGAGGGAGGCCCCTGCAAGACAATTCCCCTGACGTTGGGTCATTCACAGACACAGGAAATGCTTGACCTCACACCCTGAGAAATGTCCACAGCAGCTCACTTGTGTTAAAGGTGTAATTGGGCATAATTAGGAGCTGGCAGAGAAAGAAATGGAGACGGACTTGCATGCCCCACATGCCTTCCTTCCCCATGCCTGCCTCTGTCTGGCAGTCTGCGACACACCGGAGCCAAGCTCTCACTGCACAGATTTACAGCAAATACCATCTCTAAACAAGCAGGGGAAACTTCACAACAACAAGGATCCTTTCAGCTCAGCTGCTTATTTTCAGGTTATAGCAGGAAAGGTCTTACTCGCAGACTTTTTCTGCAATCTTTGCTCTGTGTTGGATAATGAAGAGAGTCAACTGCACACATCTTAATCTGTTTGCCACGCTCTGGACAGGAAACAAAAATGTCCATGAGATGGCTTTGACACAGACATGTGAATCATGTTTGAGATAAAGAAGTCTAAATTATCACAGCAGATATTAGCTCTGCATTCTGACCTTTCACCTTGACATCAGCTTCAATTCCTCCTTTGTCCTAGCCTGCAGTTCACAGGAGGAATGACCTCAGGTGGTGTGCCACAGCAGTTCTCTGCACATCATCCTCCTGAGCCCCATTTCTTCTTGTTTATGTTTTTCTTGTTGATGTTTTTTCTTCTTCTTCTTCCTTCTTACCTTTATTTGCTTTACCATTAATCATATGCTTAATCTTATTCTCGTGTGTAGAACATGGCTGTAAAACACCAACGTCTGACATGAAGTCACCAAACAGCCAGCTGCTGAGGCAGGAATGCACTTTCATTTGGACCCTTCATTCATAAGAAATAAACCAGCGACCCGCATGCAGGAGTTTTAGTGAGAGTAAGGGCTGTCAGCCATTGATGTGATGGGGGTTGGGTTTGGGGAGGATTGGTCAGTGGGTGGGATAAGGCTTGGGAATGGGAGCATAATATATGGAGCATGGTGCAGATCTCCCTGCAGAAACATGAGACTAATGAAACAAGTTCCAACTGATCAAACCCAATTTAGCTTTTAATGCCATTCTCTCCAAGGGCAAAAGTTGGCTTTGTCTTGTCAAGGGAAACATGACGGTACGAAGAAAGAAAGGAAAAAATGAGGCAATCCTGAAATTGGAAATAGAAAAAGATTTAATCCAGATTGGTGATGTGAGACCAATATTTAAGAAGGGCAAAAGGAAACCCTGAGAGGAAAAGAGTGAAGGAGTGGACCTAGAAATGTAAAAGAGCTGGTCGGGCTGGGAGCAGGAATGAATGGTTGGGGAGTGGGAGAGTAGGGAGGGGGTTAGCAGAGAAGTCAGAGCAGTCAGTGATCACTCAGGAGGTCTGGAACTCTGACCTCCGACCCCATAGTGGAGCGGATGCCACCATGGTGAAAATGTGAGAGGTGAGGTATGTGAGCCCCCCGAGCTTTGGCGGAAACCATTCCCCCCATGATGAATGGGATGTTAGCATTGACACAAATTGGCCCATAATAATGACACAAGGCCACTAAGCACACAGACACAGAGTGACAGAGTGGGAATTACAGAGTGAAAGACCAGGCAGACAGACAGACAGAGGAGGAGAAGAAGAAGAAGAGAAGGAGAGAAAGACGGAGAAGAGATGAAAAAGTCTTGCAGGAAAGAATTACCTTACCCAGTGGGACAGACAGAGAGGGGGAAAGCTAGATTTATGGCTGAGGATATCTTTGGTGTTTTCTCTCCACTCTCCTGAACGGTGGGATTGCAGGCCCGGAGTTCAGAGGGCCCCTGACACACACACACACTCTCAGTCTGTGGGATTGTTAACTTTGCATTCTTGCTGCAAGCATCCTCTGTTGTATCCTCCTTTCTCTCCCTCGCTTTTTTCTTCTTTTTTCTTCTTCTCTCCGATCAGAATCTGACAGTGTTTACATCACTTCCAGGCGCCACATACAGTATACGCCCTGCTAAAAATAGCCGCTGACTTCTCAGGCTGAATCAGAAGAAAACTGTGGAATCCCTTTTTATAGCTTTGGCATGACACTGCATGTTGATGCATGCTTCTTTTTTCTGTCCTCCTACCAAAACAAGGCATCCCTCTGTCTTTTCAGAAACACATGTATTAGATTAGGCATGTTGGGAGGCAAGGGTCACACTCCTGTCAGTAATTGAAATGCGATTATGTATGAGCTAACATGATTACAGGGGTGAGGGCAATGGAGGGAGGGGGGTGATTGAAAGGTGAATGCCAGCCTGTGATGTGTGGCTGCTCCCTTATTCCACAGTAGACATTCCAGAGGTAATGGAACATGAATGAGTCCACCGCCTTCATGCCATTGGGGAAAGACGAAAAGGTTGGTTTATGTGTGCTCCTCATAGTTCCCAAGGTAGAAAATTCAGTATCGATCACACACTGTGGAATTACGTTACCTTGGTCCCTGGAAATAGAGGTCCTCACAGGTCCACTCAGTTCCCAATGACCCAACCTGTGACCTTAGTCACCAGCTAATTCAGTCTAAGTGGGCTTGGCCCTGCTATATTACTTTGGGTCTGATCTGTGTGATACCTGAGTGGATCCAAGTGGACATGTTGCCAACTTGATTACACGTGGTGCCATTATCATTGCGTGGCAGAGTGAACCATGATCATATGTATTGATGCTCTTTTTGTCCGTGACTGCTGCTGCTGTTGGTGCTCTCTCTCTCTGTTTAGGTTCATTGAATTTTTGAGACTTCCAAAAGTTGTTTGCAACAGCCCACCAGAACTACACATATAACCATTTTCTGATCTAATACCACTATGGTTACAAATTGGTTAGGATTAGACACACATGCAAATGTGGTAAAGGGTACAGCAACAATTGTGGCCATGGTTCAAATAAACCAACAATGAATGCCACTAGGAAACAGGAAGCAATCTCCCTTGTCATAGTCAGACGTTTTTGTCGGCCCATCCAAACACCCAGTCCTCATGCCTACATGGAGTTTGTGGCTCCATAATAAGGTCACATTACCCCCTCCTTTGCTTGTGACTGAAACAAGTTCCTACGGCCGCTAGAGGTCTCTTGAATGTAAACAGATGTTGTGTTTGGGAATTTGCTGAAACGACTAACACTGTCATGGACAGGATTTTTTGATTGTGTCTAGTTGTCTTTTGATCTCTTGGGGTCAGAGCTAGCTGTCCTGGAGTCTCTTTCAGATCGGGTCTCTTGTTTTTTAACACAAATTCCTCTACATCAAAGTTAGGGAGTTTTTTCGCAGGTTTGTTTCAGTTGTTGGACCTGTGAGTTAGAAGTTAGAAGCCTGGAGGTGGTGGAGTGATGGGGTGGCAATTCTGTGGGGTGGCTAGGTGACGACGCAGCTTGCAATACAATTAGCAAAGACATATTAACAGGTAAGGTACATTGAAGCAAAGTTCATCATTGGTTGACAGAAAAGACCATGAACAGTAAGATCACAGGATGTTTCTGAGGTGTTTCTCGTTTCTTGCACTGAAATCATACCGCGTGGTTTGCAACGTAACCCTCAAAACAATATCTTGACTGCTAGAGGTGCGGTAGAGCAATTACTTTGATTAGCAAGTCAGTTGTTTGTATCTCCTGCCCTATCAGTACACACTTGCATACTATGCACACAAGATACATTTCAGTCAACTGCAGAAGGTGTACATGGCAGTGACATCAGTGCACCATAAAAAAGACCACTGTAGCAATAAAGGAGAAGAAAGGGACAGCGTGAAATTTAAACTGTGCAGATCTCAAAACATATGAAAACTGCAAATTTGCAAATGATTTATAAGGGAGGAAATACATTCAACATGTTTGTTAGCCCTTAAGGATACACACAATGTGTTTTGATGGCGAAAGATGAAACTAAATAAACCTGTGTTTGTTTACACTGAAGAAAAACTGCTGCATATCTTTAACTGCAGTCAGAGAGAAAGGAAAGGAAAAGGAAAAAAAAACCTGTTAAACATTAAGTAGTCAGTGAGCCTATTAAATCAATACAGGCTGATTATTGGTAAAAGCATGGCTGTGTCTCTCCTCATTGAAGGGAGGAGAAGGTTTGGGGATATCCCAGCAAGTAGAGGTGGAGGAGAGGGAGGACTTCACCTTATTGACACAGGGTTGTCCTCGATCAATAAGGTGAAGGCAGAATTTAATTTTGAGAAATGTTATGACTGAATCTGATTTGATTAGCTGGAAGAGAAACAATATCAGGTTTGTTTGTTTGTTGATTCATAAATCTGTCCCATAGTAACATGCACGTGCAGACTGAGGACTGAGGTTGTTATGGTTGACTTTAAAGGTGGAAAGTTGTGTAAAACTGAACTATTGTCAAGTATTTAGGCCACAGTGTGTACGTCTGACAGACAGGGAGTGTGCACCCTTTGCATGTAGACATGTTTATGGTTATGCACATACAACAGCAGTCAAAAGGCAATTTGATTATGCCTTACAGTTCTGCAGCCTAAGAGCTGCACCTGATCAACGTGATGGTACACTCCCCATCAGCACTCAGGTTACATTGCTCTAGATGTGGCTCAAAGTGCATGTTTGCTCATATCCGGTGCTTTCAGAATCAGTTCATTTGTAGTAGGTTTCTCTAATTGGGTATGAACAAATGTCACACTTCGGAACAAACCCAGCGAGAGAGAGAGAGAGAGAGAGAGAGAGAGAGAGAGAGAGAGCATGTCTGCAGAGGCCCTGCAGATATTCTGATAAGACTAACTCATTACAAGCTGGCACACAACAAACAGGTGCAACGAGCAAACACAGGAACTGGTCGTTTCTGAATTACCCTGAAATGGGTTCACCTCCTCCAGCTGTCATTGGTGTTTTGATTAGTCAATGCTACTTTTAGTTGACTATCGCTACTTTTAGTAGCGATAGTATTTCTCTCATCTTGCTCTCATCTTGCTCACTGGGGATGGTGGTGGGGATTTGCAGGGGTGGAATCCCCTCAGTGATAAAGGCAGAAGAAAAAATCCCCAATATTTTAATAGATGTATCAGTATATTTAAATAAATGACTTTTGAACTTACTTTTAATAGCAGTAGAAACTAAAGAGACATAAAAAAAAATAGAATCTAAAATACCATTTTATATTCATTACCATGGACCCGAAGAAAAACAAAGCATCAGTGAATGTTGTTTTTATTTTTGTATTTAGATTCAGGTTTTCTTTAAGATCAGTCCAAGAACTGTGTAATCTCAAGAGCCTTACTGGCACTAATTTAAAGATGTGTTTGTGTTTGAGTTACTCACCAAAATCTTTCCCCTTTTAGAAGAGGGGATTTCCTCCGTAAATCTGCAGAGACACAGTTTTTGTTTTGTTTTCAAAACAAAACAAAAATAAAACCTTTTTGTTTGTTTGTTTGTATTTCTGCTGTGCACAGATGTGTCAGCCACTGTCTGGTATTTGACAACCATATCAGAAAGCATGAGATTAGGTTTAATTGGACAACTTATTTAAATATGTTACCAGAAAGAAAAAAAAAAGCAAACAGTGACAGACACCAAGAAAGCATGGGTCTTTGGGTCCGCCAACACAAACCTTATCCTTTCATTGTTGTATCTGAGACAGATGCAACAATCACACCAACCTCCCTCTGCCACCATTCATATGGATATATTTAAACCTGCAATTTCCCCAAACAAATCCAGTGTCACAGAATAGAATTTCTTTAAATACAATAGTTTTTTTTTGTTGTTGTTGTTTTTATTTGGCAAGTTGCTTGATCTGTTGGGTCTCTCTCTGTAATTATAATAATCTAAAGCGTACAGTCTAGACCTGCTCTATATGAAAAGTGCCTTGAGATGACTTTTGTTGTGATTCAGCACTATATAAATAAAAATTGAATTGAATTGAATCTGTTTATTGGTTCCGTATTTTGTGTAGAAGATAGAAATTAGTCATTATTTTAAATAAAATAAAGTAGTTAAATATTTGAGAATATGTGGATTAATATGTCAATAAAATGAACATGATAAAAAAGATTAAAATTAAATATGATCAAAATGAAAAATAAAATGAACTTAAGACCATTTTATTTATTTTCCCATTTATTTTTTGTGTTTTAGCATTCTCTAATTTCTCAATTCCCTGCAGTATATCAGTTTCAGTTATTTATGTGCTTCTTTCATTTTGCCCTTTTATATGTGTATTATGGCTAGCTGTTCATACTCCTCACACTGACCTGAGTGACAACATTTGAGGTGCTAAATTGTTCATCTTTATTGATCACAGACTTGCATTTATATGACTGGTGACAGTGAAGTTACACTGACGTGACTGAAAACAAGTACTTTCCTTAGCTAACTGTTCCTACATCATATATATTTATTAAAAGCAGAGTATGCCGAATTAATAAAATTGTCCCATAATTGGGTTTGAAGAAAATAAAAGCTGCAGTATTTAAAGGTGCTATATTTGCTATCGCTACTCAGCCAACATTAGAATTATTAGCAGTTTTCTTACCAGTCTAAGAGAAACATGGGTTCAGCATCAGGCTTCAGAGCTGTCTCCAGCAGTGGAAAGCAACGCCAATGTTAACTCTTATTTTGCTTTTATTTCTGTCACTTCTTTTCTTTGCGTGGTATTAAGTGGTTGTGATGATAATGGTCACTAGTCAAGAGCTACAGACATTGTTGCATTTCTCTTCCATTCATTGACTATCTGTCCTCAAATGGTTTAAACGGGCACTACTCTTAACATGATTCCCAAGAGGTTAGAATACGGCTGTGTTCGAAACCACATACTAACGTACTATTCATACTAAGTCTTACATCAAAGTTAGTATGTAGTGTGTTCACACTGCATAGTATGCGAATTTTGTGTACGCGAGAAATGCCCAGATGTATACTAAATCGGATCGAATTTCAGAGTATGCACCGTGAGCTTACTGGATATACTCAATCGCCCCACAATGCATTGCGTACAATGGCGGACCTTCTTATAAGCAATATATAAGAATCATAATAATAATAGTAATAATAATAACTGATTTTAATGAAAGAGACCTTTTTCTTTTCTTTCTTTTTCCTTACTTTCCCCCAATCTTAGCAGTTCACATCACATTAATTTACTGCAATCTGATTGAAACTTGATTGTGTGTTAATACTTACTTCTGAGGGAAATCCAGAATTGATGTACATCTGGATAATATACCGCAGACGACGAGCCGATCGCCTCCGTCGTCTCCCTGCTGTGAGTGACAGCAGGTGGCTGGAAAGAGGCATAACTGAAGCCTCAGACCCAGGATAACACCGGTAACCAAGGTAGGCCGGCCAGCGGCTCTCCCCAAATCTCTGAAAACTTCAGAGCAGATTTATAAACAGGTCTTTATAACACAAACTAAATACAAATAAAAATCCTTTATGGCAATATTGTTGCCTAAAATTTAAAAAAAATCAATGTACTAAAAGGACAGAGAAACGATCAATAAACGTGAAAAATCTTTGCTTTAAATCGCCGCCAGTTGTCGCTGTTGCCGCCGGTGGTGTGAAATGCATTCTGGGATACTGGTAGTATGCTTCAGTGTGAACGGCCACCTACTTAAACGCTCATTTAGTAGGGAGTATACAGTATATACTGTTTGAGTATGTAGTAGGCAGTACGTTAGTATGCGGTTTCAAACACAGCCTACACCCTCTGGGTAGAACTACTTCTTCATGCTCTCAGAGGGTAGACTGGACGCTACTGTGACTCACTATCACCTCTTGAGGTACAAAGTGGTATTACAAGATGGGAAGGAATGGGGCTAACTGGTTAGCATGCCTCAGTAGATATCTCTGCAATATAATGCCCAGGCATCTTTGACATAACATCAGAACTGTTATTTCCTCACATTCTGTTGATGATTTAGTTAATTTTTGAATGTTTTAAATTAAAATACAGACATGTAGCACCTTTAAACTGTTTAGTGTTGTTAACTGTTCTTTGGTGAACGAGATAAAATTATTTAAAAAACAAAAAGACAATATTTAGGAATAGCAGTAAATTAAGTAGAGAATAAGAGTCTTTTCACAACAACGTTCAGGTTTGTGAAGGGAAACTTATTCAAAGCCTCTTTTTACTGTAGATGATTTACCATCACATTTTGGCCCTACATGCTTTTACCAGGGCATCAAAGCATGACTCTCTGGCCAAGGCAAGTAGGTCAACAAGCATCTAAATCCATCTAAATAAACTCTTTTAAATGCTTTCCCATCACAGAGCTCGGCCTTGTTTGTTTGCAGGATATTTTTGTGTCTTTAATCTTTTTATGTTGCAATTTGCATTACAGTTTCAGTTCAAGCTTCCTTAAACTTGCCTTATCCCAGGCTGACCAAAGAACTTGCAGAAATCTTGCTTCATGAAAATGACACATCTAAAATCCACATTTAACATGACACAAGCATTGTCATCTCATTTTTCCACAATATTTTGTCAACATCATACAGGCCTACAGCTGCCCCTCCTTCATTTACCCAAAAGAGCCTCTCAGTGTGAAATCTGACTTAACCTTAGTCAGTGGTACCCCACCTACCAGTTGTCCAGCGTGATCATAGGATGTACATTAGATATTGATACTCTGACCCCTACCACTGACTGTAGACTGGAGATTACTTGAGGTGGGCCTCTTTCCTGCTCCCATTTATCTTTCTTTCACCTCCCTATACCCCCCACCCCCACCCCCTCCCTCTCTCTCCCTCTGTAATGTCTCAGCTGTTCCCTGCAGGCAGGGCTCTCTGACTGAGTGCCTGCTCTGTTATGGGTTCATTGGGCTGGTATGCGGCAGGAATCTTTGGATCAAGGTAATTTCACACTGTTCAACTTTTTCCCAGGCTGTTAAGCTTCCCTTTACCTTTGTGCCACTCAGAGAGCGAGATAGGGAGCGACACATGTAGCCGTTAAACACACACAGTGGCTCAAGCGCTGACGCCACCAGCGGAGCCGAGGGAAAGACTTGAAAGATACGGCCTATAAATTACAGTCCAACACCTCAGTTTCCCAAAAGGATCAGATTATTGCAGTCTGATCCAGAGTGGTGGGGAGGATGGTGCACATTCATGTGTGGTGCTGTAATGAAGCTACACGCCTGCCAGGGGAGCCACTGTGGTGGGCCCCCCTCATTTGTCTCTATCACTGATCGCTAAGAAGATCAGACACTCTGTGGGTGTGTGCGTTTGGGTGGGTGTGCATGTGTTTTCTTTGCTTGTCTATTTTAACACATCATTTTTTGTGTATTTCTAATCAGGTGTTTCTATTTTCTTTCACTGCATGTGCATCTTGCCTTCCCTCTGACACGTGTGATTTCTTTATTAAGCTCTTCATCCCACTTTGTGTTATTATTAGTGACAGAAGATAGGTGAGCACCTGATGGAGGAGGGAAACCCTCTATGATGTGGAAGTAATCTTGTTCTCATTTCTGCACTATATGCTGTAACATCCTATGTACCATCTGTTACCATCTGCAGAAGAGATAGGGAAACAAGGGCAACAGTAGCACCACTTGCTGCATGCATGTGTGCATGTGAGAGCCTGTATATGCTCAGGTGTTCAATATGTTTGGTTTTGGGGTTTATTTTAATGACTTGGGTTATTTTGGGAACTATATGGTTAACTTTTTTTGTTTGCATACCTCTCCATCTGTTTGACAGACTCAAATAACTAAGCAGATTTTCTTTTGTTCATTATTGGGAGCGGTATATGAATCATAGATTAAACTAGATTTGTTTGAAAGGCTTGACTTATTGGGTTATTCTAGAAAAAACACCAGCAGCTCAGTCACTCTGCATGCTGTGCACTGTGCAACTGTGTTTCACATTCTCTCAGTTTTGTGTGATGAGATTAGTTAATTTCTCTTATTGCTGCCTTTATTCCAATGCCAGTGACTTAATTGATAAGATGTGAGATCTGTTTGACCTCAAGTCCTGTGTGTTTTAGTCTGAGCTTGTTGTGATCCCAGGTTGACATCCTCAGGATGTTGATCCTCCCAAAGCACCGACAGACACAATTTTCCAACAGTCTGAAGAGTTTTTTTTAGGCAAAATTGTAGTTATTGTCTTGACTTACACAACCTCTCCCTAGTAGTCCTTGCATTCTGCACCAAGGACTCAGCTGGATTAACATTGTCTTTGTTCTTGGTGTGCGTAGTGAAAGAAGGGAGTGCAATAGGCTGGAACTGTGGTGTGGTATCAGCAAGCAGCTGTTGCATGAGTGACAAAGTCAAGGGCTAGTGATATGAACATGGGAAAATCCTGGAGGAGCTGAAGGGGAAGAGACAGCAGCAGCAGCTGAGCCACTCTGCACTGCTCAATGTGGAGGGAGGCAGCCTTCACTGTTGCTTTTATGTGGAAAAAAAGTGTGAGAAACAGAAAAGAAAGCGGTTTATTCTCTGTTAGGACAAGGAAATATTGACATTATTTAGCAGCCAGTGCTCCAAAGCCACCTCTCTATCTGGCCCATTTGGCCTCATATTTGATGACCGCCTGAAAGGTTGTTGGTAGAGTTCAAAAGACAGGGTCAGGCATGTGAAACAGGGTCGGGATGGAAGCAGGGAGGAAGGCAGGGATGAAGGAATGGGGAGGGGGTGTAGAGGAAAGGTAAATTAATGCCAGACGATTTGTTTCTTGTGCTAACTTAAGGTTTAGTCAGAGCTACCAGACCTTATTGTTCCAGTGACGCACACTCTGTGGAGAGGCTCATCTGTCTCTCAACAAGCTGTCACTAATGTCTGTGATGGATGGAGACATAGTAGATAGATAGATAGATAGATAGATAGAAAATGTTACTATAGTTAGAGTTTTGGACCTTTTGTTGTAACAACCAAGAGTGCGACAAATGATTTGAGGCGGTTTATCCATAGGCACCTGCAACATGGTGAAAACCAAAGTGAAGTGCAACACAGTAATGACACCAAGATCCAGTCATGTCGTTATTTCATTTAATTAGCTGTTGCAGTACTGTAGAAGAAGAGGTGAAGACGAAATCAGCCTCATGTGATGAAACCATTACCTTTTCAAATTCTCAGATGAGAGAGGTTTAAATAGGAGAGGGGAACAGAAAACATTCTACCTCAACAACTGTTGTCAGAGTAGTTTTCAGCATGATGCATGATGATGAAGTCTCCACCACTGTACTTACTCATTGGCCACCAAGGCGTTTATGATCAATGCATTGTCTTTGGCAGTAACCTCCGAAACGCCAGGCGGCAGTACAGACAAAATACACATAACATAATACAGGCGACAGTGTTTGCCTGAGGAGCGAACTAACACTCTATCACACATCTCCTCAGTTAATTATTGAGTTTTTGGTTGATAATCAGACAAGACTAAGGGACAGGATAATTCCTTCAAATGTGGACTGACCACAGTTGCAATCAGTGACAGAGTATGTAAAATGTATAAAATTATAGCCGGTGCTGTGACTGTAATGAACCTTTTGGTGTGAAGATAATGCTGATGACTCCACTTTACTAAAGTTTATTATTGCTACAGTAAACAGCATAGAAACACAGAGTTGCCTGGTGTTTTTGAATCATATTACCTGCTCATAAACACACTTTTACATTATGTTACAAAAATAAAAGTTAACAGAAAGTCATTTACACGTGTGGAACACAAAGAGCTACTGCTGTGTATTTACAATTTTTGGGATTGTTCTTCTCTGTCTCAAAAACACCATGTGTAATTTTAACTTAACTTCTGATTTATTTAACCCAACGTTCTAAAGCAAGGCTGAATTCTTCATTGTCCCTGTGCACAGCAAATGCATCGTCACTAAAATTAAGAGCTTCATCGGTTTGTCTTGCCAAACATTAAGAAGGCTTTATGCTCCCTGCAATTGCTGCTTTGTCAGTTTAATGCTGTCAATAACAATGTTCTGTCAGGTAAATGAACTAGGATTAATAGAGGGTAAATCACATACATATTCACAGTACAGTCTGTTGTCCTCACTGCTAAAGCAGTTTTATGCCTGTTAGCACCACCAGGCTCTGAACGGATGCAGTTTGACCAGAGGCTCTGAAAGGTTTCTTACCTGAGGTAGATGTCTCCTTTTCAACAGAGAAGGCTTTCTCCTCTCCCCAGCATCATGCATTCAACATCTTGTCCCAAAGACATCAAAAGCCGACAATTAAGACTTTGTTCCTCACATTTTTTTGTGCACCCCCTTGTTTCTTTTCCAGTTAATGAGATAAGGGCATGTCTCAAAGAATTCGGGAGGACATGTTTGCATAAAGAATTTCTGAGGGAGTCTGAGAGAAGTCTGCAGGCAAGCGTTCAATGCCAAAGCTGCATTGTTGTAACATCAGTCATGGAGGGGAGAAATCCCACAGGTGATTAGTGGAGATGTCAAGGATGAGCTTCACAACACTGCTGGAAACACTCACATTAAAAACAGGGGAAATGCTCCCAACAGTGCAGGTGAAAACTAAAGGTTCCTTTATGGTGACTTGAAGAAAGTGGTATTTTCCATGTGACCTGATTGCCGGACAGATACCTAGGATCAGGAGGGAATTCTGCTGATGTACAAGAAGCTCACATCTTTTTCAAACCTTCTCAAAAGGTGGCTGACAATGTTTGACTGTTTTATGTTTTTGTGTGACTGTGTGTCTTTCTGTGTGTTAAACTGGGATAAAAAAAAAAACTGCAGTGTTTGATTGATCTCAGCAGCATCACATGCAGGGAGGAAAATGAGTTTTAGGTATCTTTGGGGCTGTTGTGCATGTAATTGTATTGAGCTTCATCCAGGATGCTTGATCATGTAGATTTGGATTATAGCAAAAAACAGGGTTTGTAACCTTTTAAATTTTTCTGTTCGGAAAAGTGTAACGTGCAGATTCTGTGTTTAAGGACTCTTCATGGATCAGTGAGATGAAGCAGAAGCTACTGAAGCATTGTATGACCCAACATGGACCGTTTTTTCCTTTCATACTAAATTCGACATTTTACCGATAAACTGTATCAAACAGTTCAGTTGGAGATAAGTTTTCCTTGTGAAGTTTTGCATGAAGTCTGGTGTTTTTTTATCATGGATGAGTAAGTTTTCTCTGTATTGTTGTTGTCTGGTGCACACATCTGCAGTTATTCAACCACAGAAAAATACAGCAAAAATGGGGAAATGTGAGTGTGATAAACAAATGATATACGTGTATGAGTGATGTTTTGATGTGGATTAAATCGTGATTCATCAGTAGCCATCACACAGTGCTTCTCAAGATCAAACTGGAAGTCTAAAAAGTATTTTCCTGTTTGTATATTTAGGTTTTTATTACTTGTTCCTAAGTTGCCTAAAAACCAAGATTAGAATGTGTTGCTGCTGTTGGATGTCTCCTTGTTCATCTATATCCATTGCTTTGTTCACCTGGCAGGAAGTGACCTGAGAGGTTTAGTTAGCAGATGAGTGCCCAAAATTTTAGTTGAAGCAGAGAGGGAGGAGGCTGCTGGATGCTTGTGTCAGAGGCTTTTCACCTGCTGCCTTACTGTTGGAATAAACTGCTTCCATGTTAAACTGCTTTTTCATCTTACACTGTGACACATCTATTATGATTATACACATGAAAACATATTTTTGAAGTAAAAATTTCAATGATTAATACTTTCATTTTTTCCCCCCCCAATGATCTCCACCTTCCTAAACTTGTCTCCTTGTGTGTTCTATTTTTAATTCAATAGTAATACATTTTATATGTTAATAGAACCTAAACAAAAAAGAAATCCAACAGGTTTGTTAGCCAGAAAATTAAGAATTAAGCACATTTGAATTTTAATAATGAAATGTTTCGTTTTATTTGTGTAATTTTCTGCAAAATAATTAAATCTCTGAATTAATTTCAGTAAATCAGTCAGTTCTTCAGCCATTCAACAATAATCTGTTATACTTGGAGTGTTAATACCTTTATCAAAAATCTTCCAAAAATTATTCTTAATATGAATAATGATAAAAATTAGGATAATATATATAAACAGTCTAAACATAGGTATATAAACAAGTAGTGCATAATTCAAACTAAACAGACACAGGTGGAATTTCACATAAATCCACCAAAGTTTCTTTGTTACATCAAATCTCTTTAATATTTCTGCTTCTTTGAATGCCTAAAAGTAACATTATGATGAGTTAGGTCATGTCAGATTATAATAATATACACATAATCTTTAAATTGAATTTTATTTATTTCTGTTCTAAAAAGAGATGTATTTCCTGCCTGGCAGTTGCTGACCTGCTGATGCAGGTGTGTTGTTTTTAGATTGTGTTTGAGGTATTTTCTTTTCACATAGCTGAAGAGATCTTATCTATTTAAACTAGTTTAGCTACAGTATGGAAAAGCTTTGTTTAAAAAAAAAATTGTTCATTGTTTATTGTTCATTTTAGTTTCACTTTGAGGCTGATGAACCTGTAGCCTAACAGAGACACTTTTTACATGGTTACTGTTCTTTGATTCCAGACATTTTAACATTTAGTATTAATAAAATTATGACATAACATGTATTATTTGTGCATTAATTTTTGTAATAAAAATGATGACTGTTTCCTGTGTTTCACATTACTTGGAAATTACAAGGTGCCTGACAGATTCATAGAAAATGAACTTTACAGAGTTGATTTGAAAGGCAGAGCTGTTTAATTTGTCACCCTTCAGTGTTTTACTCCCAAACAACACACTCAGACCTGAGCTGCTGTCATTTCACAACTCTTTTTTAGCCTGTCTGCCAAATTCCCCTCCGACACTTTTCTGGTCTCATGTGGGACATTTTTTCTCAGCGTCATGATTCCCATGTTGATGTCGGTAATAGCAGAGGAAGAAAAAAAGCGCAGAGGCACTCTCATCACCGGGGTGTTGCCTGCTTGTCTCTGGTCGTTGTAACGGTGATTTAAACTGTGAAAGGTGCGGTGGTGATGAGTCACTGCTCGATCATCACTGCAAAAAGTGACCACCATCAATCTTTTATTCGTGTCTTTTAAATTTATTTTTACTCAAGACAAAGCAGAATCTACAAGCAGGGATCGATATTTGTGCTTGATTTCAGTGCATTTATTTCGGGAATCTTCTAGAATCATCTGTCACCAATGCAGCGTTTAATACAAGGCAAATAGCTCCACTTGTTTTTAGAAAATAGAACCATTTGATGAGCTGCAAACACGTGGACTTGTCTTATGTTCTCTGGCTGATTTTTACAAATTTTTATTCAAGAAAATAAGATTTCAAAACTTCAATGTGTATAAAATAATTCGTCCCGACGGATATTTTTTGCAGTGTAAACAGCGTCGGAATTTCACCAAACTTTTCAAACTTCTGTCATTATTGACCGTTGCCCCCCTCTCAGTATACCTTTGACTGTATAGAGTCATAACTTGTTAACGTTTCTAACCGATGGGGTGTGTTCCGATTTTATTCTGATATGGTAATTGAAAGCTTCCGGGGACAGAAATGCGCTGCTGCTGCTGCTGCTGCTGCTGCCTCTGATCTCACTCAGTGGAGCCGCTGGCGTAACTGTTCGCCGCAGGGCTGCAGCAGAAAAAAAAAACTCCTGACAAGTGTGTTAATACAGCAGTATGTCCTGACAAGTAGTTATGTTAGTTAGTAGTTAATCCAATGTTTGATAAAGGACGATTGAGATGTGACTTGTTCAGTGAAGGTTTTTGGATGCGTTTCTTGGCTACAGGCTTTTATCACCCATTAGTTTAAGATAGTACATCATTTAACAAAACAGAATAAACTGCCTTTTCACTTTTCACTCACTGGGCTTTTCTTTTCCTTTTCACTTTTTCTGGGGGCAACATTTTAAGATTAGGCATGTCTCCATATTGCCATTCTGCGGTGCAGGCTGATAATGATGTTGAATAGACCTGCAATTTGTTTTTAACTTTAAATTACTTCTTTGCCTGTAACAAAGACAAAAGAGACAATTACTGACGACAGCCTGTGTTTCAAAGTTGAGGTTTGTGGCTCTGAGATGCGTAATTGCTCATCCTGGTGAGCTGGAGCCACCTGATGCAGTTGGATATGTGGAGATTTTGGAGCACCTGCCATTCGGTCTGGCTTCTTTATACTCAGTGAAGTAGTGAGTTTTATCAGAAATAGCACAGCTCTTAGTTTTCATTGCTTCGAGGTTATTTTTCTCCTCTTATCCCTCTGTGTATCAAAGTAGAAATGATATCATTTGAAGTCAAGAGAGGATTTATACACGTTTTCTGCTTTAATTAAGTGAAAACTACCCGCTTTAATAATTAATTTTCACCACTATGTAGTGTAGAAATCAGTTTATCAGCGGAAAGCATTTGCAATTAAGATTGTTATAATTTCGATTTTTTTCTTTCTCCTAAATTCTAAGTTTGTTTTTTTTTTTTATTCAGGAGTCCTTTTAGTGAAATCGGTGCTGTGATCTCATTCTGCCTTGTTTCATGAGACTGACACTTGTTTCTATAAACAACCTGTGGTAATTAAGAGTGCAGTGGATGAGGAAATATGCTCCTCCGCCCGCAAAGTTTCTCTCCTCTCCGCTGTGAATGTGAGACTAAACTGAGTCGCAGCCTCTTTTCTGACCGAACAAGATTTCATCAAACCTCAATTCTGTATGATGCCACTCAAGTCACTCTGATGTGGGTGTCAGGTATAGGCTGTTTAAGCAGCAGCGACACCCATTAAGGCGTGAGACTGATTAATGACCACAGCAGTGGAAGGAGGAGAGAGAGAGAGAGAGAGAGAGAGAGAGAGAGAGAGAGAGAGAGAGGTATAGAGAATCTGCCCAGTAACAATCGCACAGCCACTATTGGCTATGCGAATAGACACACAGGGAGGAGGAAACAACTTAGACTGGAAAAAAACTTTAAAGAGACATTTCCCCCACTTTTCTCACAACCATTGCTATATAGCCAACAAGCTTCGGATGGAAATTAACAGCTCTAAAGCTCTGAGGACTTTACAGTCCCCAGTCTTCCCCTGATGCACTAAAGTCTTGTTTCATTCAAGGCTCAGTCTTTGAAGTTGACTAAGAATAGGAGAGGGATTAGCATATTTACCCATGCAGATTCTCTTTGTGACTGTATGTGAGGCTAAATCATTTGGCAGTCATTTTTTAATTATCTGCTCATTGACTTACACTCTCTGCTTCGTTTCCACCTGCTTGTTTTTCCATGTAAATTATTACAGAAGTCTGATGAAAAAAATAGTGATTTATGGCAGAAATTTGTGAATTGGTTGATATTATTTGGGCTAAACAAACCCACTGGCTTTCAACTTTGTGTTATCTTTAAGAGAAGATTATGAAAAAAAATCGACGCTGCTTCAAATTTCCTAGAAAGCTATCTCTTAAACCACAATGCAGTTTGTGGCTGCTATAAAAAAATAGTTCTTAAGACCATGTGTGTCCGTGTGTGTGTGAGAGAGAGTGTGTGTGTGTCAGTGTGAGTGGGTGGTTATGTCCTGTGCGCGTGGCCGTGCGCGCGCACATGCCTCTGTATGTTAACATGCAGTTTTTATGGCCACATACAGTATCTACATGCGTCATCCTCAGCGCGGAGGTTCACTGAGTCCATCTGAAAAAACTGACACATAAGTTGGTTTAACTCGAAATCAATACGAATTAGTCGCTTTCTCTAGTTTTTTTTCTCTCTAATCCAAACTAATATTCAAATTACTTTCACAAGGGGGCACTTGCTGCACTTTAGGAAGTAAAATTGGGTTCTTGAAGCTTTTTAATGCTGTACATAGCCTATCTGTAGTTGCATGCATTCATTTATTTATAATATGCAAAATGCCAATATCACTATATCCTCTGCTCTGTAATCATCATCTTAAAGCACCAACATAAAGGAATACGTGTACAAAAACATAGAAAAGCATTTCTTTTACCTGAAAGCACATTGTTCTCATGAAGCATTAACCAGTCACATATTTTGATACGTCCAAAATATATATATTATTGATTTATTTCAACCTAAATCAGTCAGTAAAAGTGTGAAAAATCTGGTTAAACTCGACTTTGGATGGTCAAAGGTCTATTCTAAGATCTATTCTGCACTTTTCCCCATAATGTTGTGTATCTACTTGTGGGAAAGTGTCAGCTTTTTAAATTCTGAAATGAAACAAGTTTACAGAAAGTTGTCTTGCATGCCAGAATAGAAGAAAGAGGGACAGGAGTGCAGCGTGTTGCGTCTGGTCTGGTAATGAAGTAATTGCGTCAGTGGCGCATGCATGCAGGGCAGGCTTGAAATGCGCCTGATCTGGCCAGGCGGATGAAAGTAGAGGCGCACTGTGGGGAGAGAGGAAAAAGTTCTCAACAAGGAGAGGCAGGACTACTCTTACGGAGCCCCTGCAGTCTCACTTTTTATGCCTCTAATAGACTTTCCCTGCCATCCTTTTGCATTTTTGCTCTGCAACACTGCTTTTACGTCTCCGAGAGAGAAATCCTACTTTTTTACTTAAGTGAAAGCACCAGCACCATGGAGCTGCTCTGCCTCGAAATGGACACCATCATACGAGCTCGTCCCGATCCGAACCTCCTGTGCGATGACAGAGTCCTGCAGAGCTTGTTGACCATAGAGGAGAGGTTTCTACCCCAATATTCCTATTTCAAAGGCGTCCAGAAAGATATTCAGCCGTTTATGAGGAGGATGGTCGCGACTTGGATGCTGGAGGTATCGAAACACCGAGTGCTGACAAGTCTTATTATTTCCGTGCTCGACTTTAAAGCCTCCTGATTTGTTTCATTACCGCTTTGCTGAGCTCTGTTTGCAATTTATGGACAGTAGATAAGGCTCACGGCTCTCATTACCGACTGCTTATTCTTCATATTAACCAAATGTGTCGTTTTGTGTAATTTCTTACCATTTTTAAAGTCCGGTCATGAAGACTGCGTTTATGAAACTGCGAGCTGTGATATCTGTGACACCCGAGAATTTCTTTTCTATGCTTCACATGCTGTCTGTACAAGCTGCCTGTTGATTCTTTAATGTTATTATTTTAGATAGCCTGAATATTTCCATGCACACGTATGCACTCCCCAATGCAATGCTACCCTTAGCTGTTCTATCGCCATGTTGGTTTTTTACAGGAGCGCTTGTGCTTTTAAGAGGACTTTACAGTGTCATAAACGCAATAACAGCGGTTAAAGCCCGTCGGCATTGACAGAGGAGGCTCTTGGGTGTCCGCGGAATATAGAAATGTTGACAAAAACTGTTGCAAACATTTTAGGTATCTATTTTAAATGTCGGAAGGGGCGAGGGCCTTATCTGTCCTTTTGGTCTTCCCCTCGTCGCAGCGCTTCGCTCTGGAATTATGTTCGATTTTTGTCACGTGGTCAAATATTTCTGGTCAACATCCACCTGTAAACAATCCTGAGGCTTTGAGCTTTATTTTCATGTAAATATTGTCAGGGTCCGAGCCACTGGAGATTTTTAATTAATTTTTGAAATAAACATATCGGGTCGGCGGTGACGCACACCACACCAACCTCTCGCTACTCGCCTTTTATTTTGACATTTTATTCATATTTATCGTGTATGGATTTGGATAGGAATTGTCGGGTATGATGTGGAAGGCCCCCCTGAACATTATGGTGCGAAAAAAATCGGTCTAGATAATTTATTTATATTTTTAATTATTTTATGAAAATATGACGAATGAAAAAAAAGTGTGTTTCCGTGTGCTGCGCTGTCGGGGTGTTTTTTGGCTCGGCTGATTGTGACTTGAATTCATTTCTTAGTCAATGAACTGCAGGAATGTGACTCTATTGACAGTATGTGTCTGAGTCTTATTTCATGCTTTGTAAAATAATCTATTTCGAATTAATTTATGATGTCGCAACCGATTAGGGCTGGGCGCAAATTCTTGGCCAGGCCCCAACTATGTGTGTCACTGAATTTATATGTGCTCTTTATGTAATTAGACTTTTGTTTCGTTTTCTCATAAAAGTTTTATATACATTTCAAGTGCTGGAAAATGAGTCAGGTCACTGCAGGGTGGGTTACTGATTCCAAATGCTGAACATTGCTGCATTGTCTGCTGTCTCTTTATTCAGGTTTGTGAGGAGCAGAAGTGCGAGGAAGAAGTTTTTCCCCTGGCCATGAACTACTTAGACAGATTTTTAGCCGTGGTACCCACCAAAAAGTGTAACCTGCAGCTGCTGGGAGCAGTCTGCATGTTTCTTGCATCCAAATTGAAAGAGACTCGTCCATTAACTGCAGAGAAGCTTTGCATCTACACAGATAACTCCATCAGACCACAAGAGCTGCTGGTAAGCAACATTTGGTTGAACACATTTTGCAAAATTCACAGTCATGCCTCAGAGGATTCATGCTGTCATCATCAGCTGGTTAAAGACAAACATGGTCTCATGACATATTTCTGGCATTTTGTCTGCATCATGTTTACTTTTGGTTTTTATTGCAGTTCTTCTAAAGTATTAAATATATGTTTATTATAGCCATTCAGCTCACAACTTCACAAACTGAACACCAGGGCTGTTTTCATTTCACTGACTCTGTTGTCCAGTCTCCACTTCGGACTGTGTCGTCATCAAAGGTCCATGAAAAGCAAAAGCTCCTAGGTGAATTGTTCCACAAGGGCTCTCTTCACTGTACAAGACCCTCTGGGCTTTACAGTATTCATCCAGTCTGTGTAATGGTCTCCATCGCCATCTAGTGGCAGATATTTGCACAGAGCAACGAGGTCAGCTTGAACTCCAGCCAAAGTTCTGACTCTGTTCCTGTCAGCTAGAGAGGGAGAGAGACAGAGAAATTCAAGTTTGCCTTTTACAGTGTAGCTTTCATCCAAAAATAACCATGGATGCACACATTTCTGATATTATGTCATGCTGCACTATTTTTGATTCGCAAACATTTTTTTTTTTCAGTACACAAATGTAGCTTAAAGAAAAAAAATGTTATGTATATATACAATACAGTCTTTATTTATATGTATGAAAATTATGATGCAGGACAGATTCTGTGTCGTTTAGAGCAAGAAAAATGTCATTCCTCTGTGTCCTATTTATTTGATAAGGCCTCATTGGCCTGATAACACCAGCTGCTTTCACCAGTGCAAACCAATTAATTAACTCAGTTTCACATCAGATAAGTATTTCCCCACTGCTCTGTGGTGCTACATAAACATTCCTTAGTAAACAACAGCCAATCCCACCCATGTTGTGAAAGAGGCCACATATTATGATTCAGACGTGGCTGATGTTTGTAGGCCTGCCTCCTCGCTCCCTGACTGGCGGCTCTACCCACTGGGCTGATTGCTGCAGTACTGTATATTCAAGTTCACAAACTTCTGACAAACTGCTGTTGGTTTTGTTGGCTTCTGATAATTTTTGGAATGTATTTCTGCTTGAGAATATTGTGTCAGATTTAATTTCCCCTGTCTTCGGTGAAGGTTTCAAGGGTCAGTGGCATATAATAGTTGTAGGTTTAACAAGTAAACAGAATGTGCATTACAAAGAAGAAGTGCTGTAGTGTTACCCTGAGATGGAGTCATGTAAAACAGTATGTAATGCTGCTCAAAGAGTCTGTCCCACCTTTATGTTCAGACTGAAGACAAAGCCCTCAGTCCTTGAACTGGTTTGCTGAGGCCTCTTCTCAGTGTTTCTGTATAAGGCAGTATTTTGGCTGACATGCAGATACAGGAAACAGAGATCAGCTGCTCAGGGCATGTGATCGTTTTTTGTCCTCATCTTTGGTAACAATTTCTTGTAAAGAGAACCGCAATGTTACAAAGAAGGTGTGACCAGAGGAAGGCAGTAGCAGAAGGAAGTGGGTGCCTGCCTGCCTGCCACTCTGTCAGCATAGAGTCTGTGTTGCAAGGTTTGTCACAGCCCTTGCTGTAGGCTTGACTCTCGCTCGCTGGCACTGATGGAAAAGGCTTTTGAGAGCAGGAGGCAGCCATGTTGCATAAGAGCAGCTACAATCAACAAACCACTGCTGGGCATTATGATTTGCATATAATCAAATAATTGAATCTTTAATATATTTGGTTACACATTTTCAAACAGGGTTGTGCCTTAGATGAAGATGTCTTTCAGCTTTAAATCAGAAGGGCTTTTATTTTCTCATTTCCTCCTATATGAGTAATTGTGGGTATAAACAAGGTCCTTGTTTTAGAAACCTTTTTCTTCCTTGCATCCATGCCCATGACATCAAGGAGAGCAGAAAACATTGCAAGGCTGAAAAAGGTCACTTTGATTAGAAAATTGCAGGCTGGTAGAAGGGTCAGTGGCAGCCATGTTGAATTGTCTCATGACTTAGTCCATGTGGTCTCTCTCTTGCTCTGAAAGGGAAAATGAAGAGCATCCATAGTCCTAGTCACAAGGCTGCAGTCCGGAACCAAACCACGAAATTTTTTCCCAAATTAGTCACCAACTCTTCCGTTAATCACCTCCTCCTCTAGGAAGTGAAAGTAACAATACACTCTTAAGCTAAGAGAACGCCACACCTAGTGTCCCCTACTCCCCCCACACACACACTCATTGCACAGACACTCAGCCAGGCTTGCCTGTGTCATCATATTTTCCCAAGACATCCACATTAAGATGATTTGTTAAGTTGAGAGCAGTCAATCCTGGTGAATCTGATATTACAGAAAGGTGTTGGGTAATGTCTGATTTAAAACGTCTCATGTCAAATGCTGCCAAATGACTGTGTTGCCAGAGGTGTGTTGTAAATGATTTAAAATAAATATATTTGGCACTTGACATTGTTAATGTAAAGCTTAATATAAAAGTTTAGAGGCTGACCTTATTTTTAAGAACCAAAGGGCATTAACAGAATTGGCAGCACAACACAAATACAAAATGCAATAAGAAAAGGAAACACATATTCTGTTGGAAAATGCTTTGAAGAGTGTTTATAGCTTAAATGACTGATAGATTGATATAAGAGATTAAATACTGTTTAACTTTTTAAGAAACTGTCCATCAAGCACAGCCTTCCTATCCATTTTCACTCTACACACACACACACACACACACACACACACACACTCATAGTACTAGAACCTCTGGTGGGCCTCTTCAGGAAAGTCCCCAGATGCCAGACAGATAGACGGGGAGGGAGACAGTGTTGTGAGGTCACCTGGGTTGGTGGCGCTGCTGGTGTTTCTCAGTCCCAGGCCAAGCAGAGACTAATGTAATAACAATAATGCTTAACCTCCACACGCTCGCCACTGTACAGGGCCAGGGGCCCACAGAGTCACATTCACACACTTTAGGCCGCAGTGCAACTGGAAGAACAGCTGCAGTAAAGTAATAGTTTGTTAGCTGAGTATAGCGCTACAGTATGTAAATATGTGGTTGTGCATTGTGTCACTTTAACATTTCTCAGTGTTTCTCATTTTCAGTCGTCTCTCTCTGTCCTCTCTCCACTCTCTGTCTGTCTCTCGCTCTCTCTCCAGGAATGGGAACTGGTAGTGTTGGGGAAGTTGAAGTGGAACTTGGCAGCAGTGACGCCGAACGACTTCATCGAGCACATTGTGAGGAGGCTGCCGCTGCCCGAGGATAAGCTTGCACTTATACGCAAACATGTCCAGACCTTCATCGCCCTCTGTGCCACAGGTAGGACACGACTGGAGTTGATGTACAAATGATGTCCCGTATTATTAACGGCTGTTTGTCCAAATGAATGGTGATGTTCAATTGGAAAAAACTGTTCCAGAAGATGACCATACAGAGTGCAATGCCATGTTGATATCATATCATCATCTTCTTTTTTTTCTTATTGGTGTTGCAAGTGACACTGATCATGGATAAGCTGCCAAGTCAAACCAAGCGATAATGGCTTGCATCAACATACTTTCTCATGTTGCAAAATATCTTTATCTGCACATTCTTCTTTCAGCACCGTATCATAGCCCTCCTCACTCAATAACATGCGGCAACAACTCTGTTCAGAGGTGTACTGTGGGCCAGTCACGGCCCGCAGTAACTTAAGTGAGATGCATTACCTCCAATGGGAAAATATTCCGCCTAAGAAAAGCATGTGTCATGGAGGACATTTTAGAGTTAGACTCTTAGGTCTGACGTCCATCATCTGTCTTCTCCCAGGCTGGTATGTGGTCATGTTTTAGAAGCGTATCAGTGGCTTCCAGAGCATCCAGTAACACTTCAAAGCAGATTTTGCCTGGTTGAGGGGCATTCCCATGTCGCACAGGGTCGAGAAGAGGAATGGACAGGGGTGGAGGCAGGCAGGCCATTGTCTTCCTACTCTTGAGGTGAATTGTTCCCTCAAGATCAAACATCCAGCGAGTCGTGGGAGGGACAGGGAGCCCTTAACATGATCTGAGGAGACGGCTAGGTTGAGGCGGAGAAGACGCAGGAGAGAACAGGGGAGTTGGGGAAAGCCAGAGGAGTGTATTGTTTTTGCACTGCCAATTCTAAGGCATGTCATGTTTTCATATCTCTTTCCCCTGCCGCCTTCCTTCCCTCTTTCCGCCCCCCCCCCCCCCAACTTCTCACACCTCCCCACCCTACAGCTGGAGGACATGATAGCTTTCCCATGTTGAGATTCTCTATAGGGCAGGTTTCTCCTGTTTGCAACAACACCTATAGACAAAGCTCGCACCTCAACCAGCCTTTGACATTCTCAAGTATTTATCTTAACATTAATGAGGAAAATTACACAATTCTCTGACAATGAGGCTGTTTGGCTCTCTTTTCTTTCTCGCCGTCTGAGTGACCCCCATCACCACCACCACCAGCAGCTTCCTTTTCTGCAGGGCTGAAACAGAAATGCTAACTACACCCCCTCATGGGAAACAGCTCCTTCAGCTCCTTAAGCTACATCGTTCAGAGGAGTGTGTGTATAGTTAGATGAATAGATACAAGGGAGGTGACAGATATTTACAACATAAAGTGATGGAATCCCCTGCATCGGTTGCACAATGGATATGATAGGGTGAGAAAAGTGTGCAACAAAAGTTCATGTTTGCAGAGTATTGAAGAAGAAACGCCTCTTTTCTCCTTTTTCTTCATCCTCTCTTGCTGTCTCTTGCTCTCTTCTTCCCCCTGTCTCACCCCACATCTCATTTTGCGCCAGCGGATTAATGTGTGGAATGACAGCGTGTCAGTGATCGGACCTATTCCCAAAGCAACATTGTGAAAGACTCAGCATGCACTTTGTCCTTAATTGCTTCAATGAGGCAGTGGAAATAAATTTACGAGCCTCCTGGAGTCGTCCTCCTGACATTGTGTTTTAGAAGAGAGAGACTTTCTGGAGATAGCTCTGGATTAGCAACAGGCCATTTATCTGTGTATGCTCTCCTCAGACTTGTATCCAGGCAAACAGAGAGTGAGGGCAAGACAGAGAAAGAGAGAGCGCGAGTGAGTCAACAATTTGGTGCATCTGAAGATCTCTGGGAATTCAAAACCCCATTTGTGGAACGTTCCCAGCCGTAAATCTTTGGGTTATCTGGTGAGAATCCTCCTTGAGACATCCTCTGAGCGAAGCTGAGAAGGTAAAGACACAGCAGAAGGAGGAGATCTCTCAGGAGGATTTACATTTGCAAGACAGTTGACAACAGGTCACCTGTGGCCTTCCTATTTCATACAGTCCATTCAACCCACCACCCACCACTACTCCCACCACTGCTGCCCCTATACTGAAAAAGAAAACATGCATAAAACCACGGCTCTCTGTTTTCAAGGGAACAAGAGAGAGAAGAGGAGAAGTGGAGAATAAGGCCTCTCATTCCTAATGGCTCCTCTCTTTTGATGAAACAGTTCCGTTCGAGCCACTCGGTGGGATTTTGTCAGGTGGCGCAGGCTGGCTCTGTATTAATTAATAACATTGGCTGGTCCATTCACGACTATGCAAATGGTTCGGGGGCTCAGCTAGAGGCTGAGAGAAAGGAGACAAAAGGCTTGGCCCTTACATTTCATATGCAGAGCCATGCGAGGGTCAGCGCTGCGGGGCCACTTGATAGGAAACACCAGCGCTTCCCTCAGGCAGGCTGCCGGATAATAGCCCAGAAACAAGCTCATTAAGGGAGATTATGAACCTCCATTCCTACACACAGACACCAAGCACTCCGAGCTTCCTCTTCTATTATTATTCAATTGAGGTAAAGTGGGAGAATGGATGGGGTGCATGGGGCAGACAGATGCACCCCAACCTGTCTGCTGCAGTTATTGAGCTCCGTCTTCTTGCCATATTGGCAGGGATTATGGTCTTTTTTTTTCTTTTTCTTTTTTTTTTAAGAAAAACCAACTCCAATAGCCCTAGCTGTAATGGTATGCATGGAATGGTGACAATAGTCATAGAAGTTGATAAAAAAAATTTCTGGATCAGGGCCAACAGTGCTTTCCAAGAGAGAGTCAATTGTCCTGGAAGACACAATGATGATTTTGCTACAAGTTGGGATGTAAATAATGAGTGATTTAGGGAACTTGAATACTCGTGAACAGTATTTGATTAATTTTTCCTGGAATGTGGAAGTGTCTTTGGATTGTGTGAAGTTACTTGATGATTAACTGGTTAGTTTCTCTGAGACAAACTAATGATTCACTAGCTAATAAACACGAGAGAAGTCAAGCTTTGCTGTACGGCTTCACTTTCTCTCTTGTATAATTTGCCACGGAAGAAGCTTTTTGCGCTTTTTGTGCAGCATACTGCAGTATTGCTGAACTTTACTTTTCCAAATCGTATTTACCAGTTGAGTGTGCAGTGTATATAACTCCTGCACTCCTAAACACACAGTTGTGCCTGGATTGGTAGACTCTGCACACTGCAGACGTATACAGTATATTTCACTGTTTAGATTGTAATGCAGCTTCTAATCCAAAAGAAAGTTAGAGAAGCTATCCAAGACTGTCACAAGATATACAAATTTAGATTTGGTCTCTTCTGATTTTTCTGTATCCCACACAGCTTTCCAAGTTGTATGCCTCAAATTCAGGAGGCAAACATGCCCATTTTTATGCAACTGTGACCGCTCAAATATTCTGAAATGATTCATAAGTCCTCTTTAGTTTTGGCTGTTATGTCTCACTGGTCCAGAGGCAGGGAACGCTCCTTGTAGCTTCCTCTCCAAGTAGCTGCTGTGCGGAGAATCCCCTCCAGGCTCAGCCCGGCATTCTAGAGATGAATGATTCATCTCAGATGTGGTCAATGAAAAGGTCTTTACTGGTGTTTGTTTACATAAAACCCCCTTCATGTTTGATGAGTCAGAACCCCAACAAATTAGCCACCTCGTCCGACAAATTATCATCCCTCCCTCATGCTCCACTGATGTGAGGAATCACGTCCGGTCTGGCTGCACCGTCAACAGATGAAGCAGGAAGAAGCTTCCTGACAGTACGCACTCAAAAATGTGACACACAGAGTGAATCATCGAGTGGCATGTCCTGAGTCCTCCCCCCACCCCCCACCTCGCTGGTGTAATCAGCACCACACTATAAATACTGTGGCCAGCTGAGTCACACCAGAAACACAAAGAGAGAGGTTTCTTCTTTGGATGCTGCAATTATCCAACCAAAAATGTCTAGAAATCGAACCGGTTTTAAACTTGCATGTTTACCCTGGAGCTCACGTTCACCACAAAAACTAATATTTGTTATTTGAAGTTAAGTAGATGTTAGCGGGAGCTATTTACATGGACACTTTTGTCACGACTGTCTCTCAGTCTCTGAATATAACTTTATTTTTCTAGTGAGAGGGTTTTAATTACTTCTGCTTAGCTCCTAATTGTTCGAGTCATATCATCTACAAAGACAGACAGGGGGTTTTGGAATATTTAAACCAGGCACATACACAGTTACCGGTTTGTGCTCTTCCAGTGTGGAGATAAGTGAACTCTCCTGTATCCCTCCCTTGACCTGATGCAAATCTGTATGCTCCTCATCACTGACATTACCAGCGCCTCGAGGCTGCAGCTGTGACAGTGGAGATGATGGTGCAAGACTGAGGAGAGTTGTCACAGGATGCTACAATTAAGGAGGAATGCTGTTCTCTGGCAAATGAGTCAAAATCACAGTTTGAGCAGGGTGCGTGACTCAGACTCTCCCAAGTTTTGTTTTCTGTTTGTCTCCAGAGTGACAGTCTGAAACAAGAGCTAATGGAATATGACAGATAGCAGTATCAGGTTACTGTTTCTTAATCAGCGATTTCTCCCCTTGTTAAATGTGGAAGAACTCCTTGAGCCCCAGTTGGGAAGTTGTTGTTATTTGTGTGTCTCAAGGAGCTACACTAGGTGGACCGTCTGAGTAGCTCTCCGCAGACTTGTTTTGACTACCAGGCTGTGTTGCATTAATGGTGAAACATACTGTCATGCCAATCCCAAAATGATGTTTGTTTTTGGCCTTAATCAGTCAACAGGCCCGGGGTCCTCGTAATGCTGCTCCTTTAATAAACAAGGTCAATAAGGGCTACATGTATAGAATACAAGACCCTGATTTATAGCACTGGAAAGAGGGGAGAGGGTGAAAAGGAGAGCTTTTTTTCTTTCTTCTTTTGGCTGTTGTTCAACTTTCCAACTTTTAATTAATTTACAAGTTTAATGTGCATACTGTGCATTGCAGCCACCCAGGAGGAGTGGGCCATGTAGGGCAGCAGACTGTGTGACCAGAGGCCTGAGGATGAAGTTTCAGGGGGTAGGAACACGGAGGAATGGAGACGAGGGGGCACAGGGAGGAGAAAGGGCCATTGAAGGGGGTGAGAGGCGTGCAGGCCAGGCCAGCCAGCCGCTGCTCACAGGGAGCTTTCCATCGCAGGCGTCCCCACTCAGCTACATACACTGTTTATCCTCAACATGAATATCAATGAGGGCCTCCTAAAATACGGCCATTCTTCCCCCCACATGCAGCAGCCACCAGGCCGGAGTGTCAGCCCGCATCGGCTGCACGCGCGCGTCCTTGTTCTGCTACAGACCTGTCTTGTCTTGAGTGCGAAAAATCAGCTTGCTGCCCACTGCCCGCCACTCAGCTCTCCCACAAACCTACATCTGTGCTGTGTGTGTGGGTGTGTGTGTGTGTGTGTTTGTGTCGGTCTGTGTCTGCATCTTAAAGCATGCAGGAATTGGTGCATTGTTGCTTGCCTGCAACTCTGAGGTGTCTGCCTCCTTGCCTGACAGTCTGCACTCACTGCACACGTACAGTAAATCCATGTATGCCTTTGTCCTTTTACCCCTCTATAGAAAGTTGTGCTCTTACAGCAGTGATGTAATGCTGAGGGGCTTTGTGTGCTCTTTCCTCTTGGCTCGAGGTAGCCTTTAATAAATCGGCCCTTGGCAGAGGCCCAGCGGCTAACACAGGGGTGTATAATAAGTTCATTTATTTGTCAACACTGAGCCCACAAGATGAGAAAGCGCCTGGCTGTGCATGTTAAAAAGGCAGTGAGGGGCTGCCTTTACAGCTATCAAAGGGCCTACCTCTTTGATTCCAGATATAAAAAAAAAAAAAAAAGAAGGAAGAAAAATCTCCTTCAGAGCCATCGCACGCAGTTTGCTTTGCAATTGAATATGGCAATATGGTAATGTGCAGGCTGTTTCTATGCCCCCACTGCCCACTCTTCTAGCCCATAGGTGGCCCGGGAACAGAGGCATACTTGTGGGGGGAGGGGGGTGGATGGAAGGGAGGCAGGAGGCGAGGGTCGCTGGAGGGCGACTCTTTTCTTCTTCCAAAACCTCACAAGAGTCTGGACACAGACTTGAGAGTGATGTGCAGCAGAGTTGTCTACTCCCTCTCCTCTCCCACCACGCCCACCACCTTCCCTTCTTTTCTCCTTGGTGCCTTGTCGCCATACCGTCCATCCCTCCTTCTTCATCTTCCTCCCCCCGTCGACCCCCTCGTCCCCCCGTCCAGTCGCAGCCTTTGTCCAGCCTGTCTCACTGAATTGGTATCAGCAGAGAGGGGATGGATGCTGTGTCTCTCAATTGGGTGAAATGAGGTGATGACTCTGGACAATGGAGTCACACTCTTCTGCCTTCCCTCTTGCAGGTCCGCTACTCTATTAATATGCTAAAAGATAGGAGGGCCGCCAATGCAAACCACTGCCTGTTGTAGCAACAAAGACTGGGGCATGTGTGCCATTCACTGCCCCCATCTAAGCAGGCCATGTGTTGTCCAAAAAGAAAGGTAGAAGTTGAGCAAGACATAAAGAGAGAATAGAGAAAGGAGTGTGTGTGTGTGTGTGTGTGTGTGTGTGTGTGTGTGTGTGTGTGTGTGTGTGTGTGTGTGTGTGTGTGTGTGTGTCTGTTTGTGAAGAGAAAAACTCTCTCTCCCTGTCTGTCTGTCTCCCTTGCTCTCACTCTCCCCCTGTATGCCAGTTGCCTTGCCTTTTCGGGCTTCTGGCCCGTTCACAAGCTGTCTCATTTGCATTATGAATGACAGTGAGGGGAGCTAACAAGGTTATTGGTCGTTGAGACGCACGCCTGTCACCACACGTGGAAAAAGGACCTACAGCAGTGAGCATTGGCAGAGGCACTGAGCCTCTTTATTCCTCCCTTTCCAAGCGCTATGGGGCTTTTTTCAGAGAGCACACGATTTACTCAGGAGATGGAAGAAAAGGGGCCGGGCTGGGGAAAGGGGGACTGGGGTGGGGAACGGGTGAGGGTGGTTGCTTTTCAGCTCCTTTACAACCCAAGTGAACCCTCATTATCCAGGCCCCTGGTCATTAGTGAGCGCTGCGTTCAGACCTGGTACAATAGAGGGATTATTTATTAGCTGACTGCTAGATTACCAAATCATATTGTCTCTGGGAGGGATGTGTCTGTACCCTTTTTGTGAAGCGTACAAATCAAAAGTGTAATTTAGAAACTGCACCAGGTGAATAACAACAATAAATACTTATTTGTATCACTTGCAAACTAATATCACTGAAAACACATTTAACTCAGCCAGTATTTTTTCCTCTAACAGATTTCAGATTCGCCATGTACCCTCCCTCCATGATTGCTACAGGAAGTGTGGGGGCAGCGATCTGCGGCCTACAGCTGGACTCAGCTGACCAGTCACAGTGGGGTGACAGTCTGACAGACCTACTGGCCAAAATTACAAACACAGAAGTGGTGAGTTTATTTTATACTCCTCAATCACATCTAGAGTGCTCATTGCAGCTTGGTGGGGCTAGACATGTATTTTTAAGAGTTTAAAACACAGAATTCCAGTGTGGTCTTGTTAGTCAGGGTTTAGCTAAGAGCTTGATATTTAAGTCTGGAAATTTTGGGGGGATGTTTCTGACTAATAATTGAATCAGGAGGAGTAAATGTTAGTATCTCTGCAGGCATCAGTGAATTGTTCAGTTGTATATATCTGTGTACAGTTATTACAGTAACTCTGATTCAAAGCTGAATCAGCTACTGCTGAACGTTTCTCATCTCTTCCATCAGTTTATATCTCCAGTGAAATGCCACAATTAACTCGTCTAATTACCACACACACAATTTTGCAATCTATGGCTGTTAACAAGCAAATTCAGTTTTTTCTACAAGACTTACTACTTCTCAGAGGGAAAACATCCCTGTTATTTATGTCAAAAGTTAAGAAACCCCACATGTTTGTTGAGGTTGTGTGTTTGCAACAGACAGTAGTTGAGATGTTGAAATGTCACATTCAGATTTGGCTTCTTCACTGGGATTCGGCTTCCCACAAACCCATTTTTGAGGGGTTTTACTGCCAATATTTGTCATGAGAAGAAAAATTAAAAAGGATTACATTAAGAACAAAATGTCTTCATTAAAAGAAATCATCAGCATGCTACAGATAACTGCATACCTTTTTATGTGGTGCCCTCTGTCATAGACCTGAGTGGACTTCAAGGTAGTGTGCGTCAGGCTTCTCCTTCTTCTCCATCAGTCCAGTCCAGCTTCTCAGGGCCCCATCATATAAAGAATCCTCTAAATTGAGCCAGATTGAGAGCATATATAGTACAGTATGCTCTGTCAGTGACAGGAATGCTGGCCAGGCCGTTGTGTGGCTGTCTGGGTACAGTAAATGTTGCGGTGGTGGGTGAGTTGAGTCCAAACACAGGCAGGGCCTCTACTGACTCTGAGATGCCTGGCTTTCATCACGCAGATGGGAGAGGGCTTCAGCTAGCTATAGTTCGCTGCAAGGGTGAGTAGGTGGGCAGAACTGCAGAGGGTAAGGAGTACGAGACAGTGAGTGAAGTTGAAGTGAAGTTATTAAGTTATTCTTTATTAGTCTCTGTGGGGAAATTAGTCCTCTGCATTGGACCCATCCTAACTGTTCAGGAGCAGTGAGTAGCCACAGAGCAGTGCCCAGGGACCAGCTCCAGTTCTGAGGCCTTGGCACAAGAACTCCTAATACCAAACATGATGAAAAAGGTTTCTGGTTAGTAATAGCAGACGTAACATAAACATGAACATTTGAGTTCTTGTTTGCATACTGCACAGGGAGCGGATCAAAGGGCATGACACTGATCCCAAGCCTCAGCCCTGGTATGTTAAAATTCTGTCCCAAAAGGAGGCGAAGTGGGAGGAGGAGGTGGAAGAAAGCTGTTGAAGTGTGAAAAGGACACTGAGGGGGTGTCATGCCTCCCTCACGACAATCAGCCCTCTCTCATCTCCCCCTATGGTCCATAATGCATCACTGCTGGAAAGCATGGCTCCCTCTGGTGCGAGCTGTGTGAAGTCTCGCTCAGCAGCTGAGGAAAAACAAATAGCTGGCCTCAGCAGTACAGGGCCTCAGTGTGTTTGGGCTGCAAGGTCTTAGACTTGGAGGAATTAAGTCACTCTGTGTCTCTATGATCAACTCCTCACATTCCTGTATTCAGACAAGCCATGGCTCGCAGTAAACACAGGAGGCAAAGCAGAGGGCACCCTTCCTAATTCAACATATATGAAGGGCTGTAGTACAAAGTGCTAAGACGCCAGAGCTATACAAGTCAAAAATAACATACATAGAGTATCTTTTGGTTTATAAAGTTACTGAAGAAATTATATCAGACTTGTGCACCACTTGTGATTTACCATAAAAAAACATAGTCTCATGACAAATGCCCAAAAGTAGTTGTCAGCATTAATAAGTGGCTTCAGTACTATTTACACAGTTTGTCACTATTTGAGCATTTAGACTTTCACACACTAAAAAGAGGAAATGGTGATCATTGACCGTGTCATTTTAACACTTGCCCTACCTTTTTCCAAAAAGCTGAACCACTTTATGCGTCAATTCAACATCCAAGGGCCACCTCAACCTCATTTTCGACAGCAGTCATCAGGGTGGTGGTAGGAACCTGAGTCTAAATGTGTACACAAAACATACTGTATTTGGCTTTGGCCAGCAGCGCTGAGGCTCGGCAAGATGGTAGAGTAGTGTCTCGTAGGGAGCCGGCCAAAGAGCCAGGCAAAATATGAAGGCAAAGCAAGTTTCGCCAACCTCTGCAGCTGCTGTTGCCAACAGCATCATGGCCAACGCCACCCCCCTGGCACCCTGTTGGCATCTGTGGTATCCAGAAGCTGTGGTTTTCCAGTGGAAATGTGATAGGGCCAAGTCACCATCTTGGGCCGCTGGAAGAATGTGTGTAGCCTCACATACACCTGGTGTGGCCAAGAGGGGCTCCCTGTGAGGGACAGCAGACGGGGCTGTGTGCCTCAGAGCCAAGTCATAATGTGCAGAGAGAAGATTTGAAATTTGTGCAAATGTGTTGAGTTTAAAGTGGGAGACAGATCAGTAGTGATTCTCCAATACTACATTCTCGTAAACAGATCAACAGCAACAGCAATAAAAAAAAAGCTTTAATAGATGCTACAACTCAAAACAAAGACTCCTAGTTAGTACATGATGGCCAAGTGTTAAGAGCCTCCTTTTAATCTTGAACGATTAAAACAGGAAATAAGAGGTTAGAGAAGTACGTGGGTCTACTTCCTAGATTTTATCGTTTTGACACTCTTCTCTTAGTCTCTCATTCATCTTTTTTTTTTTTTTGCCAGGGTCACACACTAAGACACCGGAAACACATTTTCCCATTTCTCCCTTTCTTCCTGTTTTCATTCCTCTTTTTTTTTTTTTTTCAGGTGGTTTTATATAAGTTGCACGATGGCAAGATGTGAAATTTAAATGTGCTTCAACAGTAATGTGTTACAGCCAAAATGGTTGCAACAAAGATGCATTTATTAGGAAAGATTATCTCTATTAACACAGCCTGTGGCGTCACCGCTTGTGGTGTTTCGGCATGCAGGCTAAAGAAAGAGAAAGGTCACATTTTCTATTGTGACTCGTGGAAATACAAGTCATGTGGTGACTCCTTATTTCCAGTGTCAGCCCCCGGATATTTTCTTTTAAGATTCCCTGAAATCTGTAGTGTGTGTCGTCAGTGTGTGTCTGCCTGTGTGTTTGTTTCAGCTGTCTGACCACCAAATCCTCCCAGAGTAGCTAACACTGTCTTGTGTGGTACAGTCAGCAGTTAAAACACATTCCATGGCTTCACACATTTCTTCCTTTTGGTTTTGTCTGTCTGCACGACTTCCCCCTACTGCCAGTGTCACAAAGGCCGCCCAGGGATAATGTGCATGCCTTGATTTGTCAGAGAGACATATAGTTGCAGTACGATGTATGTTTGAGATGGGGTAGAAGGAGGACCGTAACTACAAGGGAGGATCTGTGGTGGTCATGCATTTTCCGGGTTGAGGCTGCAAAATAAGATGCTTCAGTATAGCACTACCTCCCATGGCCAACTTATTCAGTGCTGCTGGCCCCCTCAGTAAGCAAGTACCTAGAGCTTCTCTGAAAACAGTATTGGTGTTTCCAGTAGTCACACATTGAAGTCATTAAAGTTTCTCGAATAAAGCCCATGGGGCTTGGCATGGGATCCGATCTGCCGCTCTAAAGAGCAGCAGAGACGGGGGGAGAATGTCTTTTAAGAAGTGAAGGCGTGCATTCTTGTGGTAAGACACAGGCAGTTCCTTTACATGTTCTGCGCTTTGCTTAATTTTCTCACAGGAATTGCGATTTTATGACCAATGGGGCACATGTTGGTGGGAAGATTTTGTGTGTGTGTGTGTGTGTGAGAGAGAGAGAGAGAGAGAGAGAGTGCACACGCCCATGTTAGCGGCCAACCTCTGGAGGAGATTAAGGGACAGACGCTGGTCGGGTTTCCTCCACGTCAGACCCGTTGCTGGGGGAAACGTTCTCCCGGAGGCACCCAGCCCAGATCAGTCCGACCTCTTCAACATCAAATCAGTCTTCATGGATCGTGACCAAAAAAACTCTCTTGAGCTAATCATCATTAGATGCCGGAGAACTCCAAATAAAAGAGATGTCAAGGCAAGAATTACTTCATGCAGACTTCAGATATCAGTAAAAACCCTTGTAGCCTGAATCATTTTGTCAGTGGTCATGTAGTGTAATAGATTTTTTAGTTTTCTTTTACAGAGATTGTACTCATAAAGAAATCATCTGTAACACTATCCATATGTACAGCATTTCAACAAATTACCAGTTTAGAAAGTTGCAGTTTCACTTTGACAACACCATGCATGTCTCACCCTGTAATGTCTCGTGCTATTTGATCTTTGACACTTTGACCTTTTGTCACTCAGCCGTGTGCAGCTCCCAAGGAGCAATTCTAATGTGAGTGAGGTCTCAGTTCTCATTTCACCAAGGCCCAGCGGCACCAGAACACAGACACAAACTGCGGGCCATCAGGTTTAAATTAGCTGTGAATTTCTGAAGAATGTTTCCCGCTCCACAAGTGGTACACTTTCACCCATCCCTCTGGTCATGGGGTGCTCTCAGTCTTGTTTCCCACAGACGCCTGGTCCTTTAAGGCAGGGGGTTATGCATGTGTGTGCATGTGTAGTACTGAGGGCAAGCAACTTGGCCTCAGTTGTGTTACCGTATTTCACCACCAGAGAGCAGTGTTAACATACATATTAGTTTGTAATCAGTCAGTAACAGCCTGTTCTGTCTTTAATGACTGTCATCACTGTTCCTCACCTTAGAACAGTTTGACCTTCCTCTTATGCGCTTGCTAACAACCCATTCAGCACTCCTCTAACTAAGTCCTACTCCCCCTCCCCAGTGAGTTGCTCCCTATCCCTGCACTGCCCTGTCCCCTCTGTCAACCCTCCATCAGGGAAGGATATGAGGGCTCAGTGCTGTTGAGAGGCTCCTCTCCCAGGTGGATTCTCAGATTGCCGCAACGGCCTTTGATGGTGAAAGGCGAGCTGGCCAGGTCTCAGATGGATCCCCTGCAGGCAGGCAGGCACACAAGACTGGCTCTCGTTAAAAAAGCACCACCTTTGTGTTCCCACAGGAGGTGGATGTAATTAACATAGCTTTAGTACTACCTGTGTTTTCAGCCGCTGTTGTCAAGGCTACTTCTGTTTGGGTTTTGTGTGTGTTCGGGAATGGCAGTGTCGGCGGGATAGGTGGGTGGTTGGATAAAGGGGGCTTTGGTCTGCATGCTTGTGTGTGTGCATCTGCATGTGTGTGCACATGCACACGAGCACTATAGGGTTGGTGTTCGGTGCACAACCCTGGTAGACTGATGTAATGCTTGGGTCTGGTCCGTGTCTGTGCTCAGCCTTGGCAGTAGCTGGAGCTGCTAAAGAGACTGTGGTCATCTAAAACCTCTGGCCTATGTTGCCCAGGGGGCCCTCTGCTGCCGCACCAGGGGCCCCAGTTTCTCAAGCACTGACTATGGATTTCAGATTTCTCTTGTTAACCATGATGATAGTTGAAGAAGCCGATTTCCCCTTTGATCAACATTGGTACTATATCTTTTGATGCAGATTGAACCACTTGATGAAAGCCAAGGTGAACAACTTTATAGCTTCATTATATATTCAGCAGATAAGTAACTGTTCTACTCACCTGTGGAAAAAGTTCATAGGTGAGAATATTTGCTCAGGCCTTTGTGGTAAAAGTCATGTTTTGCCAAATAACGTGTGGATGTTAAATCTTAAACTTTAAATCACAGGATCACTCTCATGTTCCATCATAAAGTCTTACTTTCTTTGAGGGACAAAATTCTGCCCATATGATGATATAACTGATTACTTATCATTATGATAACTGATGGATTGGTTGACACATCAAACATGCCAAAAATGAGTCCTATGCTATGTCTAAAATGACACTTTACTGTTGGAAAAAGGGAAACTTCCTGCCTCCCTATTATCAGATTAAAATACATTCTTACAGTATGCTCCTCCTCTCTTGTTGCATTGCAGGATGTTCTCAAAGAGTGTCAGGAGCAGATCGAGCGTGTGTTGGTGAGCAGCCTGCGCGAGGGGCGGCAGCAGCAACAGCAGCAGCAGCAGACGCAGAGAGGTCCCAGCGGCAAAGGTCTGGACGAGCTGGATCAATCCTCCACCCCAACAGACGTCCGTGATGTCAACTTGTGAACCACCAGAGGGCGTCATTGCACAGGATTTACAAAAAAAGAGAAAAGCATCATGAAAAAAACCTCAATTTTCTTAAAAGCAGAAAAAAACAACAAAAGAACAAAAAATGTTAAAAACACAAGCCCTTTAAAAGAAAAAGAACAATGCTTGCTAGTTTTTTTGTAGATTTTCTGTTCTTCAAGTCAAAAACACCTGCCCACGAAATAGATTTTCTATGATGTTCTAGTCTAAAAGCAACAAATTTGATTCAAGATGAAGCTCTGTGGTGCCTTGGATATACAGAAGGGAAGCCAATCATATTTGCATTCTGCCTTTGATTGTATAGTATGATCTTTAAGTTATATTTTAACCATAGCTTGATAATGAGGCTGTTATGGTAGAAGTTGTGGAAACCATTCAGAAATTGCATACATGGGATCACAGTGGGGCTTAAGTTTATTTTCTCTGTTTTGTTTTATATGAGTATTATCACTATTTCATATGTGGCTGGTGTAAGAGAGGACACGTGTTCAAGCTCCTCGACCATCAGAAGGTCCACATGTGTGTCAAGGATGAGACAGACAGAGGAAGCCGTGAAAACATTATGCTAAAAGTTGGTGGGTCCCAGTTCCAGGGAAGAGACAGGATTGTAATAATTATTAGTAGTATTAGTTATTATTATTATTATTATTATTATTATTAATATTATTATTGGACATATTTTGGAACTGAGTAGTAGAGATCAATAAGCTCCTTTTTTCAGGCTGCTTGTGTGTGTCAGTTTGTAGGTGCAGTGTGCAAGCATGCGTGTGGTTGTTTGTGAGTATGCCAGTTTGCATGCATGCCTGTGTGTGTGTCTATGTATGTGGTGTGAATGCTACATGTGATCCTGTATCTATATTAGCAGTGTGCATCCTACGGCGTCAGGCACTTAAGCAAAGTCAAGTCGTGGACTTACAGTTCTATGTTGAAAGACTATGGAGCAAGCCGAGGCTACACATACTTTGTCCATCAGTATAACAGGGCATCTATGCTATATCACTGCCTTCATGCATTAACAGTGTATCATGGTTCATTGTTGGCCAACAATAAACTCATGTGCATGGACTATAAGTGAGACAGAAAAAGCAATTCAGCAAAGGAGGATATGGGCAGAGGGACTTTTCACTTAGAGCCCCTTATCTTTCTAGTTTTTCCTGAGGTGTCTCACCTCAGACTCAGAGGTCATGTGAGGTGTTTGTTTATTACTGCCATTCTGTTGATGAAATATTACAGATACTTCATTCTTTTTCACGTTGTTACGATATGGTGTTTCCTTAGTTGTGAAAGGCTGCTTTGAGTCTGGACAGAGGAGTAATGACCTCTTACGTGTGCAGCATGAATAGCACATGTAAAAACAGGAGAGGACAATGTCTTGAAGAGAGAATGCTTTTTAAAGTCTGGAGGATGTTCGACTCCTCTGTATTAATTAGCAGGGAGGGACCAGGGCGTGGTGTGGAAAGAATTAGAAAGACAGGGACAGTTTGCAACTAAGAAGTCACTGTGGAACTGTGGAGGGTACAGGATGGTAGGACAGGGAGGGTGCAGGAGCATGCTGCTGTGTAGGAGATGTGGATGATGTACAGCCAGTGGCTGGAAGATGATAATGAACAATAGACACCCAGTCAGCAGGCCTCACAATAAAACTATCTGCATATTTGGGTGGAACCAACATTAATTTTACAATGTCATGTCTACAATGACACACCTAAGTGGACTGATATGCTCTAGGTTTCCATTTATACAAAAATGAAATGAGGAACTAAGACTGTACACTGCCAGATCATGTGAGGATGAACTTTCTTGGTGGGGTTTAGAGGAGAACAGGATGATAACATACTGTCAATGCATCTAGAGTCCCACATAGGGTTGTTTTCAGCTCCCCTATACGATTTCAATGGCAAAGCACTTTGAGAACATGCTCCCCAGGAGATAAGTAAAATGAAATGCGTTGGGTGGTGATTGGAGGTGAATGGATGTTTTCTTTTTTTTTTCCTTGTTAGCCTTTTCTTTGGTTTACTTTGTAGGGCTGGTTTCCCAATCGTCAGACATACCCTTGTCAAGCAAGAGTCAAATTTAAAGGGCTTTCCACGAGTTACGACGAGAGGACATTCCGATCAAAAAAAAACATTCCTACCCAAGCCAAGTGCAAGTTGGTTGATGGGGAGTTTGACCGTTACAGAGAATTTGAACAAGTGCAAAACGTCAATATGAATTGGAAAATGCCTACACACAGAGTTCACTGATCCATGGGTTCTGTTTGATTTTCTTTTACTTTGTCAAGAAATGAATTATTTGTTTTTACTTGAATTTTTTCTTTTTATTTATCTGCATCACAGCCACAGATAGTCACACAGGGCAGCGATGAGCTACAGGAGAGGGTGGTCGTAACATCCAATATTTGCACATGTTCTTCAGAGGGCAATGAGGTTTGCATTTTTCAGACAGAGCAGAGCCTTTGCTCTAAACCACCTTAACTGATGTGTGTTGCAGTGGTTGGTCAGTTTTTTTTAATGGTGCTGGCTTTTGTAGTTCAGGCTGATTGTCTGTCAGTGAACACATCTGTCCCCTGTGAGCTTTGCTGCTTCAAATCATTGGCAAGGGGGTTCATCAGCCAGACAGACAGCAGCACAAAACAAGAGACAGTTTTTTGTTTTCTTTTTTGTTTTATTTTAATGGGACACATGGCTTTGCCACAGCGAGGTGTCTTTGACTTAATGCTTGAGTTATTTTATTTTATTTTTTTCATGACGGTATGTGATTTGCTGAGTGTATGTTTGCCAGACTGAAGAAAAATGTGGGGATCTAATGTTTTAGTGATGTTTTTCAGTAAAACTGGGCAATTTAATGCCAAAACATCCCTGTTTGAATATTTGATGATATATGACCCCTTCATTTTTGCCTCTGTTTGCCTGATGTAAGCTCTCTCCCAAACTTAATGGTTGTGATTTTTCTTTCCTGCAATTTATTGTTGCATGTGTTATATATTGAGACCACCTTTACAATTTGTGTTTGATATATTTTATGGGGTGACCAGACCCGCAAAAGGGTTTTTCTAAGATTTAGAGATACTGTATTCCAAAGTGAAGAGAGGACAGAGGAGGAGGTGTGAAGACATCAAGAAAAAAGTGTCAATATTTTTATTGAGTTATTGTTGTCTTTTTGCGCTGCTAAAAGCTATGAATTTGTTTCATTTATACAAAAAAATAACATTACCTAGTTGTGATGTGTCACTTGAGTGTGCTGCTATTTTATAAACATTTGTATTATAATATAATTATTTTACTGCTTAAGAGATACATTCAGAAAAACGAAGTAGATGGTGATAGAAGAACATGAAATGAGTACTCGACTGGAAATGTTCTTTGTACAGTTTGACAGTTTGCTTAGATAGCATGTCTCCTTTCCCCCTGTTTTTTATCTATTTTGCTCTCCTTCTTCAGTCACATTCTGCATCAGTGGTATTTCCTATACCTCAGGATTACTGGACAAAATAAAATACACAAATCCATCACCTATACCTCTGCAGTTAGGGAGCCTGGAACGGAGGAGAAAGAATACAGTGGGGGTGGAAAAAAGCAACGACAAATTATCATGTTTGTGGAGAAATCCCACTGTTTTAGTGGGGAAACAACTTGCTCAGTGCGATGAGAAACAGGAAATATGCAAGGCTTCCACTTGGACTTAACCTATATTGGAGGGGGGGGAGGGGGGGACACGACAACATTGCAACATTTTCTTGGGGTTTTAATACCGTAGATAGTTCAAGCATGTTCATTTGTGTTCATGTTGGTGCTACAACACCTGATCTGTTGTGTGTGAGAGAGGGAAAAACAGCATTTCTATGATGGCCAAAGTACAATTCTTGCTTTATACAACCACAATCACTCTGAATGTCAGTAACTATGGATTCCGTATGTGAGAAAGATATGTTTTGGTCTGAAATATTGTGTGTGCGCACCATTGTAACTGCCACAAAATAATGGGTTGAGCTACACCTGCCACGTCCAACCATAAATATTCTGATATCTGGAAGTTTCAATGGTGCAGATTTCCCTTTGAGTTGCCTCCCCTCCACTATAACTCATATCATGTACCTCAAATGTCTGTTGCACAACCTCTGTTCAATAAACTTCTGCTTTAAAGGGTGTGACACCACATCAGCTCACTATTTCCCACGCCTGTGTTCCTTTTCAGCTGTGTGCTTTCAATTGTTTCGTGATCAATAGATTAGTTTTCATGTGTGTAATTGTGTGTGTAAAGGATACTGATAGAGCAAAGTTCAGCCATAACACTTAATCACCTGAATGTTACACAGCGTGATGATAAACAGGGAATAACATGTGTTCCTCTCTGGCTAGAAGAGGCTACCTTGTGGAATGAAAATTTAATGTAAACATTTAATAAACCAAAATAGGCTGCCAGCCCTGTTGCATTCCTCATTTATTGTGAAACAGCCTGTATAGTTTTGATTCATTATGACCAGAGATTACAAATAAAGCCAGAAGACATGCAGCAAGGAATGTATCAACCCCGTCCTAGTAATTCATATCTTAAAAGAGAATCATAACAACAATGAAAATTTTGCATCAATAATCATTCAAACGTAAAAATTCATGATAAATCCTGTAAGAAATTGTTTATTGTTGTTTTACAAAGGTGTGTCAGCATTACTAAGCAAGTAGTTTTTTTGAGCTGCTGAAATGTTTTGTGGACAAAATAATTGGGATAATGTAAGCCATCTGTCTTACGTTTTAGCTTGATGTGTGTTTAGCCTAAAGTTTGTTCAGTCTAAAGAACTTTACCAACTTTGTTAGCTCAAACTCCCCGCGCTGAAAGAAAGAAAACATAAAGTTTAAATTCTTCAAATCGGATGGTAGTTAAATACACTTAGTCTGTAGTGAATTGGTTGAATTATACCTATTAACGACAGTAGGTGTATTGACTGAACTTTATTCAGCCAATCAGAGGAGGGCTGATGAAGCGTTCAAGTCTGCAGCGGATTTTAGAGAGTGTTTCGTGGATGATTCGGTTCAACGATTCCGGAGGAAATAATTTAAAAATGGAATTTTACCTCAATAATTTAGAAGCATTAGTTGACTAGAAAGTAATGTGTTCGTCCTAATTGCCAATTAACGTAGAGTAGTAGTTTCTGTGCGGTAAATCTGAATTTTTCTGAGACGCAGATGCGTTATAGTCGTCTCAGGGCAGCTTTTAAACCACCGGACAGTAAATGCGTTGGTACTCAGTCAGCAGTTCCAGAGCATGAAAGCGCTAAGATTTGGGCTAACCTTGTACGACAGTAAGCAAATTTGACATTGATGTTTAATGTTTATGATAAATCAGCGGTATTTACTGCAGAAGTGCCGGGTGGTGACTGCTCGTCGCTTCCATTTCAGCAGTCCATATCTTTTCTGTGGGACCCGACTATGCTCAGGAAAAGATATAGCAAACATGCTAAAACAAACTCGTAGTCTGTTAGTTATTTGAACCAATTACAAGACCTTAAGTCCGTGGTCCATGTCTTTAGCTAGAAGCTCGATAGGGCGCTATGCTACTTCCGAACTGGTGTTATCTAGTATATTACCGATTGGTAAGCAAGAGACTGGGGATAGCTGGTCTCTTTTATAGTACGATCTTGTACCAACATTAATACACATTGGGAGTTGAAGGTCATAAATAAGGGGATAGTTTTAGAGGGTAGCTAGGAGGGATTCATGAGCATTTGTTCAGCGTAATTCCGGCTTCTGCCTCAGTCTACTGAAGCGGGTATTTAGTATGTGTGTTCTGTTGACACTGCAGTGCCTCATAATGACCATCAGAGCAATGAATGAATCATCAATGTCTTCCCGCCTGGTGGTAATGTCAGCAGTTCTGTCATTAAAACTTGATTTATAGTTTAGAAACTGTATAAGATGATAACAGCCCCAATCATTTACATCACTATAAAATAAAATTTTCCTATTATTAATTGTTCAGCTGTTGGCACCATTCAGATTAAATAAAACTCTTCAAAAAGGCCACATATCACTTTGTAAAGATAAATTATAAAATAAACACTTGATATTAGGCGAATGGATGACACGAGCCAATGATTATAAGCTGATGGAAATTAATAATTTTAATAAGCATTCAAAATGAAATCAGATTTATGACAGTTGAACAGTAAACTCATTGAGCGCCTTTAACTAATCTGTTGATGATATTAGCCCTTTCCACGGTATTGATAAATCATGTATTTCCTGCAGTGGGAAACACAGTACAACAAAGAAGGCCTACTACAAGGTAGAGCAAGTGATTCCCTATATCAGATCAATTCATTCTCCTGTCCCACCTCTCTCTCCTCTCTCTCTCCCCTCCTCCCTTGTTTACATCTTACTTTCATCTTCCCTCTCTCCACCAGGCCAGGCTATAGATGCACCTCTCTGTCTGAGATTGGGTTGCAGGCTGAGGCTGCAGGCCGCATTCAAAGATGTCAAGTCTAGTAATGTGTTTGGTTTATGAGATACACGGGCCCAGCAGGTACTATGCTGTAGTTCTGCAGTTGGAGCAATAGTCTTTGAAAATGAATTAAAATTTGTCTGATTTATTTACGTTACTATACACATATGTAATGGAAATACACTACTGTTTTTTAATGTTGTCTAATAAATTTTCTAGCTTTATTTTCATACTATTTCACTGTATGCCTGAGCAGTATTAATCATAGGTGGTAATTAGAGGAAAGTATGAATCGTGAAAATACTAACCAATTTCTTCAGACAAAGAGTCACACTGAGAAAAATATTAACTTTATAAATTACTTTAAAGTCATACAGTCTCTCTGTATGTGTTGAGATTATTGTATTTTTTTTTCTTCCAGACTGCTGAAACAATAATGAAACACAACAACAGTTGTTCTGAACTACAAATGGCATCTGACCCTTTACTTAACGAGATAGTGAGTGATTCTTCTGTGTGATGTTATAACCGTATAACTAAATATTTCCTCACTAAAACATTTTCTTAATCTATATTGACTTATTAATGAATGACTTTTTTTCCAGAGCTTTGGAATAGCAGAGGGTGGACGGGTGCAGGATGTGAAAGAGATGGCCAAGGCAGCCGGTCAGTCATTTCCAGGCTTCACCCCTCCAGGGGGGGAGACTCAGGAGCAGGTGAGGCTGTGCTTGTTAGTTCTGATATTTTCAAAATTGCTTCAATTAAGATCACACTCTGCACAGAATACCAACAGTACTGTACTTAAAAAAGAAATGTTTTATTCATTACCTTGCTATGTTTCACACCGATATACATGTTTTAAAACGCTAATCTTAATACTCTTATGCTAGAAACTACAAATGACTTGTTCGAATTTGAAATACTGCATCTTTTGTATGAATAAAAGCAATAGGGAACAATAACAAACCATGGTTTAACTCTTTTCCGCATAAACAATGCTTCATTAGATAATGGTGTTTGATAAAAGTCAGTTTTGATGAATACTGTTTTGGAGACGTGAATGTGCGAGTAGTTTTTCAGTGCTTTTGGGGCAATAAATAAAGTCTCTGTTCGTGTTAGGCTGGAAGCAGAGGGTCTGAAGTGAGAACTGGCATCTAAAACTAAAACTAATTGCACAGCCAGACAACACTTATGCCTGTAAATTCTGCCTTAAGCTCATTTCAGCATCCAAGGCTTTTTAAAGAGGGACTCTAATCTTTGCACCTGTAGTAATGATAGTTAACTCAATGCATTTACCACTCAGTCATGTATATAGCCACAGTGATGCAGTACATTTAGTACCACTCTGGTGGCATGAAAACACCCATATCCCTCAGTCAACCATCACTTTCTGCTGTGGGAGAACCTGCTGTGTCACGGCCTCTTTGTATCTACAGAATTGTGTTTCTATGTATCTGCCTGACACTGGTGTGAACTCAGAGGGCCGCACATGCCCTCTCTACTGTCAAACAACTGCAGAGTGTTCGCTACTGACTCTGATTAAAAAGTCACCACTTAGCTTTGTGTTATCGAAGAAGGCTGTGGGAGACAGTGGGAAGCGGGGGGAGAAGGAAGATGTTCTATTTCAAAGATACCTGGCTAGGCTTTATTTATTAGATCCTAGCTGACGTTAACTTCAGTCCAAATCCTAGTACATGACCAGTACATGATGATGATGGTGATATAAAGATAGATTTGACGTAGCACAGAGCCCTAACTGCGGGGGCAGAGAGAGGCTTCTGCTTTTCTAACAAGTTACAGGTTGTTGCGCCAAAATTAAAATTAGAGTTGGTATGTGTATTTGATGGGAACAGTTCTGACCACATTGTGTTGTTTTGAATACACCACCTTTTAACTTTTTATCCTCACAGTTGCATGTAATCACACCTACATTGTATATGTTGGTGTAGCAAGAAAAGAAAAGGAACAGGAGTAGTTTTAGATCGTAAAATACTAACCAATTTATTTGAACAAAAGAGCTCCACCTGAAAAATATTAACTATAAATTACTTTAAAGTCATACAGTCTCTGTGATTAATACTTTTCTTTGACAATGACACAGAACTATGATAAAGATGGTGATGGTTATATGATATTATGTGTATTTATTTCCTCTAAAACATTTTCTTAATCTATATTGACTTATTAATGAATGACTTTTCAGAGCTTTGGAATAGCAGAGGTAGGGCCAGGTGCAGGATGTGAAGAGATGGCCAAGGCAGCCGGTCAGTCATTTCCAAGCTTCACCCCTCCAGGGGGGGAGACTCAGGAGCAGGTGAGGCTGTGCTTGTTAGTTATGATATTTTCACAAAATTGCTTCAATTAAGATCACACTCTGCACAGAATACCAACAGTACTGTACTTAAAAAAGAAATGTTTTATTCATTACCTTGCTATGTTTCACACCGATATACATGTTTTAAAACGCTAATCTTGATACTCTTATGCTGGAAACTACAAATGACTTGAATGAATTTGAAATACTGCATCTTTGCATGAAGATTAAAAGCAAATAGGGAACAATAACAAACCATTGGTTTAATCCTTTCTCCATAATACTTGTTGATAGATAATGGTGTTTGATAAAAAGGCTGTTTGATGAACCCGGCTGCTGGAGGCCGTAATGTGTGTTATAGTTTTTCAGTGCTTTTGGGGCACAAATAAAGTTCCACTGTGTTAGGCTGGAAGCAGAGGGTTCAGAAGTGGAGAACTTGGCATCTAAAACCAAAACTAATTGCACAGCCAGACAACACTTATGCCTGTAAAATTCTGCCTTAAGCTCATTTCAGCATCCAAGGCTTTTTAAAAGAGGGACTCTAATCTTTTGCACCTGTAGTAATGATACAGTTAAATCTCAATGCACATTTACCACCAGTCATGTATATAGCCACAGTGATGCAGTGTACATTTAGTACCACTAGGTGGCAGAAAACACCCATATCCTCAGTCAACCACTTTCTCTGCCAGGGAGTAACCTGCTATGTCACGGCCTCTTTGTATCTACAGAATTGTGTTTCTTATGTATCTGCCTGAGCACTTGGTGTGAATCAGAGGGGTCAAAGTACATGCCCTTCTACTGTCAAACAACTGCAGAGTGTTCGTCACTGACTCTGATTAAAAAGTCACCACTTAGCTTTGTGTTATTTGTGTTAAAGGCTGTGTGGGAGGACAGTGGGGGGCGGGGGGAGAAAGGAAGGATGTTCTATTTCAAAGATACCTCGTCAGGCTTCATTTATTAGATCCTAGCTTGGACGTTAACTCTGGTCCAACCCAGTACATGACCAGCACATGATGATGATGCAGATATACAAAGATAGATTTGACGTAAGCACAGAGCGCCCCAATCCGTGGCAGAGAGAGGCTAACACGCCTCTGCTTTTCTAAACAAGTTACAGGTTGTTGCGTCAAAATTAAATTAGAGTTGGCATGTGTGTTTCTGATGGGAACAGTTCTGACCACATTGTGTTGTTTTGAATACAACGACCTTTAACTTTTATCCCTCACAGTTGCATGTAATCACACTTCCACATTGTATATGTTGGTGTAGCAAGAAAAGAAAAGGGAAGCAGGGAGTAGTTTATAACAGAATTTTGCTCTGTTCAGGTGAAGGAACGGGTCAAAGAGTTTATGGAGAAAATGCTCCAGCAAATTGGGAATGAACACTGGCACCTCCAAGGGGAGGACAAAGCCTCCTCATCTGATCCACCAGAGTCATCTCCTGTGGAGGGGAACCCAGACGATGGGGTTAGGGGTGTCCCGGTCCATGCTTTGGTTGTCTCCCACGGAGCCTACATGTGTGTGGCTGTGCGCTACTTTGTGGAGGAGTTACATTGTTCTTTGCCTCAGGGTTCTGACAAAGCGCACATGTTCTCTTTAAGCCCTAACACAGGTCTCTGTCGGTTTATACTAACCCTTAGAAAAGAAGATGACAGGTTCAAACTGTCAGGGATGTGCTGTTTGTTCATCCACAGGGGGGACCATGTTAAACAGTAGGAGCAGAGAGAGCTAGATGACGGGAAGGAAGACAGAGGTTTTGAAGGACGTATACGAGACAGCTTAGAGACAGTGGGAGATGAAAGTGACAAGAAAAGACTGCTGAGACATAGTACTGAAAGTTTACAGTTTAAATGATTATTTTAAAAAGTTTATTTATTTTTCATTTGACAGTTACCTCACAATGTAGTTCATTCAGATTTTGAAATCACTGGACAAACACAAGTCTAGTTGTTCATTATAAGTATGTGTTGACATTGAAATTATCAAAGAAAACAGTCTTAGGTCAAGTATTAGGTATTGTTAATTACTGTATAGTTTACCAGCAGCAGTATCTTTAAAATGATTGCATTAATTTAATTCAGAATTCTAGTTTAAAATGACCTAGATATGAAATATATAATGAACATGGTGTATCTTCATTATTAAAACATATTGTGGCCTACAGCACAATGTATGTTTTATATTCTAGACCTGAATGCTGGTTGAGCACCTTCATTTAACCTCAGGTAGATAGTTTGTGTTGTAGGGCAATGTCATCATTACTTTGTCACTGTCTGGTTGTTCATTACTGTAAACGTAGTTAGCTTTGTGCTCTAATGAGTCTGTGTTGCTATATTTATCCTCCAGGAGCTCATAGATTTTACGTAGGAACACAGGGCAGAACTGCAGCACTGTTGACTCTTTGGAAATCAGTGACTTTTCCATTGTTGTGAATGAACACTTCGGTCAACAAGGACAAACGCATGCTAAGACCTCATGTGTTGTACTCTAGCATGTGTGTAATGTTTCTCTACTGCAGTTTTCCACTCTTCTCTCAATGTAAGATGTATTTATAGTAGAACAGCATTATCTCTTTAATACCACACTGTACCACCAGGAGAATGAACAGTATGTGACTACTGAAATAGTTTGTATGGAAAGATATTTTACAGATTCAGTGGCTGTTGTCATTGGGGTTTTGTAATTGAAAACACTTTATAATGTCAGACATGAGCAATGTAGTGTTTTTCTTGAAGAGAAGATTTCTGACACATTCAGTCTCTGCTGGTTCTCATTTTGTTTGTCTTTGCATGACGTTATTTTTGACTTTATACTTTGATTCTGAGACCTGTCAAGCTAAGAATATTTTCATTTCAGTGAGCATGCTCCTTCATTTCTAGTACAGTACACTGTCTACATTTATTTGATGTGCATTACTTCATTTGGACATTTTTCGTACAGAACTAATATTTACCAGTTACAAAACCAATAGTTTGTGTGCATAATGATCATGTGATTTTTGTGGTCTCTCCTTGGTAAACGATTGGTCGGTGGGCAAAAGATTGTACAGCAGCTTTTTTTGTTGTTCTAGTAAGTTTTGTACAGCTCTCATAATGTTTGTGGCCAGGACCTTTGTAAATGTTAACGTAAATCTTCAATGATTCAAATACTTCATGATTCGTGGCTAACTGTAATGTTGATAACAAATTTTATGAAGGCATTTACTGGTATTTTGGACTTGGACTTCAATGAAAATGTGAACATCAGAGGAGAGGGAGGGACACATGACCCACATTTATTTCCAGTTCCTATTTTTCCTTCAGTGTGCAATGATTTGCTACAAAGGAAGCTACTTTTATTGGTGATCAGGTGACATATAACTGGTTGTGGAAACAAGGACTAAAGAAAGAGTCTTGCATGGAGCTGTGCCCAGAGGGGCTTCTGTTGAGTGGTGGGACTAATGGGTGCAATTCCAGTTTGTCTGTGTCATAGGTCACTCCTTCATTCCTCCTCACACTGTCCTCTCATGCAGATAGCCTATAGGTTTCAGACGTCTGTGAAATCACTATCTGGACTTTTTAGACTCCAACAAAACAATTAATAGACAGACAATACACAGAATATTTACCATTTATTATTCCACATCAGAAATAACACAACATGAAATATATAAATAATAAAACAGTAGACTAGGCATCAGGTCATTTAACACATTTCAATAAATAAATACCTTTTTATTGCTGTGACTCTTGGTGTCCGGCACCTGACATAATTTGATCCTGTTAATGAATGGCTGCAAATGGCAGATTTTTTTTTTTCTTCCTCCCAATAACATCAGTATGCACTGGATGATTTTTGTTGTTTTTGTTTTTCAATGAATGTATCTAAAAATATTCATAATTACTTACAGATTACACATTCTTACATATGCTAAATAAACATTGCCACATGTGGCGCAAGGTTTAAAATTTAACTGACAAAGGAGGTTAAAGGACTGCAGGACGCTGGACCAAACTTGCCCCATGATTATGTCAAATGTTGCCAAACTTATCCTTCATCTGCTATTCAAACAGAAGATCTGCACAAACTGTTGTGATGTAACAAGGTTTATGGGTACAATACCTAGAGTAGTAGTTCCATAAAAATAAATTCTGAAAAATCTAATTCAAGGATTTTATAAAATGCTTCTTTCTGTTGTAAAATATTTAATTCTTTCATGTGACCTCAGACGATAACAAACCAGCCTCTAATGTCAGCCTGACTCTACCGGTCCTTTGTAAGTCATTCTCTGGCTCTCACTGATACTGCAGTTGACAAATATATGACAGGGTATGTACAGTTACCTGCTGTACATCCACCACGCAGTCAAACATAAAGTGAGTTTTCAGAACAAACATAGACTTGCACTCCCTCTTGACTTTTCATTTAATAAACCCAAGTTGAGTATCTTAGTCTTGTTCTGCTCGGTCTGCAATATTAGTCTTGACAGGACTGACAGGGCCGTTGGGCTGTAAGACCCGCAAGGGGTCGTCACAGGAGGTGATAGTCTCTTTGGACACGGCACCAGCCTGGTCCTGCTCAGGCTGCTTATGTGATGTATCCTTCTGATCTTTGGCAGAGTGCGAGGGATGTGAATGTGATCTTAATGGATCAGAGGGGTTCACCTCCTCACTCCTCCTCTGTCTCCTTACGTAGGGACCCAGGAACCTCTCCAGCATTGCTGAGGAGGGTTCAGGTGGCTCCTGGTGAACGGTTCGCAGTTCAGCTCCCTCCAATTCAAGCAGCCGGCCCCCACTTGTAGAGTAAAACATGTCATGATGGTTCACCAGATTTAACCAGATGCGCTGGAAGAGGCAATCTTCTTTGTCCTTTTTCCCCTGTTTGATTTAAAAAAGCAGACAAATACAAAATATTTATATCTCATCATTCTTTTCCCCTGCAGTCATTTCCTGCCTTCATTCAAATGAAGTTTTTAGAAAAAATATAATACTCACAGAGATGTACAGCTCTCCGTTTGAAGCCATACAGACGAACCGTTTTCTTCTCAAATCAAATATTGACACAAAGTTGCCTGTATCTGTTCTTACTGGCAAAACAACTGTAAGAAAACAGATTCAAACAGGCCACTGTCAGTTATAGAAGAAAATAATATTGTAATTTGATAATTGATTTCATATGTAGTATTTTTAGAGTAGTTGTAGAAAGTTTGAACATGAACACTCCCTAGCTGCCAAAAATCTTGTTTGTTTGTATAGATGACATGCAAAATATGCTTTGGACACCTAAATTGCAACATATATTTGCTAGTGTATTTAGAACGATTCCATGCAAAATGCATTTCAAAACTTAAATCTTCATGTACAAATACTTTTTTGCGCTTTATGACATATATGTAAAGCATGGTATTAAACATAATGAAATGAACAAAACTGGACAAAAACTGTTGCATTTAGTATTCAATAGGTCTTATTTTGTGAGATTAATGAAATGTGGATATAGGCAGACTTACCTAGAAAGTGTCTGTGAATGCCCCTTTTCATTGACCCACTCAGTTCCAAGTAAAAACGTCCCGTACCAGCAGATGTATCTCCATGTGCTCCTGTGTAGGAGCTGCTCTGCTGATTTTGTGGTAGTTGCTCTGGGTCCTGGAGCCTTGGTCTACAATCCACCAGTACAGACACATGTACGGCAGTCAGAATGAGTGAGAAGAAAGCCGGTTGCATGATCAATGGGGGATGCTGTGCTCTCTTTACTCTAGCAGCGCAACTGTTCAGGATGATGTGAGGGCAGCTAATGGAGGAGGAGAAAGTCCAACTGGTCTATTTAAACAGAAGGTCGATAAACTGGCTAACTCATTTACCAAAATGACTCAAAGCCTGCCTGTTTTTCCATGGTTAAGGGTTGTCTAGATGGAATTTTTGTAGACTGCAACTGACAAGATACAATTTTCTCAAAATGAGGGAGCCATAATTTTATTGCTCTGAATGACAGTGCCTCAGCATAATTTTTTTTTTCTGCTAAGATGGAAGCATAATTTAGTCTACCCTTTGTTCAAACGTAACACAATCTTAACACCAGAAGCTGGAGAAGAGGAGAGGATGAAGAGACAGCAGGAGATGTGAAAAGATGATGGAGATGGTGATTCAGCTTTCATGAATTCAACTCATCTGTGCCAATGACAACTCTGATCAAGAAAAAGAAGTGGGGTAAGAATATCGGGCTTCCCAAACTACACCTATACTCTCGTTTGACGTCATACATTGAAGTTTCTTTAAATTGGTAAACCCCAAACAAGACCACAGGCCAAAATAAGTCACGTATAGCTTTACATTTCAGGCATGACTCACTGGTATGTAATGAAGATTTCATTTTGTTGGGTCACAGTGTATTAACTGAAATCCAACGTGACTCATTCCTTGCTCAGTAATTGACTGTTTTTGACTGTGCACGCTGCCACAGCCTTTCATTTCCTGTCACCAGTGAGCACACCCTGTATAGAAAGCTTTGTAACCACAAAAAATTTGATAATTCCCTGAGCACATGTGTGTGATGTCCCTGAAAAGTTGATATTTACAGATCCAAGGTTTTTCCCCACAGTAACAATACCTAGGTAAAGAATTCAGTTGTTATATAATGATTTTTATACATATAGAGGCATAACTAGAAAATATGGGGCCCCTGAAGGAATATTGCACTGTAGAGAACAGTTTGAGGTAATACTGAAGGACTCAGTGACTTTTTTTTTTTTTTTTTTTTTTTTTTGGATGAGGTCATTAAGCAGTAACTGCAATATAGATGACCACTTTTTTTTTTTTTTTTTTTTTTTAACAGGTCTCCTATTTTCAAATAATATCTTGAAACTTTCCTACACTGAACTGTGTAATTCAGTGCTAAAAACAAAGTTCAGTTAGCTGTATTGAATATTGAGCAGGAATTTGCTTTAGAAAGAACTGTGACATTTAACCCCAAGAAAATATTCATTCACCATGCATTTATTATTGGAAACTATAGTCTTCATATATGTTGACGAAGTTTGACATTTTCTTCATTCAGCTGACCAGCCGTGCACAGACTAAAATGTTCTATATGTTATGCTACTTTGGCATTTAATTAAAATGAGTAAATTGGAATTGTACCAAGGGAACACTGTCTCTAGAGTGTCTCTATTGGTGACAATTTACAGTTATGTGCAGGAATATTATGTAGAACCTGCAAAAAAAAAAAACGTGTTACCACAATCTGCCCAAGCTCTGTTTGAGTTTCAGTTTATTTTCAGCTACATTTTCTTTAATATCTGTCAAATGTTGCCCTTATGTCTGGTGTCAAGGTTCACCAGAAGAGGGTGCCACATACCAGTTAATGGTTAGTGATTGAATGAGACTTTGGTTTGAGATTTAATGTTTTCACTGGCACTCATAGTTTCTTTCCCAGCTCTTCTAATGTCAAATCTGTGTCATTCAAGGTCAAGAACCATGAATAGTACATCAAACATGCAACTCAAAAGCATTCAATCACAACAGCTTTTACAAAACATCTTTTATTATCATCTCAGGAATACAGTTGACTGCTGTGCACAGCACATACGTACAAAAATAAAAGGAAAACCATTTGTAATATAGTATTTTACTTACTCGTCATCATATTTTTTCAGAAACAAATGATTGGAGAAGTCTGTTGTTTCAAACTAATTTACAATCATTTCAATAATCGGAACTAAGGCAGAAGGTGAGGTATATGTTAAAAAAGAGGAGGGGGACTCAGAGGAAGCACTCTCCCCTCAGTGCAGGAATAGAAAACTGAGAGAGAAACACAAAGGCTGCTGGCACACAGGGACACACACACACACACATAAGTCTGATCCCAGATCCTCCCACAGACCTCCAGTTCCCTGTGAACCAACACATTTTAAAACCAGCTGAACAGGTATGATAAGCACAATGGCAAAATCCAGACACTGGATCCTTAATCAAAGGGGTAACACATACCTAGTCCATTCAGAACTCCAGATGCATAATGGGGAATTAAGGAAGTATGGGTTAATGTTGAAAGATGACACTTTTCTTAACCATTAACTACCTTTTCTCAGTTACTGATATATCATACTGCCTGGAAATAACATCATGCAAAAGTTGTAGAACTTGTAACAGGGTCATATTTCCATTAGACTTTCAGTTCTCAAGCTTTGGAAACCTAACACCGAGCTAAGTTGCTTTAGGTGTAAACAATATCAAGTTAATTTCCCACAGCATCAACTTATGTCTCTTACAGCTTGAGGAGCCATTGTAACTTTGCAGTTCCCATTCTATCACTCAGAACATTGTGCTGACAATGTCCTCTGAAACATATCATAATAAATCAAAAATAAACATACAGTAATCAACATAAAATTGACATCAAAAACAAGCACTTTTGATCTTGCATGTCAGCTTGTTTTGATGACAGTGTAGTAAGGGAAAACAGCATCTTCCACCTGCTCAGTAAATTGCACCCCATTAAAAAAAAACAATTGCACCTTTTTAATATTTTGACAAATTAGCCAAAATACCTCTCCAACCAACTCACCACTGCCATGAAATCAGCCCAGAAAAAGCTACAGTTGATCATTTTCTGATCATAGTGATGTGATAAAGGCTGATCAGTCAAAATGAGTGATGAGATGCTCAAGGCAAAATCCCCCAAACACAATTGTCAATGGTGTCAGTATTCAAAAACATTAAACATGACATCCTGGTAGTGTCAAGTTGCTCTCTTGGATCACAGTATTCAGTCTGCCTGTTAACTTAAGTGTCCCTTTCCTGGAAGCATTTGATTCTTTTTTTTTTTATGTGGCCTTTTGCTACATTCACTACCAGCTCAAACCACACTTAGTGCCTTCTCTTGACAGACGTCCCTCAGTAGCCTCTGTGTTACTTTTCCTATCCCTCTCGTCTTTATCATCTCCTGTGAGGAGAGTACAGTACATCAGCTTGCACAGTCAGACAGTGCCCTGTTATTCCTGACTCAAGGTAAATTGATCTGATACCATCTCTACTGTCGCTTTGGCAGAAACAGAACATGACAGGAGTGTGCTCAGTCAGACACACACACTCACATACATACAATCATACACACTCTGACCAGAAACTGCACACTCGTCTCTGCTACTAGACAGAAGCTGGAGCTTAAAGGGCGCGTAAACCATTGCTCACAGTACGTTACAGTAATGTTAGCGAGGGCATGAGGTAAAATATGATATGATATAGCTTTAAGAGCCTTGCTACTTTCTTGAAATCATATTTCACCAAGCGGGCCTGACTGGTAGTTTGCTACTTAAAGAATATTGCAGGTCAAGTACAGATTTCAAAATCACCAAAAGTCGAGATCAGTTGCACCTCCTTACAGCATTAAAAAGACTTCTTTGCATTTTACAAGACAGTTACTCTTGTCAAGAAATAGCCGCACAGCTGCAGAGCTTTGTAAAACAGCAAGGTAAAAGTCATTGAGATGGACCAGAAAACACACCTACATCAGTAACACAGAGGACAGAAAGCCTACATCTCCGACCTTGGTACAAAAGTGGCTCAGATGGATGGGACAAGAATCCCAGAGCCCTATACTGAGTGTCCAGTCTGACATCAACAGGCGAGGGGCCCCCCAGTCTTATGCTCAGGTATTTTACCCCACATTATCCACATCCTTGCCAAGTTAAACAAACAACCAGTGCCACATGCAGAACTCCAACTCGTCTGTACATCATTGCTATCTACAACTTTGCCAGCTCTTTGTCCTTCTCCCTTTCCCCATCATCTACACAATGGAAAACTACAGTATCTGAAAGAGAAGCGCAAGCAGTTGTTGAATTCAAGTATGGTATGCTGCATACACAGAGCCTGAATGAACATCTCAACATAACCCTTTGGTTCACTGCTTTTTGCAACATTGCTCATATTTCTTTTTTCATAAGAAGCCATACTGTGACACAGTGACCAATCTGAATAATGCATAAATAGCTTAGAAATCTGGGATCAATAAGCACAACCATCATTTAAACATCAGACAGACTGAGTTACCTGAAGTATTGTTCACAAATCCCAAGATCATGAACTCTGACGCCGTTCCAGCTCTCTCTAAAACATACTGGAGTATTTACACTCTTTTAAATTAATACAATAACCATCATATTTACAGTGAACTGACTAATCAATGACATCCCACTGTAACTCCACTCATTTCTGCATAAGCACATTATTGTAAGTACCAGATATCATCAAACCAGTGTGAAAGTCAAAAAGCTCCTGTCATCACTTTTGCTATAAAGTCAACATTTTCAAAAACAAATTGAATAAATTAATGTGAACCATCAACAAAGTATAATCTACAGACCAGACGCACCAACTCTGTTTGAACAGGGGGAAAACCCAACATAAAGCAGACAGAAATGAAGGACATTTTGCTTCATAGTGTCCGGTCTATGATATTCAGCTACTGACCACCCACAATCAAGAAAAATCAAAATTCCCTCTCAAATTAAGCAGCCCTCAAACTAAGCAATTCCACATACATACAGTAAGCACTCACACACTCAACCTGGCCTGATGATCTGGCTACAAAATTTGTGAAAGTAAAACCTGGGATTGTCAAAGCTCCCTTGGACATGATAGGGGGGAGTTGAATGCTAACTCTAAATCTAGCTTTCCATATTAACAAGAGGCTCCACTGGGTCCTGTGCAGCATAGAGTCTCAATTACTTAATTGATCTAATTTATGGAAAGAAAATAAAGTGGAGAAACCTCTGGCCCTCTAGGAATTGGGCCGGTGGTGTCTGAGGGGAGTGATGACTTGCATTTCATTCCTATTTCTGACTTGAGCACCACGTTTCTCGCATGCAAGGGTAAGGGGGCTGCATGTAGGAATTCAAGGCACCGCCGCCTCATGACAAAGCAAGAAAAACCACCACCATATTTGCAAGTGCTCTAGTTGCCCTGACAGTGACAGACACAGTCAAACATAGCAAATGGGAAATGTCCAAGTCCTCAACGGATGACGACAAAAACATTTTCAAGGAAATAACTCTGGAGAAATTTCATGCACACGTTTCTCTTTTTTTTCTTTTTTTTTCCTCCTCCTCTTCTCAGGATATGGTGCTTTGAGGTAATAATGTATCCATTTCATTTCCAAAAGGATGAACTGTCATCCACCGACAGGGCAAGGACTCGGCCAATTCCAGCAAGCACCCATAAAAACTGAGGGGACAAATGACGCCTCTCCATCCCCTTCGTATCACAAAATGATGAAAATCATAAAAGCAGCAAAGAATGGCATTTCCATAATTTTCTAATACAAAGTAAGCTACCCAAATATACATATAAAGTTTGAATAAATATTATCAGATATAGTTGTATTTCTTTCTTTTACAGTCCATTTTGTCTTTTGTGTTTGTACGTACGTATACGGTATTTATGTTACCTGGGAAATATTCCACATGTGCAAATAAGTTTGTTATTGCCAGTTTTTGCTCATCATATTCGGGGTAGGAAGTGCGTTACAGTCATGGCAGTGGTGGCCTTGTTGCCTCTCTTCACGCGGCCATGCTTGCTGAGTGCTATGTAGGAGCCTCTGTAAACCAGAGACTCATAGGCGTTGTAGTTGTTTGGGAGCAAGCTCTCCTTGAACTTGCACTCGTCATGGAAGACTGTCTGGAGAGGACAAAGAGACAGACAGCGTGCAGTTTAATGAAAGGCTTGAGAAAAAGACTTTGATGACAACATTAAAAAGCTCTTTAAAAAGATTCTGAGCAATGCACAAAAATATAAAGATAAATTTAGATTAGACACAGCAATTGGAACAACGAATGAACATTTTGACAAGTTCTCTTTGTTCAATCTCCCAGCAGCACTGACTGATCTTAAATAGTAAAATGTATCGACTTTTCTCCTTGAAAAAATGTTCATGTAGAGACGCACAATAAGCCAAATCATTAAATCAACAGTTATTTAGCAAACATAAGGAATTTTCACCAAGTGATGGTCTTTTCACAGAAAAAACATGCTGAACTTAAAAGAATAGTTTGACATATTGGAAAATGTGCTGTTTTGCTTTCTTGCTGACGGCTAGATGAGAAGATAGGCACCACTCTCATGTCTGTACTCTAAATATGAAGTTACAGCCAGTTAGCTTAGTTTAGCATAAAGACAGGAGGCAGGAGGAAACAGCTAGCAGTTATATCTCATTTGACTAATAAGAAGCCTGCACATAAAACCTCAACCTGATATTTTTCCACACGGGCTCATCTTTCTGTACTGCAATACAAGACTGTGTGTGTTTGTATCACAATTTCGGTCTCAGTTTCAGAATTGTTACATCCTTACTGGCTCCAGCTTCATATTTAACAGACAGATATGAGGGTGGTATCAAACTTCTTATCTAATTCTAATTCTAATTCTAATTTCTCAACCAAAAACTATTACTTTAAATTAACCATTTTAAAACTAAACACTTAATAATATTCAAACTATATAATTGAATACTACAATCGCAGTAAGCTAAAATAAACAATATCAGGAGGATTTCAGGTACAGGAGTAACACTGGTGTCTATTTTCCACACAAAGTCTTTTTATATAAGAATGACTGCATATCTGCCACCATAAAGAACAATACAACTGCTTGGCTATGCTGAGCTGACAGTGCATGACTCATACAGTGTACAGCAGCAAATACGGTCTGTCAGAGACCATGTGGCCTAATTCAATCTCTTATCAGATCATCAGCCTGCTCACAAGCTAACGCTTCATCACTCATGACCAGATAACCGACTCACATTCTGTCTGTCAGATATGTTGGCCACAGCAGGCAAACCAGCAGCCACATGTCAGCAGGGCTCTGCTAAACACAATGTTTCCTCCCCCCACCACCAAGAGCATTTATATATTAATAGCTGTCATTGCTCTGGAGGCAAACTAATCACATCTTCTAAAGGTTATCTCAAATGATTCTACAAATACACCTTATGTCTGTGATGACGATAAAAGAAATTCAAGTTCAAGATTAATAAAAAAAACACTGTTTCATAAAAGCATCAAGGTAAAAAGAAAAAACAAGACTTGGTTGTGTAAGAAAACTTGTCTGCCACAAAATATAAGATTTGAATTGGAGTTAAAAGTGCACCTGAGAAAAAATAAATACATATAAAGTATATACAGTATATATGGTGAGGTGAGTAGCTTTATATGTTTATATGTATTAACTTAAAGGTGGAGGATGGATGGAGGAGGATTTAATATGGGCCAGTTTTCTCTTTCGTATTTAATGTATTGTCATCTAAACCCAAAATGTTTTCTACTGCCAGCAGTAATTCATATATCAAAAGACAGAGATTTACAACAAATCAAACATTTAGTAGCATTGTGAAATTAAGGCCATTGAGAACTTCAATTAACAAAATACACTAGGAATTTATGGAGCACTAAATTTTGGTTTTCATTATAGCCCATTATTGCTCCACTGAAAATTCTCACAGTTGAATAAAACAATAAATAACTGTCAGAAAAAGTCAGTTCTTTAACAATGCTGAGAAATACTTAATCCATGCTTTTTGTCTAAGGTAGTTGTTGCTCTTATAGCTTGTGTAAAATCCTTTAACTGATATCTACATCAGTGTTTGATGCTGAGTTTCTGTGTTTTCCAGTTTGGGATCTACAGCAGTAATGTTATACTGATGAAGTTGTTCTATGAGTAAGACGAGTAAGACAAGGAGGTGTTCTGCCTTGAGGTGACTTGAGGAGCTTTCTTGGGGTGTCCTCCAGACCATGCAAGGTGCCTAAATAACATACATTAGTTTTATAACGTTTGATACTTTGGTTTGGTGATTATAAAGCTGTGAGTAATGCTGACAGGAAACGTAGGAGACAGATGTTATTCTGTCAAACATCTTTATTAAATGCAGTCAGAATTAAATTCAAATGTAACTGTATTATTTCATATTTTTTCTATATTTTTTTATGGTTAGTGGGGGCTGCTGCTGCTGCTGCTGGTGGTGGTGGTGGTTGATGTAGGTGACTGGAGCCTTTTGCCTTCTAAGATGTGCGTGATGAGCACTGCGCTGCAAAATAAGCGCTTTGCCGTTAAAATCGATTTCCAACTCTGCTGACAGGTTTCTTTGCTTCAGGGGGTTTTCCCCTCTCCTCACACACACGCACACACACACACACACACACACGCGCACACACACACACAGGCACACACACATAGGACCACATTACAGGCATCTGTAAACCCTGCATCTGTTAACCTCATCATTATTTACCCATAGGCCACCAGGCCAAGCACACTTGCTTTAAATAGAGCTTTATAAATTCCTGATGAAATTAAAATATATTGATTTCGCAACACATAATGGTCAGCCCCCCTGCTGGCAGATGGAGCAGGAGTCCCATCCCAAAATATGACAGGCAAATTTTAAAAAAAGAAAAAGAAAAAAAAAGGCGGATCAAGCTGCAACTGCGTCCTATTTTCAGGACCCCGTTAACTAATGTTGCAGGACAATAAATGAAATACTGTGCATACCTACCGTTCCGTATAACCTTCCACGGCTGTTCATTGCGACAAACAACTCACTCTTCACCCCATACAGGCTCACCACTCCTCTCTCCACCGTAGAGATTTCTATTAGACCTGATCGGGACAAAGAATATCACATTAGTGTAAAATAATAATAATAATAATAATAATACAATACCAACCGATGGTCCTGGCTGACTGAGTGTTATATCATGACGTCTGTAGCATTGTGCGCTCTCTCTCTCTCTCTGCGTCTACGTGGGTGTAACCTTGCAGATTGCTGCGCAGCATGCCGAGCCTTTGTTCTGCATCTTTCACCCCATCTTGCATTTGCATCCCAGGCGCGTGTCAATTAAGCGCATTCTGGTTATTGCAATAATTGCTGTAATTGCATTGACGTGCACGGCTATTGGTCTCTGGACCGCCCTCACAGGGGCTGCGTAAAAATAAGTTGTGTCTAAAAGCGTCCATACATTCATGTCATGGTTGAGCTTGGGAAAGAGGGGGGTGAGGAAGGAAGGGGGGGTTGGGGGTAGGTGGGGGGGGGCGTTCAGTACTGATGGATACTTGTTTTAATAGATTTGTCTTTGCAGTGGAAGAAATTCAATGCTCCCTCAGAGTCGGATGACACATGATCATGCAAATTAATAGAGGGGATACACTAGCCTGCTCATCACAGATCCATGCTTATTGACTCTGCCTCTCTTTTATGTCTATTGCATTACATTGGTGGAGGTATAACTCACTGTACTGGTTTTCATTATGTACACCGTTTATCCTGCCGTCGGGGAGGATCTGAAGGTGAAACCCGATGCCCACGTTGCAGTAGAGCCTCCGCACTCTTTTGATGCCCAGCAGATAGTCACTCTCCCAGTTCAGCTCCGGTTTCTCCCCGGAGATCCCCAGTACAGAGCGGGAGAAGAGGGTCTCCCATCGTTTCTCCAGCAAAGTTGCATTTGTCCTGCTGCTCGGTAAAGGGTACGCTGACACGATCCCCAGCAGAAAGCCCAGGAGAACCGCCGCGGTCAGCGTCCAGTGCGGCGTGCCGGCCTCGCAGGACATACTGACGAGGAACCTTTGCGCAACGGCCATCCGGTTTACCTTCGGACCACGTGGTCGAAATTAATGACCCTAAAAATACCGCTCTTCTTGTTTTGCTTCCTTCGGCATGCTGGCTGAGGGTTATTTTTGGAGCGCAGATCAGGGCTTTGGGCATGAAACGCAAGCCCCGGTGCAGAGGAGGAGAGGAGACGGGAGAGTGCGCGGCAGAGCTGGAGGTGATGGTGATGGTGATGTTGGTGGTGGTGATTACCATGTTTTGCAGCTCCTCCGCGCCTCTCTCTCTCACACACACTCTCTCTTTCTCTCTCTCTTTCTCCCTCTCTTTCTCCCTCTCGGTAAGAGTTCAGAATAAATCCTTTACCACTCACCAAAAACCCTGTTTCAACCTTGCCAGTGATAGCGCATCCCTAGATGACATCATGCTGACTTCACCGCTGGGATAATACAAGGGTAGAGAGGGTGCTGACAGCAGGAAAAATACCAAGTGTGGAGAGTTGAGGGGAATAGCCTACTGTCACTGCTGGACTGGAAGGGGAGGAAGCTTATTGGTGGCGTTCAGCGGCCGTGGGACGCGATGGGGCACTCGGGCTGCTCCCAAATTGGGTCGGTGGTCATATGTCTGTCAGGCCGCTTCCTTATTTAGAAGGAAGGTGTAAAAACAGGCCCACTTGTCACCGGAGAGCAATGACAGGGCTCTTGTGGTCCCACTTCTTCTGCTGCGCCGTTCAAGAACTTTCCCTCGCGAATCTGTGTTTTTCTGGCCCTAAAATCACGTATCAGCTGAAACCAGGAGCCGGCGAGGGCGTCCACCGCTCCCCAGCCACAAAGATCAGGGTTCAAGACCTCAGTGTCGCCCAGCATCCGCCCTGCTGACGTGTCCTTGAGCAAGACACCGAGTCCCCCACCCACCCCCCGAGCTCTACTGCGCGGCTGGGCGGCCCAGAGTGGCATTTTCATAAAGTATCATATTTTTATAGGTGCACTGTAACCCGTGCGTTTCCCATGGTGGATTCGTGAGAACTGTGAAGAGCAAACTGGAGAGGCCCGTCATGAAATGGCACACATTGTCAGCATGCCATTCCCTGCAACATGAAAGCCTATCGTCTTTTCCATGTAATAGATAATGCCACCAGCAGCATGCCCATGCGTCAGGGGGGCCAGTGCAGTTGCGCACCAGCAGTCTCACATCATGCACACATCAGTTGCTCAAGATTTCCAAAGGATGGCGCCATTTCCAAGTTATTTCTCAGACACTCACGAGCAGCCTCTCCTCAGTGTCTGTGGACCAAAATGCACTTCAGATTGAACGATTAACAATTATCTCAACAAAATCTATCGACCCCTGTTATGTAATATTCTGTTTTAAAGTTAAAATACTGTATAAAGTAATCACCAATACTATACCAGTTTCTCGAAATTGTGAAGGACAATTTGTTTCATAAAATTACTCAAGGACCACTTCCCATTGACAATGCAGTTCTTTTATTTTGTATAAAATCTATTTGGTAACTGCATATTTATACACAATCTGATTTATAACGAAAAGGAAATACAACTTTTAGTTATGGCTGAATGACTTTATGACAATGACACAAGTGAATGAAAAAAGTGATTAAAAAACGAATTAATCACATCAGAACATGAAGACATAGTCTGAACATTGGCACTTTTTTCATCTTAAATCAAACAGAACATTTGGTTTAGAGCAACAGGGACTGAAAACAACTCCACCTAAACAGTGCGAGTATTTGTAGCGTTTATCTGTTAAACAAAATAACAGATCTCAGATAAGAAGAAACAAGTGGTTATATAAGACCCAGATAAAGCAGTATTGACAAAATGATGAGGTTTCTTGTTTGCACCAGCTGCACAAGAAAAAAAATCACCAACCATCTGAGTTGTGGCACAGGAATAAAATGTTGAGCTGATTGAGGCTATACAGATAATGACCACAGGTGGAAACTTTCAGTATTCTCTCATCTGCAGCTGATTTGATACATACTGACAGCAGGCATCAGCAATAGACTCTGTGATGTTACCAAAGCTACAGGATCATGAGGGTAATGTAAAAAATAAATTATAGCTTTGAGGATGCTTCTATACCACATCTATACAAATAATTTATCTTTTTCACAGAAACAGCCTTCACCCTTGCACCTATGAAAGATGCCAAAGAGGACAATAGTTTAATACGTGCTATTTTGTAATAAAAGCATAATAAATAAATACATATGTACAAAAAAGTTTTGAAAATGTACAGGCACTTGTAAAACAACCTTTTTCTGACACTTCAGCTACTGCTAAGCAATATTTTCCTGTGCATTTTGGGGTGAAAAGGATGATTCGGTTCTTTTTAAGCATTCTGCTCAACAGTATCAACATGACAAACAAATCCTCTGCTGTTTTTACTTCTCTCATGCTGAGCGCACCTCAGGCAATAAGATCCTTCAGGACTATTTGTGTCATCACCCCTCATGTAGGATCAGACAACCTGGACACAATTTGCTCAAAAGAACTTGCTTACCAGTTGCAACACAAGCGCGGTGTTTACACCAACTGGCCAATTTGAAAAGCTAAACTGAAGGCCACAATACATTTTAACATAGAGCATCATATCGGCTTAAGTCAATACAGTTCATCGTATCCAATGTGAAAAACTGCACAGACTCCAGTTGTATCACTTTTTGTTAGCCTCACGTTTAAATATTACTCTGCTTTCTTTCTCACTGTCTGTCCTCTGTGTTATATATATATATACACAAACACACGCACGCGCACACACACACACACACACACACACACACCTCACCTCAACTCAACTCGGCTTGGCCTTCAGCCCATCAATATACAGTGCCTACTCTCGCATCATTTTCAGTAACCAAATGTTTCCATTTACTGCATGACTCTTTTGGTCTTTTCAGGAATGGGTGCTATGAAATGGGCCTCTATCAGACATCCCCCTACATGTTTACTGTTTACATACAGCGTTACGCAACACGCCCATCTGGATGTCCTAGATTGTCGTTTGAGAATGCAATAAAACATGAGCGTTTAGGCAGCAGTGGAAGCGTTTTAGCAGTGGCATAACGACAGGATGGGACACTAAAACAAGGTACTAACCTGAGACAGCTGTCCTGATCAGAAGCATTGCTGAACAGGTTGAGCAGTCCACTAAAGTCGACTACTCTTGATTATCTAGACAGTGGACGTTTGATGCAGTATTCCAGTTCCAGTAAACAAATTCATTCTTAAACCACCACAGTGGATAACCTCACCTCAACAGGTTGCATAACTAAAGTCCCATAGGGATGTACAGGAAATTTGTATACAAAATATTTGCAGTAAAACTGTTCATCAAGTCATAGATTACACACGGTCAGAGTACAGCTGAATTTTTAAAGGGCTATTCCTCAAATTCTACACATAATTGTCAGTTTACTTGTCATAGAGATTTCTAAGACTAAGACTTCTAAGCCAGTAAAATCGTTGTGTAATGTCCTCTGAGCTTTGTCTTTGCCTGAGAAAATAACCCTGATGATGTCATAGTGATGTCAGCAGGGTTATCTTCAGTTAGGCTTGAGATTTCAAATATTTGACATAAAACCTGTGTTACAAACTGGGGGCATGAAGTTTGAATGATGACGGCATTTCACAGATGAAGAAGGTCTAATGACAGACAATATTAAGTTGTATGATGGGAAATGTAGGATCCAGCATTTTCTAAGTCTGTCCAGCTGGGGGGACTAAAAAGACAGAGATATTTTGACCATTCAGTCTCTTGCAAATCCACATGGAGTTGTAATACTAAATCACTGGAGTACCCCTTTAAGTGCATTTTTCCATCCTGGGTGGAGAAGTACCACGATCCTACTGAACAGGTAGAAACAATGCGTTAATCTATTCATTTTGCCATTATGAGGAAACCAATGTACGGCTTCAGCAAGATGATGAAGAGTCTCCAGACTGGTTTAGTGATGCTGCAGATGAGTCTGTACAAGTTAACACTACAAAATAGACTGTAGCATTAAAAACTGTGGACAGGACCATAAAAAAAACATAAAAAGGTTAGTAGCGCTGTATCTGAGGTTGATGAGTTCTACAGTAAATCTGTTTGGTGGTACCTGAGGAAAAAGACAATGGACAGGAAAGATGTCGCGACAAAATGTTTTCGGAGAGATTTCTATAGAATTCAATAGCATTCAGTACACAGAGTACTACACCTGTCCCGGGCACACGGTGGGTGTTCATGTGGCAGGTAACAATCTCTGCTGTAACACAGAAACTGCATTGGCAGATAACACAGTCCTTTTTCTCCCTGTTAGCACCCTGCCACATTCTGGCAAACACACATAATTTTCTTGACATAGAGCTTTCATAAAAGCAAGCACACAGTCGTAGAGCAAGGCATTCTGGGAACAGTAGTGCATTGCTGAGTTCAACCAATGGAACCTGAATGATTGATTGATTGATTATTTATGATTCCATCACTCCCACATCCTTTCCCACCTAAATCTCAGCTTTTGAGGTCCTTTTGGTCAAAGACAATTTGACTGGCCAGGTAGATGGCGACAGCACCGAAGATGGCAGAGCAGGCGATGTAGGCAGTGACAGACTGTGCGAACTGAACGATCATGCCCATGAAGAGGGTGGGGAAAACCTGAGAGAGGAGGAAGGTGCTGTCTAAGATGGCAAAGTCCAAACCTACGCCACGTTTTTCATACCCCAACTCTGCGTCCTCCTGTTCAGCACCACCAGAGCTGTGAGATGAGCCGTTCTGGCTGTGTGGGCTGGGGTAGTACTCATAACTGTCCTGGCTGAAGAAGGCCTGCCCATAGGGAGCCCCCGTTTTATGGTTCAGTCCACCCTCCTCTTCCACAGGAGTCAAATACACAGAGTCCCGCTTAGTTGCGATACCATTTTTATGTATGCTTTTGGTTTTCCTTTTTGGCATATAGACCTGAAATGAAAGAAAATAATCAACTTACCAATGATACAGTTTGTGAACACATAGCCTTGTGTATAAAGTTACTGGGTCTGCACTTACCTCTTTCTCCTTGTGGTAATGGCAGGTGAGGGTGTAAGGCAGAGTCTGCAGTGTAGCGTACGCATACCCAGTGAGAGCTGCCATTACAGTGACCAAGAGCACACTTTTGGACAGACAGATGACCAAAGCAGAGAGTGTGAAGCTCACCATACTGCTCAGGTAGACCCATCGTGAGCCAAAGTGGCGAACCAAACGACTCATGGCCAGGGAGAAGAAGGTTGAGGTAGCACACTGCAGGAACAGGCCCAGACTGCCCATACGGATACCTGAAAGCCACAATAATGAAGTTCACAGCTTTAAGGGTGACTGCCATTGTTAGAAAACTCTACTGTTGTTACTATTTTGCTGTCAGCACAGAAACTGACCTGATCTGAGATTCTGCATTAACTCTAATCATTTCCCTCTATCGTCACATCTAGAGACCAATACACAGCATGCTCAACCACAGCTAACCGTAAGTTAACTTTTAACTGTGACGCAGTGTGAACAGCTCTTTGGTGAGCTAGAAACCCCCTCGGTTTGTTCAAGCCCATAAACACACAGGCACAGATCCGGTCAGGAAAACATTCACAGAACTCTCTCCAGCAGCGAAACACTGTTTGGGGTGCCTGACTTGGATGATCACAGACAGCATTAACCTTAGATAAATCCTCAACACACACGCTGGTTCATGTTTACTGAGGCAATGTGCCTTCTGGCCCATGTCTGGCCCAGTCAGCCAGTCAGACAACAACCATTTCAATGAGGTCTAACCAAACTGACCAAGGTGGAATTTAAAGTTCAAACAACATCACAGGAACAGTCAGAAACAGTCAGTAAAAATTAGATTAATTTACATGGCATCAAAAGGTTTTCATTTCCCAAATTAACACATTAACAGTCAAGTTAGAGGAAGTTTTTAAATCTAGTGATGTACCATGTCTTGACCCTGATTACAAAAGACAATCTAAACCCCTAAAAGCAAGGTGCTGCTGTCAAATATGGGATTTTGTTGGCTCTAGGAAAATTGCTCCATTTTTAATAATGTTTCCTGTTTATCTTCACATTTACTTAACCCCTTGGTTAAGTTTTTGAGTTTAAGCACTAATCCATGGAAGCTGGATTGACTACATGTCTGGACTGTTATTTATTTCAGCCTGCTATCAGCCTGATCTTTCAGCTTGCTCTCTGTGTGGGTCAGAAGTTCAGTAGCAGAGCAGACAATCACTTGTGTGAAAGGAGTACATGGATCACATTACTCCTGGAAAGCAAAGCTGCTGAGCCCACTTTACAAACACTACAGAAGCTAATGAGGACTGCAATTCAAGCCCACTGAGATATGGGACTGAGCCAGAATTTACTGAATCTGTGCACAGGAGAACTGTTGCAGGATGGGAAAATGGCTGTGTCTGGAAAACCAGCTCTATAGATAACAACTACACATTGCAGCCTTTCCCAATAGGAATGATGATCTGTAAAAGATAAGCAGTTACATTTAAATTCATTTAATTAATTTTAAAAAATGAAGTTAAAAAAAGTCCATGCAGCTCTGAAACTAGAGACAAAGCAGATTACCTACACGCAACAGAACATCTGCAGGCTGAACGATGTGGTTTAATAACATCCGCTGTGTTTCAAATTAAACAAACGCAACTCAGACAGACCTCAAAATTGTGTGCTTTGGCCATTTACCTGACTTGAATGAACATGTTCTTTGTGTGCTAATTCCTTGACATTAATTCTTTGTGAGTGTGACATTCCTTGCGGTCCAGCAAGCACAGGGAGCAGAGACAGAGGGAAAGTAAAAAGTAAACAAAGTAGGGAGGGAGAAAGAGGGAGGAGAAAAGAATGTGGATGGATGGATGGATGAAAATGTCAAAGGAAAGAGGGAGAATGGTTAGAGAAAGGAAAGGCTGAGCACAAGGGTTAGAAAATGAGACAATGAGATAATAGGTGGACAGTAGTTAGAAAGGACTGATAAAACGAGAGGGGGAGCTGAAAAGTACATAGTTAAGTAAAGAAAGATGAAGAGAAAGCCAAAAGAAGGGAGTGAAATAGGATGTAAGATAAGAGGTCTGGCTGAACAGTAAACAAAAGTAGACTTAAAACACTTAACACGTGCATGGCCTGCTATGTTAATAAATCTGCAACTTCTCAACATGGGGCAAGATGGTCTTCCTCACCTCTGTTTACTTCAGCTTCATTCTTCCCATCTACTGTTCTTTCTCAGACGCTGTCTAATAAAATACACCAAAGAAAGACATCCTCCTAGCATGCTTGGCCATCACTGAGACAACCGATTTGTTCAGGTTTATCTGCCTAACTGTCTAACCTAAAAGGTTATATTTAGGTAGAATCAGACAGCCAAGCATTTGCATTGCTTTAGAATGTACCCATACAACTGTCTAGCAAGATTAGTGACAACTGTGATTTACAGAACAGGAAAGGATAAAGAGTATGTATTTGTGTATTTGTTTACAATTTCCCAAGCACAATAGTAACACCTGAAATTTCTTGGATTGGCTTGACATTAGCTTAAGCATACTTACCCAAAGGATTTGTTACTTGTTCAGTGGCATTACTACACAAAATGTTCATCATCTCATTTGAAGTTTTGAACCAGAGTCTATGTTAAAGGCTGGTCTTTGCTGTGGACTGTATGTCCTATAACTTGACAGGAGCCAATATGAGGGCAGCAGGGAGGCATGTAGGCATGCAGGAACATAGACTCTGTCTCTGTCTTCCACCTGTGCCAGAGGAATGTGAGTGCATCCTGCCCAGCTGTGACAGTGCAGACAACACAGCCAGAATGGACCTAAACCCAGCTATGTGGACAGGTGGTGGAGGTAAAGACATGATCAAGGTATGGTATCCTACTTGGTAATGAAGATTGCTTTTGGTGATTTCAACACCCTCTGAGTAGAGAATAATGAAAACGCACCATTGCATAATATCCAGTGTGCTTACTACAACGAGCTACCTACACATTTAGAAAGAGATCATTCAAAGAGAGGAAATAAGCTCACAAAACAAAATCTTCAATATATTGTACAAAGAGGAAAACTGACCTTCTTCATATCTCTGCCTGGACACACTTCCTGGTAATGCACTGGGCACGCCCTCGTAGAGGCCTTCCCCCACAAAGTCTGTGTAAAAAAGCATAAAAGACATGACAGCCATCCAGCTGCAGAGCTGAGCCACACACAGCTGCCTCATCACTCGTGGGACATGGCAGTAGCTCCTGTAGATGGCTGGGGTCATGGCCCAGCATGTTCTCAGAAAGCACAGCAGGGGACCAGACTTCAGCAGCCTCAGCTTGCACTTCAGCAGGTAGCAGCATGAGCGCGGCACACCGCACCGACCAGTCTCTATCGCACCAGCCCCAGACTCCAGTATAGATCCAGACCCGGCCAAGCCACTGCTGGCAAATGAGGGTTCCTCAGACACCTTCATGGTGATGAGCACACTGGAGATGAAGATGAGGATGAGGAGAGAGAAGAGGCACTCAGCCTGGCCTCCTAGGTAAACAGAGAGTAGGCCTCGACTCCAATCCAGTGCAGGTAGCAAATAACCCACACATCCTCCCAAGCTGACCATGAAGGAGAACATGGCGAAGGCTTGGCCGCAGTCCTCCTCGTCCCGGTACAGGTCAGACAAAAGAGCCTCCAGCGGTGTGAAGCACACTTGTCCACAAAAGTCAAGGAGTCCCACCCCAAGGATAAGGAAGCCCACCTGTAGCAAAAAGCATAACCATAACCACAGTAGAAAACAAAATCAATTATCTTGTCTTGTCTGCTCTGTATTCAATAAAACAACAATCACAAACAACAAACAGGTATGCTACCTGGAGGGTGCGCCCACCCCAGGCAAGACGGGCAGCCAGAACGTCAGCATGGGGAATGATTAAAAGTGCCAGAAGGACTCCTAAAGACAGGAGCCAGATGAAAGGCCGCCTTCTGCCATAACTGCTGTTGCAGTGGTCACTGGCTGAGCCAATCAAAGGGATGAACACGAGGCCGAGCACTGGGCCAATACCTGTGAAACCAAGGAAACACAGAGGAAGTCAATGATAATACTAAATAAAGCAGAGAATATTCAGAGGAGAAACACCAAAGACATAGAGGACATGGACAAAGTAATAAGTAATTGAGACAACATGATGTAAGCAAAAATATGAATTCATAAATGTTGAAACAGATTTGGGAAAAATTTATTTTCTTTGAAAAAACATGGACACATATATCAATAAGTTATGAAACCCCACACATTAGACTTATAGTCATATTCTACTATTAGATACTCCCTACACCAAAAGCACAGATGCTTCCTGTGTAACATCTCTGCTAAGCTTTAGTGGCTTACAGTAGCTACTACAACTGGTTGAGTGGGGTTCTTCATCTTGTCTTTGTCTGGTCCTCCTTGTTGCTGGTCTCTGTGGCCCTCTGCCATCGTCACTGACTGCTGCTGATGATTCCTACAGATGGCCTGCTGCCTGAAGGTAACCCATTACCAGCTCATCCTCCACACGTGGCCAGGTCTGGCTAATTAGAACACACCATGGCACAATGGGTGTTCATTCAGACTCGCAATATCTGAAACGACCATATTTGGGGCTGCAGTTTTCATTACAGACAAGTACACTTTTGTTCTCATTCAATGTTATATGCCCTTTGTGTAAGGCTGCTTTGTGAATTCATGTCTGTCCCAACGCATATGCCCATAAACATAAAATACCCCCGCCCCGCGATCCTTTACAGATAAGCGGTACAGCTAATGAATGAATGAATGAATGACTTATCAATACACTGCTCTATAGCACTACTAGGGGTTCACAGAAACTGAAATATTTAACCAAGCTCTATCTGTGCTCTTCCTACAGTTTGACAAGAAAGTGAAACAGAGTAAGGGAGATATTTGTGTATTCAAAAACCCTTCATGAATAAGACAGATCGAAATACCAGCCAGGTAAGCTGGGAAACAGATGAGCACAGACAGAGTTAGAGGCAGGATATCTGAGAAAGACAGACATGTCATCCAGACAGTCATTCCCTCCACCACATTTCTTCCTGCTGCAGCTGTGGGGGCCCATCATTACAATCCTCACCATCTACAGCTGTGAGACTTACGTCACACACACACACACACACACACACACACAGTCTCCCAGTCTGTGGCTGCTCTTCTCCCAGCAATATACTATATATCTCACACGCACCAAGAATTCTTTCCAGCTCATTGACAGACACACACACAGATATTGATGTGCTGCCTATAATATAACCACCGTGATCCTACCGATATAAAATGTGTCATTCCTGATATGTTTTGTTACTTAAATACAAACCTAAATATACTGAGTAATAGGACACCTTGGTGCTAAAAAGCTCAAGTACCTTCTCCATTAACAGTGAAGAAACTAGAGAAGAAAGTAACAACTGGAGGATGGAAGCAGCCAACAAGTATTATTAGATAAAGTAGAAAGCAACCATCTGAGCTACAGCACCTGCTTGAAATTAGCTTTCAGCCTCCCAAGATTTAATATCTATCTTCATTCAAATAACACTCAGGCACTCTATTATAATGCTGGGAGATGAGAATTAGGTTAGTGCATTTCCAGATGGTTTCTAGCACAGGCTGTTTGGGAGAACTCTACAATGAAATCATTTTCTTCCTTATCACCAGCAGCTGTTAGAGATGGAAGAAGAGTAAAGTGTATATTGTTTAATCTTTATACTTGAATAGTCCGCTTCTGTCATCCCACAGCCAAGAACCCTTTTGGTTTGGTAAAATGGTAGCTATCATCTGTATAGTCACAAGACAATGTCTCAAAGAAGCCTTTAGTGAAGACCATGCGGCCATTTGGGCTGACCAGGATCATGCAACTATTCTCACTTACAAGTGACTCAGTTACAGTGTGCAAATATATACCATGCGGGTGTGATACTAATTGTGTATGTACACATGCCACCCCTAGTGGTTGAGGACAAAGATAACTAACTGGAACCTGTCTGTCTTCATGTTTGCATTTAGAGAGTTTCCTTATAGTTTTGGTAAGTTATACGGTCTATTGTTGGGAATAAGAAATGTTGAGGTAACTAAAGCCATAAATACACAACCAAACAAAACTAAATTATATATTGGCAGACGCCAATGGTGCAGTCATCAGCGCGCCTCTGGGCATTTTGTACCGTGTATATCTGCTGTTGAACAGACAAAACAGTGCACTCTGAATTATATTGGTATGATGGTGCATAATTATAAAAAGATAATCATTCAGATGTTTGTTTACATTGTCTGATATTATCCTGATCTGAAATGAAGTCCAAGAACTGCAATAAGAGACACAAAGTGTCAGTGTACAGGACATCATAGGCGCTCCCCGGCAGTTCACTCTCCTGCACCACTTTTCGAATTGAGTGCATGATTACCACCTCAACAAAACAACAGATGATTTGGCCACTGATTAGTCTAACACCTCAATTATGTCTTTATGACCTGAATGGGAAGAAAATAGGAGCCCTGAGGCATAGTCATGCCCTGTGCAACACCTCACACTTTCCACAGAAACTTGGCTATCACACTGGACAAGGTATATTTTGTATCAACTGTTTACAAAACAAACATTCTTGGAGGGTACAGCCTATTCCCCATTATAATACTTTTCTTAGATTTAATAACCTTCTAATGAAACAGTTTTTCCATTTCTGTTATGGCTTCACTGTAGCCGCAGCAAGTATGAATGGTAAAATAAAATCTAATTTCTTTTCAGCCCCATGACAATACACAATGCAAAGTGATATGACACTCAAGAGCTGTAAAATCTATCATTTGAAACACTCAGACAAAAACAATCCCACTCATGTGGTCGTAAACAAGCCACAGTGGAGATAGTTGAATCTAGCAGTTACAATCTATCATGAAAGTATGTAGGTATAAATTATGTGAAAAAGGCCACCTTTGCCTTTCAAGTTTAATGAGTACCCTGTCAGAAAGGGACAGAGTGGGAGAAATGATGAGAGAGCATGCATATGTGTGAAAGAGAATGAGATAGAAGCACAACACACATACAATCTGAGGTGGCAAAGAGGCCTGGTAACCAGATCCACCTATTTCAGTCTTCACCGAGCCCTTACCTATCACCATGGTCATGTAGCGCTCCTCCACTCCAGCCTCCAGCAGCAGTGGGGGCACGTATGTGATCCCAGCTGCCACACAGATCTCCAGGCCACAGGTCAGGGAGTTCAGCAGGACGAGACGCCACTGAGACCTCCATCCAGGCATATTTACAGGGGCTGGCTCGCCTTTCCTCCCCTCTGGGATGGCCACTACTGGGGGCAGGGGAAGGGGGAGGGACCTGGGCAGGGGCAAGGGGGGGAGCGTGGGGAGGCAGATGGTGCCGCAGTGGGATGAGAGGGCTGTCGGGAAGGGACAGCAGCAAAGACACGTGGATGTCTCAGATGACCTGGAAGATTCATCCTCTTCTCAGCATTCTGGATCTAAAGGGGAGAAGAGCAACAGAGAGCAGTGAGAAATGGAAAAGAAAGCTGCAACTTAAGAAGGCAAAATAAAACTCCTAAATATAATAACCAGCCTCTGACACCAGTATTCAGTACATCCTTTAGCATATATTAGCTGCAGTTTCAGACTCTTAGAATACATGATGAAGTCCAAGGCATGCCACATCAGGCCGGTCATTCCCAGTTACTATACCTGAATGTCAGTAGCATCAACACATGAGCAGTATCAGGCGTGACAGCTTTCTCCAGCAAGTTTAATCATGCAGATTCAACATATTTTCCAGAAACATGGAAATGGCGGTGATACGGATATGATATTGATGTATTCTCCCACAGCTCTCACCAACAGCTCAGGACAGCAAGGGAACAACAACAGGCGGACAGAGGAGATGGGTCAGCTGGGCCCCGGCGTGTGAAACACACCAAACCATTTGCCAGAGATTCTTTCCCTCTGCTACTTGCTTGCCTTTTTTTTAATGTCTCAAAAACATGGCAGGGCTGAAAAATCAAACTTTAAAAAAAGTAAGTCTAGGCTCTAAATTGTCTCTCTCATACTGTCTTCCCTTTCCCCACTTCTCCATAGAATTCTAGTATTAGTGGGAGGATCTAAAATCCAGCCTTCCTTAGCTGACCCTGTCTGCATTGTGTAAGCCCTGATTGCAGTTTTAGTCACATGTGCGAGTCCTCCTTCCATAAATTTTCACTAGTTACTGCCATTGTTGGAGCTGAGTGCATGTGACTGATCTTTAGCACCTGAAAGACATCTCACTAGAGACTGTAATCGCTTGGGTAGATTAAGTCACATTTGAGAGGACATGTCATTATACAGCCTGTTTTACCATACTGGCTTTAAAGGCCAAGAAAATGCGTTGTGCAAATACAGAAAAATAGCTGACAATGTCAGAAGCTATGTCGTCAAAAGAAAATCAGAAGGTGGGCTGCATCCATCTGCATGAAACTAAGCTTTGTGTAAAGTTGCACAAAACACCAAGGTGAACCACAACACCTGTCACCTTGTTGTTTTGCACACTATCCTGCACTGACAGACAAGCCAGCCACACCTTGTGGATAACTTTTCCAGTGACAATACCTGACATTCTCCACATTACATCCTTATTGTAAAAGATGGCATGTGTTCATTCTGTTCTACCTTCAACCCTAAATCTGGTCTTTCATTTTAGGGTGATTATAGTCTTACTTAGGTGATTTTCATCAGAAGATTTGAAAAGGAAAAGCAGAAGATGGGTCGGTTTATCTAGATCCTCTACGTAGCCTCTGTCTCAGGTCAAATACTACTACTGCAAGTTTTTATTCAGAGGCAAATACAAGCATATTAGACAAATGATTGAAAAGAGACTTAAGCTGTGAGAAGAGACAGTACAGGAGGCAGATTGATAAGCAACATGTCCTCAGTAGCTTCTTATAAAGCACAAAAACCCCCAAAGCTGATGGTGTCGTCATCATCCACGACTGAGAGATTGTGTTCTTTTTAAGCAGGAAAGAGCAAGAACAGTCAGAACAACCGCAGACACATAAACAACAAGGTGCTATATTTGCATTGGTGTGACATTTCTCTGCACCAATCTTTTCCCATCTGTTCTCTCCCAGCAAACAAAATGGATCATCATCTCCAACAAGACTTGGCTAATCACAGAAATATGCTCAACTCAGTGAGTGATCTAATCAATTCATACTATATTCAAAAATTTTTGTACCTTCAGATTGAAAAAAAAAGAATTCACAACATGTACTGAACAAGCTGAGAGGGAGACAAACAGATGACACTGTTTTTCTCCAAAAGAGACTAGAGTGGCATGGGTGGTTTTGACACCACTACTTTAAGTCTGTCAATAGGCATCCAGAGTCAGAATGTCTATATAAAACCTCATATGTCTTTCATGATTATAATTCAAGATGTTAACTAAATGTCATCAATGATGCCATCACAGTTCCACAGCATTCATTCCCAACTCAGTCGTACAAGCCTTTGATATACAGGCTCTTTTGAGAATCTGAAGGAACAAAGCTTAACAGTGTTAGCAGGCTGGACCTTGCAGGGGCCTGGGCCACTGAGAGGGACCATTTCACACTGCGTCAGATCTCATTTCCCACCCAGCTTAGGCACAGTGAAGACACCATCAGGGGATGACCTTAAGCCCCTCGGCCTGTCTGGCCACTATTCTGCCTTCGCTGTGTGTATGTACATTTCCCCTCCTCTCCCTCCTCTGCATTTCTTTCTTATCCTTCCTCAACCCCTGAGGTCAGCTTCGTCTCTGACCTGCATTCCTAAGAGGACTCTTTGACATATCTGCCCACAACTGGTTATGCCTTTATGGCTCTGAATTTCAGTGTAGATAACTATTGCAGCCCCAGCTGACTCTCTGTCCTGACTTTCTCCTGGGGCAGAAGAGCCCGGTGGCAGAATAGAGAAATCTGGTTGTCTACCCAAGCGGCCGTGGCTTGTCTGAATCTGTCAAATGCAAGTAAGATTCAGGGTTTTGTAAATTGAATGGTTGCTAAAGTCTTGACCAGTGGTGGTGGCAATGTCAGAGTTAGACGAGGCAAGTAGAGGATGGAAAGATTGGGAGAAGGTGGCAGGGATCAAGGGAAACAGTGAAGTAGTGCAGAGCAGCAACATTCATTGGTCCATTATCCACCTAAGTCATATATAAAAATAGAATCAATTTGTTTTGTTTAAATATGGTACTCTTGTAGCACCATGTTTGTGGCACTGCCCAGAACAGAACAGAGCTCTCAAGCTAGCGATTTAAGAAGAGGTGAAACACACACAGAAAAACATGCGGTCATTCCACCGCTTGCTTAATGACACCTCTGACTCTACAATGTATTCCAGTCATGCTCTTCATCGTCTTCCCATAGCCTTGGAGACACAAACGCACGCACACACTGTTAGACAAACAACTCTCCTTGTCACCTTACATGTTTAAACACAACAATCTGAGCCAGGCTGGTGAGGGGGGGTGGCAGGGGGTCTGCTTTTGTCAGCTCTCCCACTGCTCCATTACCAAGCCCTATTCAGCTGCACCCCCCTCACCCCCCCACTAGAAAAATCGGTCCTAATGTCGGAGCGGTTTTCTTACAGCTAAACCAAACTGTATACATTGTGCCAGGGAGTAATGTAATATAGTGAGGTATCAAGTCAATTTCCAAGTCTTTTATTAAGACAGGGTTCATATAGATGGTAGGATATAGAAAGTGTGTGTGTGTGTGTGTTTGGGGTTGGGTGGGCTGGGGCGTGGGGTCTCCCAGCAGACAGCAGGGTTTGGAAGAGAAGAAGGAAAGGAATTGCTTTGAGATGACATCAGTGCCACAAGCACAGTGGAGGCTGTTGCTGAAACCTCAGCAGGAGGGTCAGTTGTGTGTCTGGCTTAGCTGAATGACTGCAGCACTGTGGCTTTCTCCTCCTTTTGGGTTCTTCATTAATGGACCTGACCGTCTGCATGGAGTGACAGCAGGACCAGCCTTTATGCTGACTGCTTCCCTGGCTTACTTCCTGCAAACCCCTCTCTATGGCTCTCCTTCTCTGTCCTCTGAATTACACAAACAAGGTGAGATGCAGCAACCTTTAATGAACAGTTCACTGCTTACCATGCTGCTATAATATCACTACCTCAGCATTTCTCAACAGTGCCAACTTGGCATTGTCATAGAAGTCCTGTGAAGAGGGGCATCACTGAGTGGTGTCACGCTCAGGGGGCCCCAGGCAGATTCTTTCTAGACATAGTCCTCAACATGTCACAAGTAGTACGTGGGATTTTCTACCAGATGTCCAGAACGGAGGAACAACAAAACTCAACTCAAACAGTCAAACCTGGATGTCTGAGATTAATATACAGATATACTTACCTTCTCTTTTTGAAGTTACTATCAGCAGTAACTTGCAGTTAACATTTCAAAGCGGCAGCAATTTTTGCTCACACATGCTTCAGTCCGAAGAAGAATGTTCACAGAAAGTGAGCAAATGTTCCCCTGGAGTCCATCATGCTAATTTTACCACTGGATTTGACTACTGCATATTCTTCCTAAACAGGCACAAATTCTGTTATGCATTGACTGCAGCACTGTTGGGGTGAGTCTGTTCATCTTCATCTCAGCCTTTGACCAAGCGTTTTGCTCTCAGCCTCTCACCCAACATTTATGATGCAGACTGATAAAAAGGAGATGCACAAATTTAGTGACATTGAAATTATCACAGGTGCGTTGAAATGACACATCGACTCCTTTCAGTGTTCTAGCATTAACTTCTTCTTCAAACACTTTCAGTCTTTATTGGAAATTCAGCGTGCTACAATAATTATTATTTTAAAGACATTTAACGCTTGCAGAATATGTACCATGATTTTTCAAAGTTTAAGCAGTACCTTCATTAGTTTTTTGGAACATCATAGCTAGTATAACGTATAGACATTAATAAAATACATTTACATTCTTCCACCTCTTAGTCCTCCTTCTGTCTTTCTCTCCATTCTCCTGTTCATCTGTACCAGGTGTTTCCACATCATTATATGGCTAGCATCCATAGGCAAACCATCAGACCTCCTGGCACCATTTTCCAAAACACACACTGTTCCGTGTCATTGCAGCAACTAGATAATAACATGGACCTTCTTTAACTACTTTAATAAAACGTTTAGTGTTTGGATTTGTGTTCTCCCACTCTGCTCATGAAAAGGTAGCCTGACCATGTATTTCTGCCTGATTTTAAGCCCACATCCGTCACTGTGACCACAGCCTGCCTTTCACCGCAAATCATGTGACCAACCTAAAATTTCATAGCGGCAGCAATGGGACTGCTGCTATTCTCCTCCTGTATGTTGCCTAGTTAAATAAAAAGTAAACCTGTTATTATTATTTTAAAGCTAGTACTTCTGCAAGTGGATAGGACGCCATGTATATTGGAGCAGGAAAGAGCTAGCATCTTATTCTGGAGGGGTCTAGCCAGCTTTGCAGTGCCAAAGCGTGAAGTGCTCTTTTATCCCGCACCCTGGTGGGGCGATGACTCAGAATAAGTCCTTAAGTTTAAAAAGACCAAAGAGATGACAAAACAAATAGTTCAAGCTTGAAAGTAATGATATCAGTGTCTTCAAAATTATTTTAGTAAGAGGATGTAAGTTCTGGTTCTAAGGAAATCTATTATCAAGCATTACAGTCATTTAATTCAAACATTCACAGAACAGGAATACTTTAACACTATTTTAAACACCATTTCTCCAACCCAGTGGACTCAGATCAACCTTGAGAGAAGTGAGTCAGGAAAGTATTAGTGCTTATCTGCAAGGACCTTCGAAGCCACACAGATAGACCAACACACAAAACACTGTACATTTGCACTTATCAGATAAATTGTTGCCCTGGTATGGGATTAGGGTGTGTAGATGTGTATGTCAGAAGGTGAGAACTGAGGAAGCCTGCCTCTGTCGCTGAGAGAATAGAGCCAGCTACAGCTCAGGGAGGTGACCGTTATCATACTGATATGCAAATAGCACAACAATGGTGCAGCAGAGTTCAGCGTGCAGCCTCTTGGCAGGTCAATGTGGCTGATAGTGCCTCCCAGACTATGGCTTTCCAGTACAAAACCCTACGCCAAGGTGAAAAGGACTAGCCAGAGGGAATGCAAACGCTGTGAGTTTTTCATTCAACCATGATCAGGTGTGTTTACATTTAATGACAGTCAAAATTTTAATTAGGGACAATCAGCAACCAGTTAGCTGCTGTGATCAACATCATGCCGTAACATGCAAGCCAGAACATTTAATTTATAAGATGCAGGAAAAATGTAATGATTATTTTCTCTCCACATGCAGCTGTCTCCACATTATTTAACACTTCCAAATGTTGAACCCTTTTCTAAACAGATACTCTGACACGACAAACTGCTCAGTCTGCTGTCAAAGTAGTTGTTTATGAACAGCGTAACCTTATTCAAAACATTAAATTTGAATTTGAAGTCAAATCATTGAACAATAACCATATAATAACACTCCATGTGCATACATTAGGGTGTTAGTCATTACAAGCTAATTTTCAGTCAAAGATAGACAGTTGCATCCTTTTTATGCACATACAACATATTCTAATAAAAGAATATGCTTGTAAAAAGGTTATATCAGAACTTCTTAATCAAAATCATGGCTTAGACTTTTTCTAAAAAGCATACAGCTGACCTTTTACTATTATTAACACACACCATTGGAGGTAGAATTTTATTTCATACCTATAATGAACTCTGAATGACAGCATCTAGAAATCCCCAAATGTCTCGTGACAAAAAATTGTCTTTTGCCATTACAAGTACATTTAATCCTATTTATTTTATCCTGTGCATGAACTATTTGTACCTCATGCCAGACATTGAAGCAGAGCGTGTCATAATAGCAAAATAACGCAATGAGCTCTGACAGCAAGTTGTTGTCAAGTGCTCACCAGCCAAAGCCGAAGCTCAAAGTCCACCTACAGCCTTGCATTGCTGAAAATTGAGCATCTAATCTCTATTTTAAAGGCTGCTCGCTCTCTTATCCAATCAACACCCTCCACACTAGCAGGCATATCTACCGACTCTTTGACCACCTGCTTAAACTCTGGCACTCAAAGAGTCTAGCTCTTTTTATCCTGCTTCTTTCTGTGTCCTGTTCCTCCTCTCTTATTTTGCCACCTCATGCATCCCTCCCATTATTCTCCTCCCTCCTCCTCCCCTCCTCCTGTGCCTCAGCCTGTAAGGTGGGAATTAGGAAAATCCCAAAGCACTTGAGGAGATCCCTTGGCCTGTCATACTGTCTGTATCTGTCTCAGCCTCGAAAAGGACTTGTTTCTGTTTTCCCCACAAGATTTGTTTTGTAAATTCGATAAACTAAAACCCAGCCTGATATATTAAGTTAACATAGACACACACTCACCTGTGTGTTGCATTGTGGGTACAATAGGCAGTTAGGAAACAAAGAATGAATTGGTATCTAGCAACCCCTACAGGAGGCCCTCCCCTTCTGTCTCACTATCTATAACCACTCCCTAAAAGTTCTGTATTATACCCCCTGACCCAGTATCATGTTCAGCTGCCTATCAGAGCAGGGGTAGCTCTCCCACCCTCTCTCATTACCTCCCCTCTTCTAGCCCAGTCTTAGTTAAGCTCACACTCCTGCATGACCACTTGTCTGTAGACTGCTTTAACCCTTTTCCTGGTTCATCAGCTCAAACAGCAATAAGCCTATTTGAGCAGACACGTACATGCACACACGCACAGACACACACCCACAACTGCTCTCTCACATACACACACACTCACTATCACTCCACCCTCGTCTGGCTGCCATGTCTGTACCCCACGCCTGCAGGCCAAGACCAACCCTCTATAGAAAAGCTTTTAATTTGATAACAGTGAGAGGAAGAAAGAAAGAGGAGCGGAGGGATATCTTAAATGGGGAGGGTGATTACTGGTGGGTGGGAGGGAGTGATGGGAGTGTTGAGCAATGTCATTAGACTACAACTGGCTTTAAGGAATCTCCATCTCTGGAGCCCAGAGGCCAATCAATATGAAGATAGAGTGCGCAGAATGGCTGCTGCTGGCAGCACTTCCCCTCTGCAACAGGAGCGGCTTGCCTGGAATTAAGAGAATTCTGAAAATCCCATTTTGGGGAAAGGCCAGGCCTCACTAACTTGGATGTCTGTGTCACAGACTTACCAAAATGCCCTACACCCCCACCCCCACCCCATGAATCTCTTGTTCCAATGATTTGGAACAATTAAAGGAATGCACACACAACAAACAATGTCCTTCCTTTAAAATAGCTTTGGCAAATATTTCATTGTTGTGCAATTACCCACCCAAAACACAAATATGCATTTCTCTAACACACACCCTCATAGTAGTCTAATAATTAACTTGGAATGGAAAACTCTAAAAAGCTTTCTTTGTGTGTCAAGTTTAAAAGGGTATATGCTGAAAATACACCCCAAAACCTCCACATACCAGACACTTACTTCTCCAACAACTGACGCTCCTTCTACTAATGGTTCCATTACTACATAAACTGATACTAAAAAGTTTACATATCACAACCCCTTGCCATGCTGTAATGATGTTTCTATTGTTAACATGCCGTGTGTGTGCTTGGCTGGGTTGGCTAAGATGTATGAGCACCTGGGCAAGGCCAAGAAGGCTTTAATTCCATGGTAGCCTTTTCCACAAACCCAGCATCTATAAGCGCCAGCCAAACCCAACATGCCCATAATAAGCTACAACACACTGCTCCTGCTTTGATAAACCGAGGAAACCAAAACAGTGTGTCAGAAATAAACTCATGAATTTTTCTCTTGGCGTAGCAACAGGGGACAATAAAGCCTAAATGTCACCACATTATATATAGCACCAAGGATGGGATGGGAAGTTTCAATCACTCATTGTGTGCTTCCACAAATTAACCTTTAAGTAAATACGTGGCTGATGCTTAAACTGGGCATACATACCTAAGTGTTTTTTAACATAGCACCTTCAGGATTAGCACTACTTCAACAACCATCTAAGAGCACCAGACAGTTAACATTCTCAGGCGTTATCATCACAGGACGCATAGCTGGTCCAAGACTCTTTTATACAGTCCCCTCAGGCTTAGTGTTTTACTTACACAGGGGCCATCTGGCGCACGGCCACAGAACTGTCACAGCTGCCACAGTATCATAAATGCGAAAATTCAATTATGAAATGTTCGATCTATAAAGCTGTGCCGAGAGCTACATGATATTACATCCCCTTTAGGATCAATCCTTACTTTACACATCTTTGTTGCACCCAAAAGAAAAAGAACTTGACAAAGCAACAAGTTAATTCAAGTTTGTAGGGTTTTCCTTGATAGAATTCCATGTCGTACATTTAAAATGCTTGATAAAAATATATGTGTTGGTGAGAAATGCAGATGTTTCCCCCAGAAATGTAGTTTAAGTGTGCTCAAGTGTACCACTGTCTAATATTATGACATGCTTTTCTCATAATAAATTTAAAAAAAATCTTAGACACAGGTCCACAACAGAGCAAAACTCCCTGCTCTATCAAGTAATAACTAATGTGACATAATTCTACCTCTGATTTTGTCAAAATGTCCTAGCAACTATGAATGCAACATTATATTGACTGTGAATATCCTTTTCCCAGAACAAGTCCATTTTCCTCTTACTGCTCTTAATGTAACTAGTCGACCACAGAATTTTTCACAGAGAACTCAGATAGAACCGCAGATCTGAACTAAATAAAACCATCAAACCAAATAACTGGGAACACTTCATCCAAGAAAAGCTGTTTCTTGTTTCCAAGTGAGTTTACATGATCATTGTACATATTAATAGAAAAAGCCTGCATAAGAATCACAGAGTACTTATCTTTGCTTACTTCCATCTATAACCATTTGTAAAACCAGCTGGACACATATCAAGGTGGGCTGAAAGAGTGCTGCTTTTTCCAAGTTTCCTGAAAAGAGCTGAGCATTGCCTTTAGTAGGACCTCTTCAGAAAAGGAGCCTCACCGCGGGACAAAGTTCAGCTAGTGAGGGAAACAAGGCGTCCTTACAGGAACATGGGCATATTGTAGAACAAACCGCAGAAGAATTGGTGCAGACATAACCCAGATGCAGCTAGGGAACACGTCTATTACTAATGTAATGTAACTTATAAGATGAATAATACTGAATATTTGCAATGTTCTATTTGACAGAAATATTCAAGGCATTAGTTTCACTGGTCAGGTTTACTTTTCTAGCTTAATTTGATGACTCACTAAATTATTCAATCAATGATTAAGCTGATTTTAGAACAGGGGTGTTAAACTCAAATACACAGTGAGCCAAAATTAAAAAATTGCTACAAGTCAAAGGCTGGGCGGGTTCAACGTTTATTGGCTTATTGAAACAACCTTTTTTGCACATATTGAACCTGGAACTAAGAAGGCCTATAGTGTACCTATAAAACAACATTAATTATGAAATAAATGAAATAAAAACAATAAATAATAAATAAAAGAAATAAAACCAGTTTCGATAATTCTTATGGCTCTATCTGCAGTTTTCCAGAGTAATTTCAAGTGAAAACATTTCTACAGTGAACATAGCCTGCTGTGAAACCAGACTTCTTTTGACTCTTCTACCTTCTGTAGCCTTTGTGTATGGGTAATCAAGATGCTTGTATCTTAACCAGTGGTCTTTGTTCCATAATGTCTTCTTATGTTGTATTCTTTCATTGCAGCTACACTGTCTCCGCTGAAGACACACAACACTTGCTACATCTCTTTGAACATATACCGTGCCCCACCTGTCTTGAAACCCCTGTTTTCAAAGTCCACTTTCGTTTAGCCATTTTGGGAAGGATAGTTGAAAGTTTGGCCTAGCTGTATACCATAAGACTGCTTTAAGTGAGCAGGTGGAAGCGCTTTCACAACCCATGATTGGCGTGCCCTCGCCACCCGGGCAGTGCGATGTGGGATTTGTAGTATTGTAATTGGTGCGTCTGCGATATACGGCGGGCCAGCTCTAATATTAAATAAATTTTTGTCATGAGGGGCCCAAAGATAATTAACTCCACCGGGCCAGGTGTGGCCGGGGGCCATGGTTGACACGTGTTTTAGAGAAACTTAGAACACCTTTTGATCAGTCAAACATGACACTTACTCAATACTCCCCAATTAACTGGTCTTACAATTAATGTTAAGTTGTGGGATGAACTGAAGAATAAAGATGCAATGATGGGCTTAATCATTGGCCCTTGTACACACAGCAATACATTGTTTTAGCTCTGCTTGGAAGAGGACACCAGTGAAGGTGGCAAGCTTTGTTCATACTTAAGTATGGAAGCAGAAGAAGGCTACAGGATTTACCTGTGGACACGTCTATACATACTACAGTGAAAAACTCATGACAGAAATAGTGTATCCACTGATCCAAGGACCAAGGAGAGGACTACAATACATACAAGAATCCAATCGTTGCTCTAGCACATCTAATGCGTGCAGTCGAGAACACAGTCCAACACAGCTACACAAATGCATAAAATACATGCACATTGTTTATGCACTTCGCTCAATAATGATAAATAAAGTCAAGTCCATGAACAAAATACTTGGAAGAATTATACAGAGTCTGTGGGTGACTTGTAGAAGGTTGAGGGCTGAGAGACATTACAAAGAAGAGAAATAAGGCTGAGGAGGTCTTTCGGCTGTTTTTTCAAAAAAAACGAAAGCGCCAGGTCATGAACCTTCCAGCTGCATGGATACACAGTTAATACAGCAGTGCAAAGACTGACAGACAGGGGACAGATGGACATCAACGGGTCCATCTCCTGTTCAACTGTTGTCAAACAGGAGTAGCCCCAAGGCACAATGATTAGCAACTTCAGGTCAAATGCTACACAAACCAGATGGTAAAGATGGAAGAGAAGGGCAAAAGTTCTCTCTCTCCTTTTCTAACTATTAGCATACACAGGAAGGCATGAACCCACACACACACCACGAGGACTCCCCACATAAGTTCAATCTTGTGTGCACAACAATTTAAATCATTTTAATAAACATCCTGCCAACAGTCATGAAATTGCTCTACAGAGGAATTGTAATAAGTAGCCTTTCCTTCAAAACAGCAGCTTAAAAACACAATTACACAATAGGAAGGGTTTACAACATTACTATCTTTATGTACCCCAACCCCATAAATCACACAGACTAAAAGGCGGAAGGCTACTCGGCCTTCTGGGAAAATGAGAAATATCCCAATCATCAGCTCTACAAAGCGAAAAGCCTGACAAAAGAAACATGTAATCAAGACAAATCTTTCCTTCCCTTCATTTTAATCATGTCCTCTGAACCTTGGGCCGGAACCTCCATATCAACCTTCCCAAACAAGTTCACAAACAGTTACATCATCTAATTGGGCAACGGATTCCATTACTTGTTTGCGTATGTGCTTTCCTGTATATGTATGCAGCAGGCATATGCGAGCTATGAGACTGTCACATAGGACACAGAGTCCATCGTGGCCAACCCCTGAGCCTGTTGTAAACATTTCCTGACAAAACACTGGTCTGGCAGAAACAAGCATCAAAAGCACTCAGACACATTGACTCAAATCATAGCTTGATCCTTTCACAAGGCATCCAGCATCTCACATATCAAAAGGTCCCCCCTCAAACACTCAATAGCATCCCTTTCAGCTTGCTACATGAAAGAGAACACTCACGGTGTCTTATAATATGCTGTTTTCCCATTCACAGAGGCATACTTCAAAGAGAGCTAAATCAAGCTGAAACCTTTATAGTCACCTTGAGTTGGTGTTTCCTGGTATTTTCAGTAAAAAATTATCAGGAGGTGGCAGGGGTCATACATAATTTGGCACACTAAACGCCTTACCAGTTGCTCTTTCTAGATCTACCACTTCCCACACTCTCTGGGGTTCTCTGACTTCAGAGAGAGTCAAAGAGAGAATGTGAATATGTGTGCGAACATCTGGCCGATCCCTTTTCCTGGGAGAAAATGTCTGAGGGACAAGCCTGTGTTATCCCTATCAGGACCCGCACTTGTCTGGATTTTAACTGTGGTTGCTGTTTCATAGCCATGACTTCATCAAAGTGATGCCTCTCATTAATGATTACGGAGAGCGATACATTCTTTACCGTCTGTCCTCCGCCTTTCGTGAGCTGGACCTGAGGCTATTTTGCCTTCAATGCCCGCGTCCCTCCACTTGAACCATGTGGGCAGAACTAAGCAAAAGTCAGTAAATTGAATTAGGCTAGCAGAAGGGTGTGAGTGAAACAAATAGACTCAGACTGGTGAGTGTTTTCCTCTACCAACAAAAAAAAAAAAGTGAATGTTGCCGTATTGGCTACCATTAACGGTTACTATCAAAAGCTTTTCAGGGGCGTTGATAAAGGAGGATCTGCGCACGTCTGTGTCAAAACCTGGTGCCTCCATTAACCAAACTGCATCTCAGCAGCTGAAAGTTAGGTCAGGAATTTGTGTATGTTATGCTAGTAGCAGCTAATGCAGCCTCGAGCTGCTAGCCTCAACAAGAGATAAGTAACTTGGTCTACAGAGGTCTGGTAAGTTCACTTCTTTCTAACTCTCCACCCCCATTTTATTTTTTGATTTGTTTTTTTCAAACTTCAGATCAACTAATGTTGAAAACAAGTGACATCATGAGGCAATTATCGAACTCACACAGTCCTGACTCCCTCTGGGCACGCAAAGACTTCAAAACTTTTTTCACATATGCAGCAGTACTCTCAAGTACATGGAGTTTGATATGCAAAATCCAGTGAAGTTCTCCTTTCAAGGGCACAGCAACAGCCTATGCTGGCAACCTACTGGTGGCGTGAAAGAGGCAAAAAGCTGCAGGAGAAACCCACACTCTAAGGTGTGTTTAGACAGATCAAGTGAATGCAAAACATGGTGGTCACCAAAATGGTAAGGGTACAGACAGACTAGTTGAAGACTTGAGTGAAAATTTCCGCCTAAGCTGAGGCTTCTGACTCCAATTTCTAGATGTGCAAGAGATGAGAGAAAGGAGACAGACTGGTGCAAAGTAGTAGAAATATCTAGAGTTCCTGGTGTGTTCTAACATGGGTCAGAGGAGCTGTTTAGAGGACAGAAACACAGGACTGCAAGCCTCCAGCAGTCAGACAAAATTCACTTTGCATCGTGTCTGAAAACACTAGAGTTCAAACCTGAACCACAAAGTCTTGGATATGACTCTTCCATGGTGGTTGCAATGATCAATTAAGGCCTGTTTCTGAACATAATGGAATTGTCTGAGTGCACAAAGTATCTACTATCATTTTCTCTTGTGTTTCTATTGTGGGAAAAAGAAAAACATCAGGGAGACAGACAGTTACTCTTGCCAGACATGCCCTAGCTGAAAGCCACTTTTATATTCCATAATTTACTAAATGATTTTGTTTTTAGAAACTGCAGCACAGTTGGCATACTTCACTCATTGTGTTACAGTGCATTTAGGTTTGAATGACAGAAATACAGAGCAGCAAATTAGGATTAAAAGAAAGCAGTTGGCCACTAGAGAACTGAACCAGTGCGCACCCACATACTTTGGCATGGAGGCGATTTCCAAGCCAGACTGAGCGAAGGCCGGAATATTCATGCCTTTAATCAGACCAGATATTAAAGAACACAGATAACCTAGATGCTTCACCCTCTTGTACCAATTAAAGTTAGCCATGATCCCAAGAGTGATCAGGAGGACTCTGATGCTGACAGAAACTCCATCATGCAAATACATACATACTCGGCTAGACCTAACTTTCACTTAGTACAGCAGGGGAGAGGTGTTCCATGTTTTGGATATTTGAAAAAGAAAGATGTTTCTAGTACTGAGATAAACTCACAGTGAAACAAGTTACTTTACAGAAGTTTCAGCATAAAAGGAAACAGGCTGGTAAATTCAGCAACAACTGTGAGAATGCAGGCATAATGTCAAAGAGACAATGGAAAGACTGAATAATGTAATGTCACAGAGGTAACATTCCTTGGTAGTAGGGTAGCTGTCATCTTTTCTTCTCGCTTTGGCCCGATAGGGGAGCCTGTAAAGCGGTCTTTCTCTCTGGCCCAGCTGGCTGCAGAAACTATTACAGGAAGCTGTTTGGACTTTGACCCGCAGCCTGCAGAGGCTGGGAAAGGGCGTTTCGACTCCTCTGCTTCTGTCAATGAGAGATGGGAATCGAACCGTTGCTTAATATTCAGTCCTTTCCCCTCTGTTTAATGAGTTATGGTGGTCTGATAATGCGCATTCTTGCATTTGTGAGATTTTGTAGGCGCAGGTGCTGTGTTGCTTTTGATTGGTGGCTCTTGTCCTCATACAAAAAAAAACAAAACACACACACACACACAGAGCGAGAGAAAAAAAAAACACCAACACTTTTTCCCCCTTAACTTTCTTTTGCCATTACCATTTCTCTCCCCCTCCTCCTGTTACAACAAATGAGCTCACTGTTTTTATAATGATTAGCGCTTGAGGGACACATTCTCTTCAGCAGTAAATGTACTAGACCCAAGTGGTTTGAATGTTTGCCTAAAGATAACAACAAAATACACCACGCAGATCTGAAAATGAGCCCTGCTAAATCGGAGTTCACGCAGAGACAAAAGGAAATAGAGGCCAGCATGGATCCTGTCAATATAAAGCCAACGGTTCAAATTATGAAACCCCAAAGGCAACTGAGTACGAACAAGGTTTCATCTAATTTCTACCAGACAGAAAATCTAAAGAAGTAAATATTACTTTATAATGCATAAAATTGAGGTACAGAAATACCTGGCATACATCTCAAGTGACACGTGCAACAAAAATATAGAAAAAGCCTGGTACAGACCATGAAAACACCACAACGTGACAAAACTGGGACATGAAAGTTAAAACCTGAAAGCAATGTCTAAGAACATGATTGTCATAGAGAGCCATAAAACAGTGCTTTCCACTGAAATTAAGTGTCTGCTGTACTTCTCCATGAGAGACAACCATTGTGGACCGCATACCTGTGATTGCTCATGGCTACACATGATACCAGAGCCACAGCACACAATGCTTTGAAGGACACAGAGCTTAGAGAGAAAACCCCTCAAAACCTCTTCCAGCAAAAGCTTTCAGGCCCTCCCCATTGGGAAGAGGTAGCTCAAAAATCACACAACATAATCCTTTCTGTCTTCAAAAACATATGGGAGCTGAGAGTAATTCACTGAGAATCAGGTACGTGGAAACTGTGAGCACTCCGAGCTGGAATAAACAACCTACGACTGATTAAAACTGCAAAGCCTTCAGTCTGCCTAAGTAGCTTGGTGTCTCGGCGGTGGGTGGTATCTACGCTTGGCTTGGGGGTATAATTAGACTGTCAGCTGATTGAAGAACAGCCAGCTGGTGCGGGCCACAGCATCCTAGGTTTAGAAGCATTTCTATCACTGTGGAGCAGATGAGCTCTGCAGAAGGCGACTGAACCCCTCCTGGGGCAACACATAGAAAGTAGTGAGCCAGTGAAATGTGGCTATGAGATCAGCCTTGCTGGTGTGAGGACCACGGAAGCCAGTTTTAGACATACCAGCAGAGGACACAATTTGTTTTGTACAGTTGTTAAGGAAATAATCAAGCTTTGGGTTGTTGAAATACAGAGAAGAAGAGAAGAGAAGAGAGAAGGAAAAACTGTGGTAAACTAAAGAAGAGTCTATTTTCCGGGTAGAGAATGAATAACACACTTGAGTAGTTACTGGAGAGGAAAGAGGTCTTTGTGTAATGGCAGAGTCATAGTCACGGTAGCAATAAGTCTCTCTGTCATGGAGTTGAAACTGTTTTAACCTTTTGATCCTCTTCCTTCTTAATGGTTTTGAGCCTCAAAAAGTTCCTGGTCCAAACACCCAAAAAAAATTTTTTTAAAGCCCAAACAAACAAGCATGAAACTTTTAGTTCTCAACCAAAAGCTTATTTAAAGTTTACTTAGTAGAACCATGGTTACATTCCTGACATTGCATTGTCGGAAATAAAGACATTAAAATTACAAAGTGGCTTTCAAACGTGCAAAGAATGTAAACAAAAGGATCTAATACAAAAAATGTACATTTGTCACAACAGAGTGAAAACTAAGCGAAAAAGCAGTCACGGTCTGCACGAAGTTCCTCGTATTTTAATAACTGGGGGCGAGTCAAAGCATCCCAATACAGTGAGAGTTTTCTTTCCTGTTCATAACAATTAGATGATCATCAATATTACACTCTTTTGATATACGATTAGTAAAGACTATTCTGACAAAAGATCTGAGTGTAGTACTTGTTTCCAGTGATTACTGCGACAAGCGGCTTCAGTCAGTGAGTAATCAGAGTAACAAGGAAGTTAAATTCCTGACAACTCGGTAACTGTGTCAATGACTCGTGCCATGTGAGCAAGGGGTGCTGAAGTGGTCTTTTGGCGTCCATCTCTTTTTCTAGTAAGAATCAGTTCCAAACTAGAAGTCTTGATCCTTCAATGAGGTGTAAAGCATGAAGCCACCTCACAACAAATTGTTATTCTCTATTCAGCTCTAAATTCACCACAGTGAACTAAGTCTTTGAGTGGCAGACAATAATTTATGCTGTTGTTTTGCAAGAACTGTGTTCACAACTGCATCAACATATCTGAGCTCCATTGGCTCTGTGACCTGACCTACGAGATATCTGACCAGCGCATTAAATCGTAACAATCAATGTTATCGTTAAAGATGCTGCAGTCAGCACCACAGCAGCTCAGCCGAGTTGCGAGCAACTTTCGGGCGAAATTCTAGGCGCCTCCTCCTCCTCCTTATATCCATGTGTCAAACAGCGGGGTTCTCCCAACTTTGGCACCAATGTTGCCATGGTTTGAGACGAAAACATTAACGAACAAAGTTATATCGGTCCATTAGCTTGTAAGTTCTTGCCACCATGGCATAGCACTACATCCAGTGGTGAGAGCTGGTTGGTGAGGGCTGCAGTCAACGACGCAGAGCGGAAAAACTTTCCAGAAAACACCATGCTGCTGCTGCTGCTGCTGCTGCTGCTGGACTCTGGCTAACCACACCTTTTCAGCCGCAGGCTCAAACCGGCTACAATCACACGCTACATTTCAGCGTAGCCAAATCACAGTCTCTGGCAGTAGTATGAATTGGACACGAACGCCAACAGTTGGGTCAAATTTTAAACTCGTTGCGGTTCGACACGGTCTGGGTGAGGCAACCACATACAATGAATAGTTTTATTGCAGCCACCATTGGTAACAAAGTACCACGTTAGATTTGTATCGAATTAACAGGGCTAAATAAGTGGCAGTGCTAAGATATTACTCCAATGAAGGACTCTCTTAAGTGCAAACTTCACCTTAGGTTATGTGCAGCACAATCATGTCAACATCTGTTGCTCAACATATTCTTTATTCAGTTAAGTCAGGTGACATTTCAAGTTCAGTCCTCAACTTTCGAAATAAACGTACCAAAGATATGTCGCGGTGGCCACACCAAATTAACAACTCTACATAGCCTGTAACAAAAGGCCACACAAGAAAAATAACTTAAGAAGAGTTCACACTAAACTTAACAACGATGCAAACTTTATGTTGTTCAATGGTCTTTTCAAAGCGTTTCACGGTGAAAACTACTGACTTTTATTTTTAAAAAGATGGAACATAGCAAGTTTCGGTCGCGGTATGTGTGACGGCTGAGAGGAAGACTGTAAACAAACAAATAAACAACATACAAATGTTTTATGCATTCGTGCTTTCCCCCCTTTGTTGTTTTGGTTTTGTTTGTTTTGTTTGTTGTTGTTTTACTTTTCAGAATCAATCATTTAACTCACATTTGAATTATGTAATATTTTTCTTTCAGTGATCATTTACATTATTTCTATTATTCCTCCATGTTCTTCTTGTTTTTTGCCAGCAAATGCCTTTTAGTTTAAGATAAGATATGATAGAAATCCTTTATTAGATCCCACAATAGGAAATTTAGATTACAGTTAAATTTAGTTGCTCATTTTTAAATAACATGACTGCATGAAGCAGAAATATCAGGCATTCTCTGACCATTGGTCACTCAGACAATATAAAATGCCTATACTTAACTGTGAAGAAATCATGTCATATGCAATAATTACTATTCTTCCTAAAATTTAAATAGCCTCTAATAGCTCATTAAAGAATAAGTAAATAAACAACTTTAGCTGATGTATGAGATGGGGCTTTTTACCTTAACTCTCCCATCATATTCTACATTTATGTTACATCATGACTGTACATGCTTTTCTTCTACAATAAATCAATTATTTATTTTTAGATTATTATTTTTGGAATTTTGTGTTAATAACTATGAGGTTCAACAGGCAGCAAGGAATCAAACAGTGGTTGCTTGGGTTATGTGGTATGCAACTCAACCAGTTGGCCGCAGTTGTGACAAGTCTATTTAATCATAATGCTTTTTTTTAAAATTATTATTCTTTCCAATCCTGAAATTTATAGCCAGACGTTTGACCAGTCGATGCTGGCCCATTCCTCAAACTAATTTCCCAGGCAGAGTTAAATTGAAATCAATTGTCCATGAATAATTCTGCTCTGAGTTTAAAAGTATGCAGAGAAAACTTTTGCCTCTTCCTGAAATTTCCACGTACCCAGCTGTCTATTTTTTATGTTGTGTGAGAAAGATGAGAGATTAACAGAACATTTAAAATATATACAGTATATATCCTGCATCTTCTTCACAGTGCAAGGTGTTCCTCAGCTGTCCATATAGATCCTTACATGAATGTGAGTTAATGTTTGCTGTTGATAATAATAGATTTTTTTCACTTGAACGGCCCTTAATAAAATGACCTTTAAGAAAGAATAATTTATAGGTATTAAATGTGAACAACTGTTGACGTTGTGTTTCTGTGTCTGTGGTGACGATTCCCATGTGAGGACTTCAGTCCAGGCTGGTTTGACTGAGGGCTTGGTATTCACTTTAACAGGTGCTTTGTGGTATTTGTTTTCCATGTAACTAACATGCTTTGGTCTGCAGAAAAACATCTAGATGAATATGCTGCGTCCAGTTTGAAATTGATGATATTACTCGTCATTTTCAGCATACGAACAGCACTGTAAGAGAGAAAGCGCATGATATCATACCCTGCACTCTGCAAGAGAAACTAGCAGCTGTAGGCCACTGGGACCAATCTAAGAATGCCAAACCTCAGCAATACATATTCTTACAATTTTGTGGGTTCTCAGCATGGCAGCATCATATTAACAGTTGCAGGTTTCAACATGGAAGCTATTAAGAAATCCCATAAATTTCACATAGGCGCTGTGCATCTTGTTTATCTTGAAGAAGAAGGCAACTTGCTTTGATTGCTACTCTCAACTCTTTTAATCTGCCTTATGCCACCACTGAGCGTGGCTGTAGCGGCTTTTCTGACAAGCTGGTGGTTCAATTCTGTCTGGAGATGTATAGGCCACCATTAGATGTGCAGGAATGTAATTCCGTGAATGACATGGATTATTAACTTCAGAGAGATTACATTCTGTGGATAACCCATCAACAGCAAATAATACAATAAAGAACCGATACCCTGAGAATTGAAGAAAGCAATCATCCAAAATGTGAAGCTCTGTCATAGAAAACATGATGGTTTCAAGAAGAATTTACATCAAATCAGTGTGGTGAGTCTGTAACTTTAATAAACATTGCAAATGTAAACATTGAATATACGTGGAGCCAGAATACACATCTTGAAATGCGTTCAGAGTGGTGACATTTGGCAAACATTTACCAGTGCAGAGTCTACGACTGCTGAACTGCTTCTTGCTCATGATACAGACTAGCAGCGGATGATTTCAATTAGCAGACCCTCGATAAAACTTTATCTCAGAATAATAAACGAAAATACTTAAGCGTGTAAGCATCTGTGTAGTCACCTTTTTCACATCTTTGTCTTTATAGACAGTGCCATCTGCTGTTAACAGGGGTAGTGGGAGGGATACCTGCGTGTACACACACTCACACAAAGAATAGTCCTCGCTACAACTCACTGCAATGCAGGTATAAAACACCTGCTCATTTCAGCAATACCATTTGTCTTTAGGACTGCTAGTGCCAAATACATGTCACTTCTCTTTGGAGGCCAACCCTCAAACATGGAGCTGATTACCCATGGGTTAAATGTTAAATCTCATGAATGTGGCTGAAGTGTGTAGTGCCATACATTGGCTAATTCATGATCATTCAAAGATGAAACGCCTTGATGTCACAGAACTGTTCATAAACTAAAATCATGTGTAATCTTTTTATAATGATTATATTGTTGTAATATCCATCTGTAGCAGTTGTATGTATGGGGATGTACAATGTCACATTTAGCATGGTTTGCTAACTCACTATTGAGAAATGTTAATCAGGTCAATTACCCATGCCTATTCTGTACAACTTTATCCTTTTAGTAAACAATACTTGTTTTCACATTCACATCATCTGTCATCCCCATTTCACTGTGTACCAACCAGCCAACACAACATAGCTGTCCGTTGTGCTGCAGCTCGAACGAGAAAGTTACAGATTGTGGCTTTAAAGGAAAACTGTAATAGTCATGGCGTTGGCAGCTGATGTCATAAAACTCTGTCACAGAACCACACCCTGGAGCTTAAATCATAATTGCAGCAGCTGCTGGTATGCAGGCACTCGTTGAGTCCTCTCTCTTTGAAGAAATATTCATAGCGTGTGTAGCTTTGAAAGGTGCAAAAATAAAAAGGCTCATCAATTGCATAAAAATGTCCCTTCTCAATTAAAATCCTTTTTGCACCTCTACTGTAAGTGCTATAATGCCATCTAAACATTTCAAACCCAATTTCACCCATTGGTCCTGATTCTAAAAAGTGAATGAGGGTTATGAGTCATTTCACCAAATCACATAACTGGTCAAAGCTGTTAAAATGAATGTGTCTCTGAATGCCACGTGGATGCAACGTGGTGCATCTCTTTTATCTATCAGTGCTTTGAGGTGAGAGTGAGGGTGGAAGAGACACGGAAGATCTGAGGCAGCATGTTGCTCAACTGGTAGAACATTTCCTCTGAGATACTCTGTCAATATAAGGAGACACACAAAGAGACAGGCAGGATTAGTGAGCAATTCAGGACTGAGATTTCTGCGGTACCAACGTAAAAAAAAAAAAAAAAACAACCTCACACACACGTTTTCAACCACACACTGTAACATTGGAAGGGAACCATTTAACCATTCTTTTTTTAATGTGCCCATGAACACAAAAATACATCTAGACTGTTTGTGTACAGCCAGGTGTTAGCAGCCCCTGCACTGACCTTTAGTTTAACATCACAGGGTCTTTTTCTCCTGAGGGGACAGTAGTCAAGATGCCAAAATGATGTCAGGTCTGGCAGCTGTGACTTTGATGGGGGAACATACCGTTTATGTCTAAGCATCGCCACCCGTCAAATAAGAATGTTAAGTATTAATCTTTAAGCAGAAACAAAGTCGCACACGCATCATTCAACCGCACACAAACCCACAGTATATATTTAGCTGCTGTTTCTCTTTGAGGTGTAGAAAACAATGTTGTTTCAGTAGGAGCTATTTTGAACAGTGTCTGAGCATGTAGCTGACAGGAAGCCTATACTGTCAGAGTGCCTTTGATGCCGCTGGTTTTATCATCTTAACCTGTCAACATGGGATCATGATATAGGCTCTGCTGCCTTCCTGACAAACCACAAAAGCTATAGGTATACAACATCCAGATAAGCCCAAAATAAGATAACGGTCATGCTTCATCCAGCACTGAGGTGACAGTTCCTTGAAAACATGGCAGAAAACCTTGTTTCAAAGTTGAACCTGAATATTTCTCATCTTTTACTTGTAAAGCAGCATCGACTTATTTATCTTATATATTAAAACACATATTAAAACATTCAACCTGGATTTCCTTGTAAATTCAAGATTGCATTGCAGTTTCGGAAAGCTACACACTGATCCCACTGCTTAACACATTTATATCAATGAGTCTCTGAGCTTTCTTTTATCACAGCACTGTAAACACTGGTCAAGCTCTATAATCTATGATTTATCACATGCTTTTCAAGCAGTCTTTCTTCTCTGTCTGCATTCAAAGGTATGTACTGCAAGACCAGGTGTGCCTTTTGTTATGTTGTGTAATATGTGAGGCCTCATGTGTACATTTCTGTTGAATTTAACATAAAGCTTTGCTGGCAGGCAATTACTCAAAGGATGACTGTGTGTCAACCTTAGCTATGAGATGTGAAACCATAAATAAAGGTGGTGCATTCTGCTCTTACCTTTGGCACTAGAAACTGAACTGTACGTGATATACCTCCGTCCCAAGAGGCCATCTCCATCATGAAGCCTGCAAATCAAACAGATTGAGTAAATTATATTCAACAAAATCTTCAACGGTTAAATATCAGTTTGTAATGTGTTGTCTTGTGATTATGTTTTTTTGCGTACCCACTGTGTCTTTGTCTACTTTTGTTTTGTTTTGAGGTTTTCAACATTTTCCAGAATGAGACAAACCACAGACGACTGTCCAGAAATGACAAATGTGTTCAGTCCGTTTAGGCCAAGTGCACATCACATTTTTGATCTGCACGATATTATGGTATATTTACAGTGGACACACTGACATGTCTGATTTCAACTCAAACTCTATTGCTCTTTGACTTTGAGGAAATGCACACAAGAACTGATGTGTCCAATATATGTTTTAGATAGCTTCACAGGTTGAGCTTGATAGATATAAACAGGAAAATGGGTACAATATAAGGTATAATCTAAACTGTTTTATTAACTGTGTTAATGAGTGCATAATAGGTCTATAAAAACTGATGAACTGGACTTATTTTAAAACTTTCTCTTTACCTTTGACACATTTAAATACCAGCTCAGCTCGCTTGAGACACCAGGGTATGGTCATCTCCTGCAGAGAGAAATTACAATCATTTAGTTGGCTGTGGGTAAAAAAATGTGCAGCAAAACATGGAAACATGATGATGGCACATGTCAGTCTGTTGGAACCAAGACTGATTGTGGAAATGAGAAATTTAATCAAAAGGACAAGAGGTTACATTTTCTAAAACATGGTTACATTTTATTGACATGTTAAATCAGAATGAAATAAGGTGCTGTTATTATTATAAATACTATCATTATTTCTATTATTTTTATTTATTTATTATGTTGAACGTTTTTCTGACTCCCCATAGGCAAACCAGTTTGCTCATCCCCATTCCCCCTTATTTACTTTACTTATTTACATATCTTTTTAAATGGTGAATTGTGACGTCCATGTTAAGCTGTTTTTTCTATGTTCTAAATTGTTAAAAACTATCAGAATAGTGTTTAAAAAAAGGCAGAGAAATGTGTGTTGGTGGCGTTGGTGCTGAGTCAGAACGGTTAAAGTTGTGATACATTAAATAAAATACGTACTTACACACTGCTGGGTCTTACGCAGGTATGTAAATTAGATACTGTAAGAATTACATATTAACTGGGTCAAACACAGAGTGTCTTGTCAGGTGACCAGGTGGACACACAAAAAGCTTAACAGATTAGAAATGGCATGTTTTCTCTTACTGCGTATGTCACTTCTCTCCCTTCAGTTTTAACTGTGTTTGGCTCCAGGCTGTTGGCTGTGACCTCAGCAGGTACTCACCTCTGCTGACAGCGAGGAGTGTAAGATAGGTAGAGCATCTGACACACACACACACGTAGCCTTTCACCTACTGGGATATATGTTACTCCCATCCCAAGTCAACAGACTGGATCCATGAACTGGAGGCAGGGGTGTCAGCAAAGCTCATGTTTAGGCCCATGTCAACTGCGTCACCTGCTAACCCGTTTGCCCTCGAGATAAACCCTACTGGTTTGAACAACATGTCTCACGCATTTGCAACAGTGTAGTATATTCCAGAGTTTTTCATTATGACTGTAGTGTGCAGCTCAGTTAGTTGTTTCTGTTCACAGGGGCACTGAATACAGTTTTGGTCTTTGCCAAGCAATTGAGGCAAGAAAAGTCATTTTATACAACCAGAAAAATGAACATAACAGCTGCTGAATTGTGAAAGAGTAACTGTCTGCAATGTCTCCCTAAATTGGTTTGGTTGGTGTTTTCAATTTCCTCTCTGCAAACTATTAAACATGTATTATAGTGTCACTAAACAATTCCTCTGTGTTCCTTTTTCCTCAAAGTCCAAATGCTCTCAGAGGAAAAAAACATCTAAAAATGAGAATAGGAGGCACAGCTCTGTTGTATTTTGAATGTAGTCTATAGTTCATCTAGACAAACTATGCCAGTTGTTTTAATGCCAAAACACAAGAAAAGGCTTGTACAAACAGGAAAACATCTTCCCTAAAAGGAAAACAAGAAAGAAAGATGACAGACAGAAAGTTCTGATGTGAAACCAGAAGCCATCAATTAAAGATCCTCTGGTTCCTGAGGCTTCAAAAGTTAGAAGACTTTGGTTATGTAAACAAAGACTCTTGATTAGACATGGGGAGAAAACTTGCACTGGGCATGTTGTGGCACGAGTGCACTCCAGACAGAGGCTTGTTGAGAATTTACTTTCCCTTATGGGATTATGGGATCTCAGTTTATTATGATTTCTTTTTTCTTTTTTTTTTAAGAACTAAGAAGGGGCTGCGATTCAGGTTGAAAGAAAATCACAATTACATTAATTTTCAACAGACCAAATAAATGAATTTCCAGATATAAAAGTAAAATCCACTTCACATTGACCGGATATCGGCCTAAACTGCTTAATTCAGCCTCAGTTTATCAGTCACTGAAGGCTCTCGCTGTACTCTCCCCTTCCGTGTGAGTACAGACTGCTGCTGCTACACTCTGAGGTACACTGTGAGGTAATAAGTAAACAGAAACCTTTACAACTCTCTGCTTTGCCCTTCTGGTTTTAAACCTGGGAAATGTTAAATTGTAGGCTGAATTCACAGCCAGTGTGTGACAAAGCTAGGCCGCAGCTGAGGATGCAGTGCATAAACAAGCAGAGGCAGAATGAAAGGGAAGAATCTGCCCACCATCACCCACCATCCACTAAGACCACGTAAACTCATGTGGCAGGCAGGTTTTCTTCACACAAACCACTACAAACTATATAGGCTTAACACAGAAGTACAAGACTGACACAAAATGCTCATATGGATGATGTAGGTTCAAGAGTTGCATCCATATCAGCTCCTGGGGTGATGTTCTGTAGCTGAGTCTAGCGTTTTACATTTATTGGATAGCTGATAGTATGCAAAGTGACAGGAAACATGAGACAAGAGAGGAGTATGCAAAAAACACAAAGATAGTAGTTCCCAACCTTTTTTATCCAGTATACTACCAGTAGCTAACTTTTTACCTGACCATTTACCTTACTTTTAGCTAACTCTTTCAACCATTTATCCATGACGTCTATTGCTTTTTCACCATTTATCCATTATGTACAATGACAATAAAGCCTATTCTATTCTATTCCTATTCTATTCTATCTTTATCAGCCGTTAATAAATTCCATTTAGCTATCTATTGAAACCGTTGATCAGTTTCTTTTAGCTAACTACCTGGACTTCTCTGCTTGCTTGCTAACAAGTTTTCATGTGTGCTCTGAATCGCAAAACATAGTGTTCAGGTGGTAATGCTGGCTGAATATGTGGGTAAATTCTAAACAATGAAGTACCCCTGGTTGGGAGCCACTATGCACCTGAAGTAAAAATACACTGAAACTCATATAACCATCAAATACAGAGCTATTTGGCAGGTTATCCTGTAACCCTTTCCAAATCTATTCAAGTCAAGTGTTTGTTAACCAAACAATCGCTCTGCCCAACTCAAACATTTACTTTTATTTATTTTATTTTTTTAATGTTCTGCATTTTCTCCTTGACAACGTCTGTTAACTTGTAGTTTGGGAGTTGGTTTGGGTGACGGCTTCAATAGGACTGTCGAAGCTAACTCACTGCATGATTGCTGGGCCTACAAACTCTTGGAAAAACAAAACAAAAAGTATTATTGTATTATCAATTTGAGTATAATTATTTTAATATCAGATTAATATAGTATTATAATCCTCATAATGTGTGTTTGGAGCCTGATGGTGAAAAAACCTGCGTATCACAGCATCAGACACGTATTAATGTCTGCAGTACTCCCAGCCATTCTTACCTCTGACATGTCGTGGACCAACAGCAGAGGGACGGTGACAGTGGTGATGTCATGTGTACAGCAGACCTTCAGTATGTTTCTCAAGCCCATTATGGCCGGGTCGCGTGCAGTGATGTTCCCTGATCGGACGTTGTCATCCACGCACAGGTGGAAGACAACATGGACCTCTGACAGGTTGGAGTGTCGCGAGATGTAGAACTCACCTTGAGGAAAAGAAGAAGCAGGTAAATCAAAAGATGGAGAGAAAAAAATGATACACAACTTGTGCGGTCTAAAAATAACACTACTGAATAATGCATCAGTGATTTGTGCAATAACATATTGATTGACCATTACCTGGTAAGATATTAGAGGGATTTCTTTCAACATTTTTGCTCTTATCATCACCTCCATTCCTTGGGATCTCTGTAAGAAAATAACAATAAAATAAAAACAAATCACAACCAGGTTCAGTATACAAGTGGTGAAAGTATCTTATAAGGATCCCTAATGGCAACGACAGCTGGACTTTCCTTGAAAGGTTTGTAAGCTAGCAAGCCTGTTTCTATATACAGCTCTACTCTATGAACCACTATGCCGTGTTATGCTGTGATAAGGATCTAGACACAACTTTTCGTTGACATATTAGCAGTGATGTAAAGTGTCTTCTATTTCCTGACTCTTTAATCCCCCTCTCATACTGCTGGCATGTCACTGACATTCTCCAACTATGTAAAAAGCCTTGGAGTGCAAAGTGTTTGTACTGCAACACTGTTATAGTCAAGTGTATAGTTATGCTCCCCTTCGGTTCAATCTTTTGAAGGGAGCTTAAATTATGGAGTCAAAATAATAGATAAGGATGTTCTTTCTCATTTTGCTAAAAACAAGCCAGGTAAAGAGATAAACTTCAAAGTGAGTATATTCTCTATATTGAAAGAAAAAAGCAATTCTAAGATGATACAACAACTTGTATCATGTAAATGTGTACCACTGTGGCACTGCTAAAGGCCATGGGTAACAATATTAGTCAAGCATTTTATAATGCATGCATAGCAGGCTAAAAAATGCATCCTGGCTGCCTAGAAAAATCTGTTTAATTCAGACACTGGCTGTCCAGGTCACTAGCTACACTTTTAATTATATGGTGAAGTGTACATCCAGGATAAGAGTGGTGTGACCCTCAGCCTCACAAAGCTTGCCTTTCTCTTTACTAATCCTCTTCCAGTGTTCTGTGTACATTACAGCTGTGGTTGAAATGAGAAAGTGCAGCCAAGAGTCTAACCAGGTTGGTCTTTCTGCTTGCTGCTCCGCTGGGCTCTGGCATAGAGCACCACCTGCTGCACCTCCTCCAGCTGCTCTTCCAGACAGGGGAAGTGGAAGTCTGTACACTCCTTCGCCACAGTTGCAAAGTCTAGAAGTCAGCACAAAAGAGGCCAGGAATTAAATTATGAACGAAAAGTGCCTCACTCCTGGAACCAAATGGCTAAATCTAGCCAGCGCTTATCTCTGTGACTCCACACTTTAACAAAATCAATACATACTTAGTGGTGAATGGAGGGCCTAGTCTTTAAACAACACATTTCAAGAGGTGTGAATAAATAGTGTTATTCTCTCTGTAAAGGTGACAGACAATCAGAGTGAGTCATAAGTAGGACCAAAATAAAAATAAATTCACTGATGCCAAAATATAAAAAAGAACTGCAGGAATTATTGTGGAATGGGTAGGAATGATGAATCACCTAACAGCCAAAATAAAGGTGTATCTTTTCAGTATGAATTGCCCACATGAAAAGAAAACACATTTATGATGATCACCAACACATCACATTATATTCAACATGTCCCCTTACCTCTCTTGATGCCGCTGTAGGAGTTGACCCTGTTGTCAACCAACAGCACCAGACCACAGAGTGAGGAGGAGTACAGCGAAAGGGCCGTCTGTAGCCGCCGCAGCTTTGCTCCGCTGCTCCCGTGCCGGCGGTGTTTACAGAAATCCAGCACATCTGCCCGGACCAGCCGCAGGTTGTGCATCGTCTTCAGTTGTGCTCCTGGTCAAAAAAATAGCAAATATACGAAAAAACCTACACGTGGTTAACAGGAAAATCAATTAGAGATCACATCTACACTGCATTAATAAAAATATCCAGACTTAGGGTACCACAAAAATGGACACTGGTATGTCAGTCATCACAAAACTATGTATGAATGCTAGCAAAGGATAGCATGTTAGATAGAGGTCAATCACCTAGGTGTATGGTGAAACTCTCCTCCAGCTGAGGCTGCTCCTCAAACATCCTAGCTCCAGAATCTGCAAGCTCTGACAGCTGGTTGGGCTGCACCTTAATCTCCTCACTGGAAATCAATCATGCGAACAAACCAATCAGTCAAGACAGCTATCAAATACAGCTTAAACAACACATGTTTTATAGGCTCAAGAAAACAAGAGAAATAACTGGAGTTTCATCCCAAGAAAAAGTGATATGAAATGCCCGAATTATGTTTTAATATTTTATAAAATATTGTAACAAGACATTACTGACCAGATAAGGCACCTTTCAATTTTACTTTCAGCTGTAGTTTTTGTGTTTACTTACTAAAACAGGAAATAATGTAGTACACAATTTGTTTATACACGTGTCAGTTTTAAGGATTTGTTTTTTTTGTTTCAGCACTTTTTCAAAACAACTGAAAATAAATAAACAGAAAAATGCATATTTATTATGTCCTCAGAGTGCTGATGCAGTAGTATTAAGTTCCACCTACACATAACAAGATAATGATATTCATCATTAAGAGAAAATAATGCAGGGTCAGCACATTGTCTGAGAAGCTCTTAGCATACACGTCTTGCTGGTTTTAATGGAATAACCAATATATGCAGGGGAAGAGCGTAGGACCTGAATTTAAACCAGAATTCTATGGTACTACATTACTGTTAACTCCTGTTAAGATTTTTTCCACTTCTTATCCCAAGATGCCAGTCATCGTTGATACTGCAGAGCTAAGCATCAGTCAAACTAAGATGAGTTTTTGACCTCTTGTAATCACTTCAATTAATATGTAAATGTACCCTGTACTTCAAAAAGCCAGCAGACGTGTGGTGTTTTGGATTAGAACTGCTGTAGAGATCCTGTTAGTGAAGGGCTGATCTGACTGCGAGCAAAGATCCTGATGGAAAACAGAGGCACTTTTCCAGTCACACAGGTCACATGAGGGATATTTAAGTATTTTATTTATTCATTTCATGTCATTTTATGGGATCAAAACTTATTCTGTTAACATTTAGATTCTACCATTCAGCTGTGTCTTACCTTGTCTTCTTAGTTTTTGTATTTTAATCACCCTATTTTATCTGTGTAAGACTAAGTATCACCCTGCTTCTATGCTTAATCACTGTACAAATAAACTTAAGGTGGAGTTAAATCTCAAAGCCTAGACAAGCCCGAGCCTCTGCGCCAAAGGCATACTGTCGGTGGATAAAGATGAGTCGCTCCGTTGCTGTCTTTTGACAATCCCACTACGAGCTGCTGCATCTGCAGATTTCATTCATCTGTGTCGGCACAGCAGCTTTTCTTTTTCTAACAAGAGTAAGCACCTAAGCACCTGACTCCAGGGTTTATTATCTTGAATCAACAATTTTTGCTTTACCCTCAGATTTGAAAAACTAAGTGGGATTGTCATAGAACTGAAAAAGTCTGTTCATGTGCATACAAGCGTAAAGTAAGCCTCCGGATATCAGAGATGTGTACACGTACAAAGATTATGCTTCAGTGTACACACAAGTATAACATGTTAACAGACTCTTCTTCTGACATTATACACAAACACATATACACAACTCACTTTATTTTGCTGCTGTTGTTGGATTTCTGCAGGTCCTGGTGCAGTTTGATGACCCACTCCTGGTACTCCTGCTTTTGAATGCCAGTAACTTGCTTCAGTTCACTGGCCCACTTGTTCTCCAGCACCTGTTTAAAGGAGAGAACATTCAAACACTGAGGAACTTGACAGGACTGAAACATGACTGGAGCACACAAGATATTTTGACTAAATAGGCCAGGCAAAATCTGAACCTGTAAACTGAGAATTCACTAACTGAATCCCCTGATATATCAGTGGTCAAATAATATCTTTGGCTATGCAATGGGATCACGGTACACCAAATTTTAACACAGCTACAAACTGCAGAGGACTCAAACTTCTTTTTTACCTGCTGTGCATCAAAGTGCTGAGATGCCACTGCATTTACATCCTGGTCACTCAAAGTATTCCCCAGCTCGTGCATCACCTTATCCATTTCAGCTGCTTGCCTGCCAGACAGAAAAATATTATATTACATTTACCAACTACAGGATTTTATTATAATAGATATGTCATTTTGACAGGAATTGAAAAGCTTAACTACCATTCAATCCACCCAGCCTATATTTGTGCAAAAAAAATGTGGTAACCTCGGGTGCATGCTTGCATGTCAACACTCTCCTGATATATCAGAAAGTAACATGACTACAGCAGGGGTGTATGAGCTTGTGTCATAGCAGATCCCAAATAAAAAACGTGAAATGTAGTGACCACACAGTAATTTACTAAGTAAAAAATGCTTCTTCTTTTGTCCCATTTCTATGTGTTTGTAACTTGTTATGTAAGGTCCACTTGCTGACTTGACTCAAGTCAGTTGTGACACCAGAGAAAATTTGATGGCACTGATGACGCAGGATTACATCACCACAACTCTCCATTCATTTTGTGTTTTTTGTCAATCCATATGGCGTCATGCTCATAGCTCTTGGTTCGCTGGTAAAAATTCTGCATAAACATGGACTGGACCAGGATTAAAAATCAAGAATATCTATTTTTTTCCCTGGCAGAAGTCGAGTACAGCTTTCCACTCTGTGAACTCACAATTCGATTCCAGGCAATATTCCCTAATACCAACCTCTCTTGAAGCTTCTTAATCTCCATGTCTCTCTCACTGATGAGCTCAGAGATGCTAACAAAGTAGTTGTGCTCCAGGTTGAGCAGAGTATCTGAGGCAGGGGAGTGGATCAGCTCATGGTAAACATCAGCAAAGTCCTCATCCCAACTGGGTTCTTCAGGCCGAGCATGCTCCAGTGTGGTCTGAAATGGTGACAAAGGAAAGAAAATTACTACTCTAAAATGACAAAAAAAACTTACATTTCTAAGTGATTACAAAAACACAAACTAATACAACCACCACAATGCAGAGTTGCTTTATTGTATGACACATCGTTGTGAGTGATGAGCTGCTGCACACGCTGTAAGTTTAAGTGACCGGCGAGAAGCTGACTTAGTAAAAAGGAGGAAAACAAAATGACAAATATTCACTGTGTTGAGAGGAAGACAAATGAGGAAGGCAAAATGCAATGTCAACACATTTAAAAGGTTTTGCTCAGCTCAATAAACTAGGGCAGTTGATGATCCATAATTAGAAAAGCAACAGAACAGTATTCAGAATCTGAAGCTTCTCTATTTATACAGGCTGAGGAATCTTCAGGCCACAAACATGATGGATGCTGGAAAGCCTCCATGTGTATTTCTGTGTGACTGCAGTAAAATGTTGAGGGGTAGCCAGTCCTAAATGTCGTAAATGTCCGAGTGCAGTGGGCCAGAGGGGCTTCACAATGTGAGCTAAGGCAGCCGCCGTCGCTTTATCAACTTAAGTGACAGCTGAGTGTCAGTGTGGTTTTGTGTAAAACCAAATGATCTTATTGAACATCTTTAAACATGAAATAAGAGACATTCACTTTCAAAGAAATGCATGAGTGGACATACCATACTTAATTTGATTAGAAAACCACAAGGTCCACTCTACATCTCACTAGGCTGTTTGTTTTGTATTGATCTGTAATATAAAAGTGATGACTCCAGTCTCAAATATGTGAAACCACCACCGCATATTGGATCTCTGGGAAGAAATGCATCAAAGTGTAACCAAGTGTAATGAGCAAGAGAGACATTAAACGCAGCACGTGGGCTTATGTGATGAGATTTTTTTTCTTCTCCAGAACTCATGAATAATCAATTTGTGGGTGCTGCGCTACTTCTGTTTGAATTACTTTAATGATCCATGACCACCCTGATGTTAGCGGGAGCATTCGAGGACACTTCCGAAACACTGTGCTACTACAGAAACATGGAGTAGTGGATATGCGATCAGGGAGCGTTCAGCAACCAGTGTCTGAAATTAACTTTCTGGAACACCTGCCAAGAATAAAGCATGCTGTCCACATTATTAATAGACATTTTTCACAGAAATATATGCCTACACAATTTAGGAAATTTGTATATAGAATCAAGTAATGTGTCCGTCTAAAATATCATCCTGATCATTATAATTGCAAAACAGCATTTTTAAGCTACCTCACCCACACAAACTACATAAACTGAAGCTGAAATGTTCATCCAGCTGGTAAAAAGGAGGAAAGTGTATAGAAGTTTAGAAGCCATGTGGAGTTTTTCTTGTGATAGTGATAAGCATGAATGCTAATTTTGTAATATACAGTAATTCTAACTCTAGATATTTGAATGTAACATGTCAAGTTTGTTGATCCATTACAGGGACAGCAAACAAACTCAGTCAACTACTCATGTTTAGAGCATTACCCTCCAATCAAATTCTATCTTTAAAAAATTATATATACTTCAGTTTACAACAGCCACAACTTTATGCAGTGTCAGAATGACTGAATTCAACTAAGTCATGTAAATAAAAAAACAGATGTTCAGGCACCACAGCCACCTTTTCAGTCATAAATGTGAGCGACACTGACAAAAGCAAACAAATCCAAAAATGTATCATGACACCAAATCTGAAAAAGAGTTATCGTATTATCACCTCCACATAAGACCTGGTCCACGCATTGGTGAGTTGGTTTACATCTACATTTCCTGTGGTGAGTCTCTGCAGGGCCAGCTCTGCCTCTCTGTCATAGTCCAGGATGGTCTCATTCTCAATGAAGTTGGAAAGTGAGGTTTTTAGCTCTATTGGAAGAGATGCAAACACAGCAAAAACAAGTCATTTAAAAACTATTTTCAATTCTGTGCAAGCCAAATAGTACACTGCAAAATCAATGGGCTGGTTACGTTCCATCCGTTTAAACTTCAAACTAACAGCATGCCTGCTGGCAACACTGTCTCTTTCCCAGGATCTTTCCCAAGATGTGCAGAGCAAACTCATTTCACAAGACTCAGTTCAAATAAACTGAATCAGATTTTTCTTGTCCAGCTGTGTAGATGGATTACAAATTTTAGTTTGATGATACAGAGCAGTTAGTTGAGGACAGGTAGTCCTCCAGCAATCTGAAAATACCAATAATAGTGATTATGATTTTTCCTAAATTCCTGTATAAAATGGGGTTGCTGGAATTTAGACCTAAGATTTAAAGATGAACAACACTGAATTTGCAACTTAAGAAAAAATAAAGCATGCAAAGTTTTAAAACAGAAACTGTAAAATATTGTTCTTAAAGTCCCTTTATGTATTAACTGCAAAGTTTTATTTATGTCCTTCTCTGTCTAGAGTTCATTATACATGCATTATATGGGGTAGCACATAATATAATTGGTATAATATACTCCCTATACCCTATAGAAACACATATTTAGGACAAGCCAACATAAAGTGTATTAGTAAGGTCTTGGGCCACCAAGAGCTGCCATAACAGCCTCAACGTGCTTGCCATTGATTCTACACATTTCTGGAGCTCTACTGGAGAGATGAAACGCCATTCTTCTAAAAGATATTCGCTGGTACGAATATTCAGTGGTTGAGATCATTTGACGGGTTACCTGGTGATATATCTGGTGATACAGAGTATAGTGAGTATACCAAGACATACAAACACACAAGTTCTGTAACTTGTCCCTAAATGGATTGTTTTTTTATGGAGAGTAGCATTCTCACCATTTTCTATATAGCAGGGTATTTTATGCAGCAGCATCAGGCGTCCATGAAGGTCACTGATGTTCTCTTGAACAGGGAACTTGAGAGGCACTTTGAGGACACAGTTGTGTTTTCCTGCCCTGAACTCAAACACAAACTCCTTCTCAGCAGTACTGCCCGGTTTGCCTTTGTTCTTCTTCATGGTCACAGCTGAAAAATAGACATAGCAACAGTGAAACAAGACTGGAAGTCATTTAATACTACGTTTCTGTGTCAGAGCAATGTTCCATGTCCAAAGTTGTCCACCAGTCACCAGATGATAAAACTTTGGAGTCTAGTGGACTATTATTAAGTTAAGAGTGAGGCCTTTCATCAACATGGACACGCATATACCGCCTCCTCATTATTACATCTACAAATTTATGAAATTAACAAGGTTGACTAAGTGTACTGTGTGAAAAAAAAATCCACACAGTACAAACAGTAAACGCAACACAGTGAGACCAATACTTTATCATTAATACCTTGTTCTAGCCTAACTGGCAACGAACAAGTGTTTTTGCGGACAATATGTTTAATAGCTGAATGTAATCACTGCTTTCTGTGAGCTACGTTTAGCCTGTTAACGTATATGGAGAATTAGCTCCACGTTAGCTAGGAGTACAGCTGACGTTCATGAACCAAACGAAAAAAATAAGAGCGAGACACTTTGTCGTGAACATGGCTAGCTGGCTGCGGGGTTTTGGTTTATTTGGTTAATATATAAATCTGATAAGAGGCAGACCTACCTGAGTATGAATGAACAGTATTTCATGTATTTCCTGTTGCAAGTCCAGAGCTGCTGTTTGGTTCAGTCAGCTGACTGCTTCAGGGCAGTCGGTAGCAGTGTGACACCAAAAGCACTTTCGTGTATTTCGTGGTTATGTTTATGTTTTTCATTGTATATTGGATATGCGATAGTATGTGTCTACAAGCTTGAGAGGTTTACAAACCCTATATATCTTTTTTTTATTTGGTTTGTTCTCTTTTACGTACAAAGCAGTTTTTCAGAGCCACGAATCTATTGAGGCCAAAGCGAAATTTACGAGAGCCTTCTCCTTGGTCACTACCTCCCCCTGCTGGCCAAAGATGAACGGTCTATGAATGAGTTACATATTTTTTAAGTTACACACACCAAAACATTAGGTTAGGGAACAATGACGTGGACTAATTAAGATAAATCATCATGATCACCATTCAATCAATATTTTTTTGTAGTCTCTTAATGATAACGTTCCATATCTTCACTCCATCATCATCATCATCATCATCATCATCATCATATCATTATTTTTTAGTCCCACAATGGGGAAATTTACATCGTTGCAGCAGCATAAGTGATTGAAAAGATAGAAAGACATAAATACAAGTAAGGGCAAGATAAAAACAAGATAAGGCTATAAAAAATATACACAATAGTATAAACATGACAACGTAATAAAAAATATTAACAGAAGAGCAATATACACAGGACTTTATACATAGACAGAAAATGGATACAGATATTGCACATTTGAAAATGGAATTTCACACAGTGAGTGACTGATAGCGGCTGTTTTGGATTGATTAAAGTGCAGAAACCTAGTGAAAAATGGTCCATGTGGGTATGTGGTGTATTAGGAGCAGTGCTGGTTGTAGAGTCTGACAGCAGCAGGAAGGAAGGACCTGCGATACCTCTCCTTCACACACTTTGGGTGAAGCAGCCTATCGCTGAAGGAGCTGCTCAGTGCTGTCAGACTGTCCTGCATGGGGTGGAGCTCGTTGTCCATCAGGGATGATAGCTTTGCTATCATCCTTCTCTCACCCACCACCTCCACAGGGTCAAGGGGGCACCCCAGGACAGAGCTGGCTTTCTTGATCAGCTTGTCCAGTCTCGTCCTGTCCGCTGTCGAGATGCTGCTGCCCCAGCAGACCACTCCATAGAAGATGGCTGATGCCATAACAGTGTCATAAAAAGTCCTCAAGAGTGCCCCCTGCACTCCAAAGGACCTGAGTCTCCTCAGCAGGTAGAGCCTGCTCTGAGCCTTCTTGTAAAGTGCAGTGGTGTTGTCTGTCCAGTCCAGTCTATTGTTCAGCTGAACACCCAGGTACCCAGATGTCACCATCTCAATGTCTCTTCCCTGGATGTTCACTGGTGCTGGGGGGGAGTGTCTGCTCCTGCAGAAATCCACCACCAGTTCTTTGGTCTTCCCTGCATTGATCTGGAGGCAGTTCCGCAGGTACCAGTCCACAAAGTCCTGCGTCAGTTCTCTGTACTCCCTGTCATCCTCATTATTATTATTATTATTATTATTATTATTATTAATAATAATAATAATAATAGTAATAATAATAATAATAATAATAATAATAATAATAATAATAATAATGATGATGATAATAATAATAATAATAATAATAATAATAATAATAATAATATACAGCATAACTTTAATTACAAGTTATATGTATGTATCTCAGTTCAGTGGATCTGTTTGCCAGATCAGTGAAGTTGAATCTCTGTGGGTTTAACATACAGGCTCTAATTAAATTCCATCAGGCTCAAAAAAATTTTAATATACCAAAATGATAGAAATCTGATGGACACGTGTTATTGAAATAAAAGCTTCAGCATTCCTTTTGACAGTGATACTACGATGTGCAAGCATCTGTACTCTAGGCACAGTTTGGCCAGGGGATAGTCCTGCACCAAGCCAGTGAGAAGAATAATAAGAAGAGAATAGACAGGTGGCTCATCACAATTAGGAAAGGATTCATATTTCTCATTTCCATTTCAAACAAATACGAGGCTCCTGTAGTGAACAAAGGGTAGCAGGGATTTACCAAAGCTGACTCTACTGTTTGGTGTGTTTTTTTTCTCATATCTTTATCTTCGAAACTTCTCCTTCTTGCCATTCAATTAAGAGTGTTTTATTAGAGAGTTTATTAGTACCTATTTTATATAGATCAAAACTGTTGTTTATGAATTTGCTTGTTTGTTTATCTAACTCCACAAGCAACAACTAAAAGACACTAAAGTAAGTTTAATATTATAAAATATATGATTTATAAGTGTATTCCGTACACATAGTAGCTTATGTAGAAAATATAAAAAAGTAAAACCATGACTTATGAATCCATTCAAAATTGTGTGATTTTTTATTTATTTATTTATTTTTACATATATTGTACAAATACATCGTATTCAATGTGTGTGTGTTTGTGTGTGTGTTGCGCCCGCGTGCACACGCATGTGTAGTGTAAACGTATGCGTGCTCGTATGCGTTTTCTTTAAGTTTGAGTAGGTAAGGGCGCGTGTAAAAATAGCCCTCCTATAAAAATCCGGAAAGCCCTTCTTTTTACTACTCTAAAAACGAAATATAAATTAATCCTTGCAGTATACTAACCTTTCACGATGATATAACAGACCGGTGGATTGGGAGATATTTTATTGACCTCACAAGTTTTCATAAACATGCTCTTGCTCTGTTACACGCTTTTGAATTGATCTGAGTATTTGCAGATGCTCCCCCCAACGGTTGAAACGTCCCGTCATACCTCGCGTGGCCAACGGCTCTCCACGGAAAGCTGGCTCATTGAATTATCGTACACAGCCTGTTCAGCTCGATTTAGTCAAATAATTTGGAGCAAACCAGGTCGGACTAGCTCATTAAACACCGGTTACCTGCCACGCGCTTCCCCGGCTTTCTGTTTGTCTGTTTGCGGCGGTGGGGCGTGCTTTCCTGGGCTCGCTGGCTGGGTTTGGTCGGGGAGGCAGGGGGAAGTACGGAGCTGGTCCCGAGTGATGATGGAGCTGGAGTCGGCCAGTAACAGAGGCGAACTGGGAGCAGTGGGGGATTCGCTGCAGCCACAGACCCCGAGCAGGCACGAAAAGAGCCTGGGACTGCTCACCACCAAGTTTGTGACTTTACTGCAGGAGGCGAAGGACGGAGTGCTGGATCTGAAAGCTGTGAGCATGCAGCCCAAAGTCTTTGTTGTTAGCTAGCACATGTCATTTTGAGCCTACTCGCTGTCGTTAGGCTACATGCACTTTCGCTAGCTTGCCCATTAGCCTAGCCTAGCTGTGTGACAGGCTAATTTGAATGGGTGATACCTTTTTGCTCATGGTTTTGTAGTTTTAAACACCTTTGTTACTTTTACATTTCCGCTCAAATGCTGTGTCGTCGTGTTCTTACGTTTCTCAAAGGAGAACAAAGTAAGGTTTCAGAGTGAACTTTGAGAAGACTTGTCAACTTCTCAGACTCTGCCCCCTGCAGATTCACAGTTTAAAAAGTGGGTCATCTTTTGTCGTTTCCCTCAGAGCTAACGCTACTGCATCTTCACACATGAACAGTTTGTTTCCTGATAATGTCGTGGTCGTTAAACGACATGTACTGACTCAGTTAGTTTTCAGTATTGATTCAAAAACCACATGCTTTTTACGACAGTGCATTAGCTTTTCAGTCATAAGTACATGAAATAATTTTAAATCTCTACTACAGTCTTTAGTTATCATCATCCTCTTAATAAGCTGATCATATATTACATAAACATCCCCACAAAACTACTCGATGAGAGGTCTGTTAGTATCAGAGTTTCTCAAGATTCTCAAGACAACAGTGTTGGGTACATAATGATCGTTGCCCACTTTGCAGCCAGTGCCACTAAGCCTTGAACTCATATATTGTAAAATGAGGTTTCATCTGAGGCCCAGACTTATCAAAACATGTTAATACACCAGTCAAATTGCAGTAAAAATAGAAACATTGTAAGGGACACTGCCATCCATGTTTTTTTTTAACCAAAACCAGAGAACCAGATGACGGCTTGACCAGCCAAGCATTACTTTGTGTAACAGAACAGTTTCTTTTTCACTGTGACCTCAGTGACTTGGCAGACAGATTGGCTTCATAGCTGATGACACTCATGGTGGTACTGTGCTTTGCTGATAATAAAACTACCAGTCTCTCATGCTTTTTTCTTTCTCTTTCACTCTCATTTTAACCTCTCCATAAAAACACTTGAAACACTTTATCCTAGACAGAAAAAAGATTAACTTCATGTTTTGTTCTTCTATTATCTGATATTAGTTAAAACGTTGGGTGTGATACTTCCATTATAACACATATTTTAGACTCTGTAAAGACTTTAATAAGAGAGTTGTGACTTAAATTTGTTTTGTACTTAAAACTGAAACTCTGCTGGAGTCTGTTTTGTTGACACCTCTGGAAAAAGTAAAACACAGCCATGACAGTTGGCACGCTATAATGAAGGGTTATGTATGGGTATTAATTTCAGGCCATGTACCTCTGTCACCTGTGGCTCCCACAGCCACTCTGAATTGTAAGCCTTTGTATGTTATGTGAACTATTACATAAAAGCCTGTATAGTTTATTAGCTATCATTCAGCAGGTCTGTGACTCCAGTTCACCCACAAGGCCTGCTGAAGCCTGACTTATCAGCACCAGCCATATGGTTAACGTTAGTTTGTTAAACACCAAGAGGTTGGGATGGAGGTTTAAATGACACCAAGATGGGTGGTGAAACCTTATGATTTTTGTTGCAGGGCACTGATCCCGTTGGCACAGATAAAGCAGTCCTTCTTTGTATATACTGTTAACTATAAGCCTACTAAAGGGGATGGCAGTAATCTCTATTGTATTTGTCATTGCTTTTTTCTTTTCATTCAGGCTGCAGACACCTTGGCAGTGCGGCAGAAACGACGTATTTATGACATCACTAATGTGCTGGAGGGAATTGGACTGATAGAGAAGAAGTCCAAGAACAGTATCCAATGGAAGTAAGTCCACGGCTCATTTTTTTTAGTTTCCAAACGTGGAAAGACTCTCTCCTAATTAGAAAAAAAACTAAATAAACATATTTTTCCATCTAAAATATTGTTTGTGTTCCATGAAAAGGCAAATGTTCATTTTCATTGTAACTGAGGATTTAAAAATTCCTCCACAATTTACATGGCATGAGCTAACAAAATTTATATTTAGGACTTTTGTCCTGATCTGACCTGGTCTTCATCACAGAAATGTAATTGTGGTTAGGTAATGAGAGGGCTGAACTATGTGAAACCATACTGCTAAATACAGTATGTGTCTTGAAAGTACTTGAACCAACCACCACCACTTCCACTTTTTCATGTAGCATGTACATATTATGGCTCTTGATGATTGTCCTGAGGATCACAGTACCAGTCACTGATGTCACATTATCCTTGTATGTGCTTATGTTTGCTTGTGTGTTGATCTGTGTGACAAACATGCTTGAGACATCATGACTATATCTGAGTTGTTATGAAATTACTTATTGAATGGAAGAATTTGAATCATATAAAACAAAGAATTTCAGTTTGCTCATTTAGGTACTTCAGAACTGACCACAGACAGTTTGTGACAGTCTGTTTGTTGTAACTGTTACTTTCCTGTGCATATGGCAGTCAACAAGTAGTTTTCGCACTATAATCATTTCATAACTACGCTATAGTAAAAACAAAACAAAACTGAACAATAGAAAAGTGCCTGTCTTCTGCAGGTGTATTACTACAGCCTCTTGGAGAGCTGTAGATATGAGATTTGTAAATGTACATGGAAATGTCAAAATGGCTTTGCTCAGCATTGTGCATTAGAGTGCAATCAGTTAAGTATTAGTACAGTGACATTTTTGTTGTTGTTGTTTTGGCTCTTAACTCCCAGACTTTGGTTTTGAAATGAAAAAGGATCACAAGGAGCAATGTTCACAAACTATTGTTGCAGAAGGTCTGGAATTATAATGTGTAAATGTGGTTTTAAAACAAACATTATGTCGATCACATGCTGTGGTTAGCAGCATATTTGTCTGAAAAAAGTCTCCTGTTAGCAGCTGTGTCTGTTGTGTCCAAGCTCTAATGCAAGGCAGATGGATCAGTAGTCAAGAGAAAGTGAATGAATCTGCTCAGTTGTATCAATAATAAAACGAAAGGGTGTTAATGAAAAACAGAACGTGTGCTCATGAGTATGTGAAACTGTCTTTGCCTGCTGTCTGTGCATGATGATGTATTTTGTGTCTTTGTATTTCAGGGGTGTAGGTCCAGGTTGTAACACCAGGGAGATAGCTGACAAGCTAATTGATCTGAAGGCAGAGCTAGATGATTTGGCTCTCAGGGAACACGAGCTGGACCAGCAGAGAGTCTGGGTCCAACAGAGCATCAAGAACGTCACAGATGACTCAAACAACAGCCCATATCCTTCACAACACTGTGTTTTAATGTCTGTTACAGCCAGAAACTGTTTTTCAGTGATGTAGCCAACAGTTAGTACTTCTTCAAGCCCAGCCATGAAAAGTGTTATGACATCACTAGGGTCTTTTTTCCCACAGGGCTAAAGAAGACTGTAGCTCTGGTGGAGAAAGATTATACTTGAGATTGTAATAATGTACAAGATAATACTTGTACATTATGTTTTTGCAACCTGAATAGTACTCCTCAAGGCTAGAAAACTGATCTTGACTTGGAAAATTGGTGGATTCTGTCTTTATGTCCTGTGGTACATTCTCTCTGTATATGCTGTCATTTCAGTAGAGCTGTGCCAGCTGTGATAAATGTCCATCTGACAACTATACTACTCTAACTTTCACCTGTTAATGGAAAATATTTAGAGAATTTGTAGGCTCAAATGTTTCTCAGAACAGTGCCAGGTTGCTGTTTACAGAAGTCCGTAGACACTGATGTACAGCCAGGGTTTTTCCTGTGCAGGACTGACTGCCAATTTTATCATGGGGATAACATGCTCCTGAAGAACAAGGACAGCAATCTCAGACTGTGTGACGACATTTTGCAACAAATTGCTAACATGCCATTATGAATTATTTAAATATACCCATTGTTTTAAGCTTTGTGCAAACTCATGGTCAGTATTTAGATATGTGCACGTGGCACTCAGTGGCACAGAGCAACACTAGACACTGTGACAAAACAGTGAAACATATCCAATCTCAACACCATGTGGCATCTCATGGATTACCCTGGGTATACGTCCCCACAGATTCTGCCAGCTCTGTCAGCCACACAGCTCATATTGAGGCCCCCTGTCCTGGTCATTTAAAGGGGCACTACACAGTTTACACAAAAAAGTCTATGAGAACTCATCTTAATAACACAGCTGTATATTAGCTGTATATTGTCTTGTGTGCTTCTGGTAGATTTTTCTAAAGTCTGAGAATATAATCCAGATGATATTTCAGGTTGGGTTTGAGACTATACATTCCTGATGGAAATCCTGCTTTACAAGCTGATGATATGAAGTTTGATGAGTGCATTTAACAGGCAGGGAGGGCCTGTTTTGCTATTTAATTTCAGTACTGGAACTTTTGCGATCCAGCATTTTTTAAACTTGACTCATACTAGAAACTGAGTCAGTATATCTCCACCTCTGCTTCTTCAATATTGACCCTTCTTTTTTTGATTTGTTCCTTGTCCCTAGCTTTACTGAGATGCCATATTGAATTGGAATACCCTATTAATAAATTCTCATCAGTAAATCATTGTGTCCTTGGTTAACCAACAGCTTTTTGGTCATATGTAGTGTGCATGTGCAAAGCTGTGTTGTTGACATATTTCCTAATTTATGTGACAAACCTTTTTATTGTATGGAAACTTAACACATTGATACTATGGCATATGTAAAACATGAGGACCTCTGTGGAGCTTTCAAAGGTATTCTTTTCAGATGCTCTATTCATACCTTGCTGTTTTTATTTTATTTGTCACATTTGCTGACACTTTTCATGGCTCATCATTACCTCTTTTTTGCAGGAGACACACTCCTAGCAATCCGTGCTCCCATTGGTACACAACTAGAGGTGCCCATACCAGAAGCTGTAAGTTGTGTGCATAGTTTGTGTAGCTCAGGCCCACTGCTGTTGTGTCTTGTGTCTCAGACTGGGTTCTTTTGTGTGTATCAAGGTCCTCAACGGGCAAAGGAAATACCAGATCCGTCTCAAGAGTTCATCTGGTCCTATTGAGGTTTTGCTGGTCAATAAGGACCCGTCCAGTGCCTCTCCTGTTGTTTTGCCCGTCCCTCCTCCAGATGACATCCTTCAGAACCTCCCAGCACCAACACCTACCTCCCAGCCAGTCACAGCTGCCTCCACACAGGTACACAGATATTAGCTATCACTGTGCGATTAGCACTATTTATGTATTAATCTGTTCACTGTTGCCTGGATGTTCCCTCTCAAGATGTATTTCTTTATAAAAAGGATGAGAAAAAGACTTGTATCCTAAGACTGCAAATCTTTTCCGTTTGCCTTATTTACGTGACTGTCATATTTGAAATCAATATTGGAAAAGTGAAATCACCATGGAAAAATGATTCCAAACTCTGTTGCCTCGTTCCTTGTATTTTTTTTCTCATACAAATCTTGTTTTCTTCATCATGCAATGTTATGACTGTCCCTTACCCTGCAGGTCCCCAAAGCAGCTCCAGTCACCTCTACAAAACCTGGTCCTGCCACAACATCAGCCACAGCAGCCAACCAGACAATCTCAGTGACAGGTATGGCGGGGGTCCAGAGTTCAGTGAGTGCATTTGAGCTGGGATATTTTTTACACTTGGCCTTTATTACTGTCTAAGAACATTTCATTCTTATCATACAACAGTTTAGTTTTTATTGTTGTATTTTACACTGAGTCATTTGTGACTGTAATATGATACCGAGGGTTACCATTACCTTAGTGATTCACAGCATGTTGTCTCACATTTGTTTTATTTCAGAAGTGACGAGCACCACGCCACTCACCCCAACAACAGATACACCTGCTACAGTCACTCAGCAGCTTCAGTCCTCTGCCTCATTGGATGGATCTGCATCCTCTTCTGCCTCTGCAGTATTTGAACCAATTAAGTCAGATCCCTCTGAATGTGAGTTTTGTATGTTGCTGAACTCTTTTGAACCTCTCGCTCTGTAACATTAACCTTTTTGGAAAAGACAAGACAATTATGTTAATTATTACTAACCAATTTTTTTATTCATCCAGCTACATTTCATGCAAGATGTTGAAACATAGGAAAAATGTGTTATTCATATCATACACTTAACTAGATTATTGTATAGCTGAAAGGTTTGTCTATATTTCCTTCTAGTGCTGGACTTTCCCAAAGAGCTCTCTGAAATGTTTGATCCAACAAGAGGTAAACATTTCTTAAGTTTTTCCTAAATTTGATATTGAAGGGTTAAAAAAAGAATCACTCAGTTCTTTTATCTCTCTGACAGAAATCATGAGTGGAGATTTGTTGGAGGACTTAATGTCATCAGAAGGTAAGTTTGCTTACAGGCACACAGATGGAGAAGCAGATGACAATTACGGTGAAAAACTGAACATGTATAATTAGTATAACGTTTCAGCACATGACCTCCTCCTTTTATTCATCTCATATGTCTCATCTGTTTCTCTGTCTGTTTCACCTCCAGTGTTCTCTCCTCTCCTCCGCCTATCCCCTCCACCCAGTGACCACGACTATATATACAACCTGGATGAGACAGAAGGCCTGTGTGACCTCTTTGACGTCCCCATTCTCAACCTCTGACCCCTGAGATTAAAGTCAGAGTGGGAAACAGTTGCCCTTACACGCTAATCTACCTTCATTTTCTCCAAGTTTTCCCCCTCACTGACAGTGAAGGTGAGAAGAGGTGCAGGAAAGCCAAAACCATCTGATGAGCATTCAAGGACACCTCTGCACTGACACGGTGAGCTCCACCTGGGCTCAGTCAGACAGTAGCTCAATGTACAGCCTCATGAAGAAACACAGGCGAGAACAAAACATTTTATTTACTGCTTTTCCAAGGAAACAGAGTCAAAACAAGTGATAAATAATTATATTTTTGGATTCTTGTGTATTATAAAGCGTTATGTTTGTCTATCAGCTTTCCCGTGAGCGAATGTGTGTAAAGCATACTTTACATAAGTGTGCTTGTCTGTGTGCCCGCATGTGTTTTGTATTGAACGCTCTCTTAACTTGAGTCCAACGTCTCCAGGAAAAAAAGAGAAACCTATCAGGTTAAGAGTCAAAGCAGACTAACGGAGCACAGCCTTTATCACCCGGCAGCTGCTCACACATGGCTTGAATGAGTCCAACACAGCTGGTTAAATATGCACTGTCCTCATGTACATAGAGAATATATATTTTGTATTACCAGCACACAAAACTATTGTATTATTATGAACTACATTGGTGACATAGGCAGAGCAACAGTTTGCAAAAAAAAGAAAGGTACCAGACTCAAATGATCGTACTGTATGTATGAGGTGTATTGTTTTGAATAATGGGACTTGGTCTTGATTAAACCTTTCAGTGTTGAAGTGTTGTTGGTTTTCAGTTACAGAAAGAGGATCTTAATACTAAGCTATTGAGGCCAATAAACTTTGTGATGTAATAAGCCAAGGACCAAAAATGCAGGGTTGGGGGGAAGTTTTAGAATACTACCATTTTACATTAACATTTATAATAAGTTGCTTGTTCAAATTAAAAGTAAAAATGTCTCCTGTAAATACATTGTGACTACCTTGTTCTTTAACTGGTTCAATGTTGGCACTTCTACACTGAGAGGTTTGATGGTCAAAAAAAAAGTTTCATTCTGCCTCTGGACTATTAATATTGGACCTTGCAGATTTTTATTGGCTCTGATTTATACATAACTTATCTGGTGCACGTCAGAGGAGTAGCTTTCCCCCCTTTTCCAAAATGAGTTTTGTGGCAATTGTCTTTCAACTATAATGTATGTATATGAATACCATTGTACTCAGTTAATTTGTATGTAAAAAGACATGTATCTATCTCAGATGTATTTTTACTGATGCAGTGAATATAGTCACCATGTCATGAATTATGATCCTGTTTTTGTATATTTGGCACAGATCCCTATTCAATAGTTTTTACTTTTTCCAGTGTTCTTTCTGTTCATGCTTATCACTCTAAATTTTTCAACTCTAATTATTCTCCCTGTGCAGGGGACAGATGAGTAGCGACTGTACAATATTGATATTATTCGTCTTTCTACGGTGCTTTCTTCTGTAAAATCACTTTTTGTGTAATAATATCCTGTTTTGCCCGGGATGACGTGTATGTATGTACAGTATGTACTGTGTATATCCTTCTCTACCGCTTGTATAGAATAGCATTTATTTTTTATACCTGCTAGATATATTATTACATGACCATTGCTACTAATTTGGGGCTACACTTCACAAAACCTTCTGCTTTATCAAAGCATCCTGTCTCATCATTGCACTTAACATCACTGTGGACAGATTGGTTGCTACTCATCCGCTCCTGGATCAGTAGCTAGTCGCTGTGTTTGGACAGTGTTGTGAGCAGTCAGGAAGTTCAACAGCCCTGGGTTGAATGAATCATGTCTGTGTGCTGGCATGTGAGACTCAACCCTACAGACTGTGTTTAACAGGCTCACTATTGTTAAGCTGTAGTTGCATCAAATGATACAAAATAAACACTTTGGTATTCTTTGTGCATTGTCTGGTTCCCTTGATTTCCTATTTAAGTAATATGCCACATTATTGGTGTGTATCAGTGGGTTTTCTGCCATAGTATATATAGTCATCAAATCTATGTAGTCTAGGTGGATAGTACATTGGGCCTCTGTAAGCTTGTTCATATTCCATAACATTGGAAGTTATGTAATTGCATGGGCAGAATTTGATTTGCTCCACTGTGTAGTGAACTGTAGATTTTGTGGATGTTTGCAGCTAATGTCACACAGCCTCGTTTTTATTGTGCACAGCTCTGTTTTGTAACTATTAATCAAACCTACATAGCTAGCTTTGTGGAGATCTGATAATGTCCAAAAATCTAAAAAGAACTGTTATAGATGAGGGGTAGAAGAAGGTAATAACATTCTGAGGTTAAGACCTATTATTATCACTTCAGCTCTGCTGGTCAATTTAGTGATCGTCTGTATGGATGATGCATCCATTCCATGTGGCCTTTTAGCCCTTAAAACCTCTTCAGTTTATGATGCAAGATGAATGGCTTCATTACATGTAAAGACATACACAACATACAATTGATATATATTGTCAAAACTGCCAGTGGGCACTTCTGTTGTATACCATCCCCTATCTCTTCCTCCCTTCATTTCCTGTCATCTGTGTATTATCAACTCTCTATAATAAAGGCATCAAAATAATCAGAAAGATACTGAAAAAGAAATTATGTCTGTGCAGAAGACAGACATGAACTGTACCTTGATCTTGTGTCGATGTAGTGAAAATACATGTATACAGTATGTAACAACTATGGGAGGAAGGGGGACAGCAGGGGGCAGACAGTTTCTTTCTGGTGCGATATTCTTTTTAAAACATTACTTCCACACTAATACTTGTATCAACGTACACTGGATACGAAGGGTTTTATTTTGAAAGTATAAGCGGGAAACAGTAGTCCTAATCTGGCTAACTTGACTCCAGCCCTCGACTAAACGACTTCAACCAACCCGGAACTTTTAAGTCAACTAATCATTCCTGAAAACTTGTTGCAAGGAATTCCCTCCTGCTTTTCCGATGAGTTCAGATGTTTCTCTAAGGAAAAAGTAACTTCTAGAGACTGAGGGGTGTTCCTTCTGAAGGAAAAAGGCCATTGCAAATGTTTCTCGCTCCGACTGCGGCGGTTCCTGCAGGACAGTAGCCCTCGACTTGTCTTTTCAAACCAGGTAGGACGCAGTCTGGGGAAAAAAGCTCTGCAGCTGCCTCTCACATTTCTTTCACAAACCTGTCGCTTTTCCCAAAACTTTGGCTACAGCCATAGCAGTGGTAAATTAGTACTAACGGTTTGGATGCTATTTTGACATTTATTTGCACTCACTCGTTTACTTTAACTTTTAACGTTAACTTTAATACTTAGTTTTGTGTAGAAAATTTGCAGCAGCACATGACTTTACTCAACTAACCTGTGGTATACTGTAACACTTATATTTATTTGGGTAAAACAGAGTTGTGTTATTGTTATAAATAGATTACATACTGTACATGCAGTGTATTTCTTTATTTTGAAAAATTCAAAGTCAGATTCCACTAAATCTCAGTCGAGGTATTACCCCAATATATCTTTTGTTTTATTCATATACTTGAGATATACCAAGTTTGTGTGTGTGTGTGTGTGTAGTAGTAGTACCCTGTCAGGTTAGGAATTTCAGGCAGCTGAGAGCTCCCCCTTTACACACACACTCCCACAGAGGGGAGGGGAGGGGAGGGGAGAGGAGTGTCAGTCCAGGGGGTCTGAGACACACATTGGGCCTGCAGGCTAACAAAAGGTCTGGCCGTGCTTGTGGTTTTAAGCTTAATGAAGCTGACTGCTCAGAGAACAATACAGGCACTGACAGCTGCTGATGAACATGTGGATGGACATTTCATTTTACACCTATCTAAAATGAAAAGTTTTAAAATCATCTCCCCCTTACTTTTTAAGAGTGTGATTTGATAGGTCTGTCAAATGGAGGTTATTTTGTCAGAGGGGAAACAGTCTTTTTATAGTGCTTATAACAACTATACATTCATGCCTAATGAGGTCTTCCTGTATTGTGGCTATCATAACTTCCTTTATTGTCATTACCAGACAATACAGAAAGAATTTATCAATTTGATGTCCGTCTAACAATAGTGCACTACAAAAATCAAAAGTGCTTTATTTCCCAGAGGCCATGGTGATGTCTCCAAATTGCTTATTTGATCCAAACCTAGTTCAAAACCCAAATGTGTCTGGTTTATTATCATAGAAAAACATTTAGTTAAGAAATTATCACAAGTAGGTTTTTGAAAATGTAATTTTAAAAAATGATTCCAATGATTAATTGATTATCAAATTTGCTACCAATTAATTTTCTGTCAGTCAGTTAATCCATTGTCCACAGCTTGTTTCAGCTCTAGAATTCAGTAATGGTTACATTTGCTGGAAATTAGTAGATGATCTTTATTAACTTGTGTTAACAGTTGCAGTTGGTGGAATCATTGCATTGAGAGTAATGAACCAAAACCTTAACTTCTATTTAAAGTCAGATAGGCAGACATATACCGTGTGGTTTAAGCTTCCACAGTCAGGTACAGACCCTGACACACTCACACTCACTGCAGTGGTTAACCTCAATGGAGACTGAGATGAAAAGCTCCTCTCTCTCTTCTGCTGAGTTAAGAAAAGGAAACATTGAATTTTTACTGATCAGCAACTTTTCTGTTGAAACTCGTGAACTGAGGTAAACGACAAACTCAGACTAGTAGGACAGTAGTTTAACAGTGGAAAAAAACATGACAAGGGATTCTGTCTGGTACACTGAGACATTTTGCTGGTGATTTTTCTGGTCTTAAGAAAAGTTAAATAGTCTCAGAAGGAGGTTTTGAATGTTTTAACATCTTGTTTTTTCATCAATACATTCTTCATCAGGTCATATTACCAACCATTGATGTGATTACACATAGAGAAGTATAAAATTGATTTGAGTCGGAATAGAAGTTACAGCACTTACTAAGCTTGTTTTGTGGCTCAAAGCGTCTTGTTGTACTAAATGAAGAATGTCAGTGAAGACTGAGCTCTTCTCAGTGTTACATGAGGCCTGCAGCATGTACGGACAGGTCATGATGAATGTAGGCTAATAGTGCTTTGTCGTCATCATGGGTAAACCTAGAATGCTGGAAGACTTCTAGACTAGACTTAATCTGGCTTTGGAAATTGCAACAGCAGAAAATCAGTGTAATCTTGATATTGTGATACTATGCAAGACATTATCTATTTTTGTCACTGTAATAGCACAGTTGTTTTGGCCTTCTCCTTTTCTTGAAGCAGCATCTGTCTGCTTGGTCACATTCATTATAGTTTCTCAAAATTTTCATGTGCATAATGGTTATTAGAAAGCATGGACAGTCATGTACATAATCTGACTGATCCTATTAGTTAAAAACTTCATTTCACATCTTTAATCTACAGCCATGCTAGCAGCTCTGTGAGCAGTACTTTGAGCTACAGGCTAACATCAGCATGGAAACATGCTCACAATGACATTTGATGGTGATGATGATGTAGATGATGTTTAACACCTTCTTAGCTTAGCGTATTAGCATGCTAACATTTGCTAATTGGCTCTAAACACAAAGCAAAGCTGAGTGACTTCAACTAATGATTATTTTCATCATCAATTAAAATGTTGATTATTTCCTTGAATAATCAGTTGGTTGTTTGTATATAAAATGTCAGCATTAAAAATTCCCAAAGCCCAAGCTGATGTCTTCAGATGTTTTGTACGACTAAATGTCCAAAAACCAAAACATATTCAGTTTACCAGAAACCAGAAAATATACACATCTGGGAGACTTGAACCAGAGAATTCTGGCACTCTCTCTTTACAAATGGATCAAAATGATTCATTGATCTGCAAAATAGTTTTCTGTCAATCAATTATTTGTTCAATCAATTAATTATTGCAGTATCGGACAAAATAAAATGTTGACCTGTTGATGGAGCAATGTGGGAAGTTAAGGGCTCCCCAAAGTTATTACAGTTCATTCTGTGGGGAGCAAGATTGTTTGTACCAAGTTTTATAATAATCCATCTAAAGGTTGTCAGAACATTTAATTTTTCACTCCTGATCGAAGCGCAGAAGGACATGACATCACTTTTCAAACCGGTGAGAAGACCAAACAAAAGCACAAATACAAATATCACTCATTTAAAATAACCAAATCTGCTCCAGCTTTGGCAGAATATTTTGTCGATGATCCCACAGCTCAGTGTAGGTGGCCGATCGAGAAGTTTTTATGGCCTTTAAAAGATTTGTGAAGTTTGATTTCATCTCCCAGATGTAGAAACAATTTTTCAAATTGCCAGTCTTTTAGACAACTAGGTTTAATGTGCATAGGGGTCATATTCATGCAGTCGAGACCAGCAAAATGCCATCATTCATAATGGAAAATAAAATACAACATCCTAACATACAGCGGATGAAGAAGGCCTTATTTTTACAGCCTATATTTCACCATTAATCCTCACCTGTGAGGAACTGTTTTGACTAAACAAAGCTACTCCTCCTTTCACTCTTTGTAGTGCAACTGAACCAATAATTTGACGTGCAGCTGATAGACGCATGGACTCAGTTTCAATTCATCATTACACAGCTCAGACAGGCACTCAACTTAAAACCCACAGGCAGTCTTTGTTGTTCCAAAGACATGACATGCCATTACCCAGAGTTTGCCCTTGAATTTGCTGACTCATAAGCAGCCTGAGCGCAAACCTACATTCCCCTAAATCTCTTGAAGATTAAGGCTGCAAATTGCTGTTGTTATTTGTTGGAAAGTTGACCTTCGGCACCAGCACCGTTTACCGGAACGTTCTCAGCACCTCGGGGTTCTCTTCACTGTCTAGTCCATGTGAATTATCCAAAAACAAACCTGAGGTGATTGTGTTCTCGTTGATCAGAATCATCCTCCCTGCTGTACCCTCATTTTCATTCTTGCTTTGAAGGCATTCTATATCAGGAAAGACACTGCCTCAGGGCGAGTGAGGTGAGAAATCTGTAAAGGCGTGTGGTAGTTTTAACAGTAGCATTGCTTTGAAACCTGCCATAAACTGTGAGGTCTGCCTTTTTGATAGAGGAGTGAAGCTTTGGGAGTTATCCAATAGATCATGCAGAGGATGAGGGTTATTAATCACACCAAGCACAAGCAGGCCCAAGCTCAGCCTCTTTTCCTTCATGGTGAGCTCGCGAGTGTACAGAAGAATTTAGATCCAACTGTATTGTTTCCATGTGCTGAGAGCGAGGGAGAGACGAAGAAGGACAGGGAAGGGGGAAGGGTTGGACGCACAACAACAGCTTCTTCTGTATCCTCTGGGAATGCTGTCTGAAGGCTGAGGAAGAAGTGTGTCTGCGAGTTGGAAAGGGGAGTGTGAACAGTCCGTAGTGCGTGTGTAGACATTATGTAGCCCTCTCAGCTTTACTCAGTATGCCATAAATACACAGTGAAAGAGGAACACAGTGTTCTACAACTTCATACTGAAAATGATAGTTGCTTTGACTGCCATGAGTCATTCCTGAGACTTATTAGTCCACCCTGAAGAGAAGCTGCTCCCATGTTGGTTAGCCTTTACTTTGTCACATTTTGAAATCACTGAATTATCAATTAGTTTGACACAGCAGCACTGCCCAGGTGTCTGTTGTTAAAATCTTTGAGCTGAGCAGAATGATTTTTTAATTCTTCATAGGCCCACATTCCTCTAGATTAATGAAGTGTTCTTTATCTCTGTATATCAAGTTTAGAGCTTAGGCCATTAGCTCAGCCACAAAATTGTGAGTGAATGTTACTGTGTGTGTCACCTGTGAAGAACCAGGACAAAAACACTGTGTTATTTGGTCTGTTAACTGGTTTTGTTCTTGGGAGTTCCTTACTACTTGTGCTTTTTTCATCAAGTTGCCGTGAAAGATTTTCCTATTTGTTTTTCCTACAGAAATATACTGTTTATAAGGCACTTTATATTGACTCTCTCATCTCTTTTATTATTAACAGCTACAGAGTGGTGGAGTCAAGAGGTGCCAAAATGCCACAGCAGAAGGACATAGTGAAGATAGCCATCCAGATGCCTGGGGCCTATCCCCAGCTTATACAGCTGGACCAGGTAATACACACATACACATGCACACACAAACATGCACTCATTTCCAAATATCACCACTTTTGAAATGCAAAATTTGAAGAATTATACTGTATATAGAGAAATATATAGAGGTCTCAGACTGTGCTTCAGCTGGCTGCTGTATGCTTTGTCTTCCATGGGAATGTCCTGCCCATAGTTGAGCCTTTTCAGGCTGCACTTCCTCTCAGTACTTGCTTATCTTGGTTGACCCAAAGACCACAGGGGTGACGGCCACATTAGCCTTAAAGGGATAAGTCAGATATTTGACCTAGTTGTCATGAGTTTAAGTGGTAGTGTTAGCTCAGGCAGCAACACTGCGGGCCAATTCATACAAAAACTTTTTAACCATCCACAGCAGAATACAGTGTATTCTATTTACACACAACCTAAGTCACTGTTGTGTTGCGTCTAAACTTGACTGGCAGCATGAGGTAGACATAATTAGATCTGAGAAGACAACTGAATCAGGGGATTGCACAGCAGGTGTTGTGTGGTGTTGTGTGTCTTGAATTCTTTTTTTGGGCATCAGATGTGCTGCCACCTCACAAAGTGATCTGCTTGACTTGATATCTATGCCTTCATATAACAAGCACTCATCAGGCTCTCAGCAAGAGAACATCTTAACCATATAAACCAGTGAAATTGAAATGACGACTCTGGCTCTATGATTTTTCTTTTTTCGTGCAGTAGCAGTGACTGTAGGTCAGGTGACATATGTCAGTGAGAACACACTGTACACAGATTACTTTCCTGGTGAACGTGATTATTTGTATTGTATGTATGACAGTTTAGTCCAGTAGCTTAGAAACCTAAAAAAGAATGACTGACTGACTGACTGTGGTGTGTGTGACAGCAGAGGGTTACTATCTCCACTTCCTTACCAGTGTGGTGTGTTTAATACAGCTTCTGCAGCACAAGATAGTTAAAATAGTTGAACAATGTCATTGCCAAGTCTCGTGAATATGATAACTGCCTCTTATGCCATTAATAGACAGGTCATTTTGTTTTTTAACATTTTCTTTTCATTCACTGCTAACACCGGTGGAGCCCCAAATGTATTAAATTATGTCAATATTCAAAAAGAGTAAATAAGCAATTATATTGCAAATATGAATCAACTGTGTAACATATACAAATGATTTGTGAAATAATTTGAAAAATTTTTGATAATAAAATCCCATATTGTCACTTGACACTTGCCTCCTCAGCAAGCTTTGCAACTGCTATCAGATTTAGCCAGTTAGCCCCTGTTAGCAAGACACACAGACACAGAAACTAATATCTTCTTTTGTTTATTTAGCTTAACAAGGCCTCCACATGCTACCTTCCTAGCTGGCTGACTAGCTAGTTGCAGTGTCAGCATCGAAGTGAAGAGACAGCAGTTATCGGTGAAGTTACCTCAGCAGCATTTTGACTCTAAAGATGTTCCTCAGAGAACATCTCATTTACAGCAGCAGCCTGCAGCTAGTTGATTTAGAAAGACTCTGACGTTGTTGCTTGAGCTAACAGGAGCTAACTGACTAGATTTGGTAGCAGTTGAGCTTGCTAGCTTAACAGAAGCAGGGGTAAGTGATTATCCAAAGTGACAATATGAAAAACAAATGTCATTGGGAAAATGCCAATATGATATACAAATAGACTTTTGAGTTTTGGACATTTTTAAATATTAACATCCACAGTGAAATAAAAAATACATCAAATAAAACTATTAAAATAAAATAAATGATGAAATGAACTGAATAATGAGTAATGAGTAATGAACTGGGTTTAAATTTCTTCATTTATTTCACAAATTGTTAATTTGGTTATATATTTTACACAATAGATTTACATGGTTATTTATAATGTGTTTTAATATTAATACTTTGGGGTTCCACACCCACCCATTTATCTTTGTTTCTTCAGCTTTAGGCAAATGTGATGGTGAGGAAGTTTTCCATGTGTTTCCCAGAAATATTGAGGAAGTTGCACTTCTTTGCGCAAGACACTACCCATGAGCTGTGGTTTAAACTGTATACCAGACAACAGGGGTGTGTGTTCAAAGTCACATACTGTACATCACTTGAGGAGGTTTGAACAGAGAGAGAATGGATTTAACAGGTACCTAATAGACTGTTTCCACAGTTGGAAAATGCAGCACAGTTGAAACTGGAACAGGCACAGATCCTAGATTCAGCCATTTTCTAAGGCCTGCATTTTCTAAGGCCTAATACGTCAACCAACATTTTCATGACTGTGTTGTAAACAGCACAACAACTGAGCATTCAGGAGTGCTGATTTGGATGTGAATGCTAGTTCTCTACCCAAAATATTTTTATTTTAGATCACAACTAATCCAGTGAGCCCAGAAGAATCCCTCAAAAACTTCTTATTGGCCCTGCCATCTTCATTAAACACATCTGATTGGTCAACCTTCTTGGCTGCCACTAATAACAGACCGTCCGCTGGGTCTACCACAGAACCCGAAGACATTTTGATTGGTTGACCGCGGGACTGACCACTAATAGCAGGATAGCTAAGAGTCAGACATGGAAGTAGTCTGGCTTTTATTTACGTACAAAGAGGGATCTGGGCACTGAGGGGAACATTGTTCAGAAAGCGTTGGGGAGCTCTTGGATTTCCTCTTCTCAGCAAACAGCGTTTGCAGCCAGCGAGAATAGCTGTGGTACCATGATCCCATAACAGCGTGTTATTACTGAAGCATGTGTTCGGCTCCCTGGCAGAGGAAATACTTTGATAGTAGAGTCTGCTAAGTCCTGTTGTTATGACCCACATGTATGCAGCAGGTGTGTGTTTTTATGTTGTGTGAATGTATTTGCCTCTGTGTGTGTGACTATACACTATTTGTTGTATCTCTATGCAGAAAAAGCCCCTGTCTGCTGTAATAAAGGAAGTGTGTGATGGGTAAGTTAATGATGGCTGTACTGTCTCTATGGTAACATTTGACATCATTATCATTCAACTTTTTGAGCTACGTGATAGTTAATCAGTTTGTGTGTGTGTTTCTGTGTCTGTGTAGCTGGAATCTTCCAGGTCCTGAGAACTACGCTCTGCAGTATGCTGATGGAGTGCAGACGTACATCACTGAATCAGTGAGTCACATCTATGTACACATCAATACAAATATTTATCTACACCAGGGAATCAGTCCTGTAATTGTAGGAGCACATCTTGTACACATTGAGCAACAGACATGAGTCAGCCCCTCAGATGTTTCTATGTTTAAGAAGCAAATGGTGTAAATCTCTGTTAAGATGTCAAAGTACAGTAATGAATTAGCGACCCCTTCCTTTGTCAGCAGTTTGGTCTGCTTTTGTTTGAATTTCCATTGCTTCCAAAAGTACGTGAATGACTTAAAACAAGCACCAGGTCACACAGTATCATTAAAGCTATTTAAAATGAGTGTGAGACAGGCTAAAATAGCGAGAGACAGAAAGACAGAGAGAGAGAAAAGCAGTTGGAGCTACACTCATTTTCTTGGTGTCAAGTGATCTTTTGAAACAGTTGCCACTGGAAGCCCTCCCCCTCTTTTGAGGTGAAGGCAGGACTGTAGATGTCATTACAGTGCCATTAGAGAAATGCAGAGAAAGCTGCCTTATTTGTTGTAGAGAATTTTAGTGAGGCTGTCATAATAGAGCTGCTGTTAGAAGGCTTCTACTGCTGGAGTTGGTACAAGGATGCTAACTTGCAGACTTTGAAGTTGGTGAGTTGTAGTTAAAAGCAGATGTTTCCGCTTCTTGATGGGTGTGTTACCTTGATTGCATGCAGAGTAATAATGTGATCATTTCCTGCTTTCAGTGGTATCTTGACTCACAAATATCCATGTACAAATCCATGTAGAAACCCTTTTCAGGTTAAAGGATCAGAGATACTGGAGCATCCTGGCAGCAGCCTTGAGTATGTGTCTTTACACTCATGCTCTATAGCTGCCTGTCCAAAACAGGCAAAAAAACAAAAACCTTCCCGGTCATACCTATCTGCACCAACATCCTAGCACATTTTAATAAAATTGCTAGTTAGCTAACTTTGTAATGGTTGTAAAAGTAGGCAGTTCTAAACTGGTCTTTGACTTGAATAACAATCTAACACATTGGGTAAAAGTGCAAATATATACATACGTGTGTGTGGCCAACCTATTTCTGTCCATGTTTGTCTTATTTCCTCTAATTTGTGGTACAAGTGTCACTGTTTATGTCAGTGTGTTTTAGCTTTTAACAGCTTTTAAATATTTTTTCCTGTGTGTGTGTGTGTGTTTGTTTGTGTGGTGTAGAACCGCCTGGACATCAAGAACGGCTGCATTCTGCGTCTGACCAAGGCACCGGTGAGTCTGCAGCCAACAGGCTCTCAGCCACTTTCTTCTTTCACCTCTCTCCTCTCACATTCTTCCAGACTCTGTCTGTCACTCTCCATACCACTCTTTCATTTACATTTACATTCTGCATGCAGCTGATTCACCGAATAAGTAATAATAATATGTGTGTGTGTCTTTGATGCTGGTGAACGCAGGGTCGCTGTGCAGAGGACTTGTTCAAGGGCATCCAGAGCTTGGACCCAGGCGTGCGCTGCGATTCGCTGAAGGAACTGGCGAGCGTTTCCACAGACGTGACCTTTGCTCAGGAGTTCATCAGCCGAGACGGGCACCTCCTATTAGTCAAGATAGTAGAGGATTCTAATGAGTCAGTACTCTGTGTGTGTGTCTGTGCTTGCATATTTCACTCGGATGGGGTGGAATGTTGTTCCTCACATAGGTATTGCCGGTGCAGAGGGATGAAGTGGTTTCTGCACATGTAGCAGCATATCCCACTGAGCTAAACCTGTACAGAGAAAAACAAGGAGTGTACCTGCTGAATATATTTAAAGCCACAAATATGAGGCGATATTTCAGAGAAAGAAATATTTCCTCTCATTTGTTTCTGACTCTCTCTTCCAGTTTTTGTTTAAACCCAGTTCCTATGATCACAACACTGACAGACTGGACTGTAGCGTGTAGGGACAATACAGTGACAGCATGGTCATGTTTTAGAGTGCATTAGTTTAGGTATTTACAGTTTAAACCAGTGAATTATTGAAAGGATTCCACTTAAACAGTCCATCTGTATGCTATTCAGATTCAGTGTATGTGTGTGTGAATGCATTATATTTGTCTGTGTGTAAATCTACATAATAACATAATATTTCTTTCTTTGTATTTGTGTCATTCAGGAGTAATGTGATCATGACCCACACACTGACTGGCTTCATGGAACTGATGGATCATGGGATAGTTTCTTGGGAGAACCTCTCATCTGTCTTCATCAAGAAGGTGCCATATCTATCTCTGCCTTTCTTTTGTTGTGTCACACATTTCTTCGTTCAGTGACTGTACCTGCTTACTCCCCTCTCTCCATTGCCTTCCTTCTTTCCCTCCTTTCAGATTGCCAGCTTTGTCAACGCCAAGCCGACCGACGCATCAATACAGCAGGTGTCCTTGGACATCCTGGAGAGCATGGTGCTGAGCAGCCACAGCCTCTTCCTGCAGGTCAAACAGGAAGTCACCATGGAGAGGCTTATCGCCCACCTCCAGGTGTAAGTAACTGATAGATTTAGACTCATTCTTAGAAGCAAATCACAAATTTACTGAATGCTTACATTTCAAACTGACACAGTGTCTTACTTAATAAGATGTCAGTAACAAAAAAAACTACAGTTCAGCAAATTGAAAAAGAAAGCAAACCCAGCTGAGTGACACCTTGCTGTGGTGATGAGGTGGCGGGCTGATGAGTAGTGGCATTGTCTCTGTAACAGGAAGTTTTAAAATATGTAAAACGCTAGTGCTGACAATACCACTAACACAAAACAGTCTGTTAGTCTGCTATTTATTATGCCAAGATTTCACTGTTAGACACAACGTACTGATGTGAGGATTGAAACCTTGAAAGCAACAGCATTTTTTAATCTCATGTGCTTTTCTTCACGCTTTCATACAGCTGTGAGACATTAAATTGTGGTGTTGGTGTCACATCCTCCTCTCTTCTTCACTTCTTTCAGGACAAATCAGCAGATTCAGACCAAAGCCATGGCCCTGCTCATGGCCCTACTACAGACAGCTGGAGACTCAGACAGACAGGTGCTGCTGCAGTCTGGTTCTTGCTTTCTGACACTGTTTCTCTTCTCCTTGTTGCTGTTCAAGCTAACAGGCATTTAGACAAATAGGTCTGCACCATGCATACTTAGCTCTTTACTGAGACACTTGTGTACTGATAGGAGGCTCTGACACCCCAGGCTGTGACTGCCATACGTGTGACCTGGGTGTTATTTGCACCAACCAGACCATAATTGAACGTACGAGTCAAGAGTCCTGCAAGCATCACTTCTGCAAGACAGCTGGAAATGATCCATCCTATCTCATTCTGTCTGGTCATTTTGGCTTTTCTGCAGACAGTTGAGGCTTTCTCTCCCTTTGTTCGGTCCCTGCTTCTCTCTTATTGTACGGAAACAGTTGCTTCATTCAGCCCTTTATCTCTTTTCTCTCAGGCTCTCTTTGTTACTCTGACACACGCACGCACAAACACACGCACTTCCTCAATTTTACAGTAAATCAACAAATCCACCCTTCTTACTGGTGTGACCAAACCAAGAACAAATTCATCCTGAACAAAGTGAGGCTGAGTCAGAGATGCATGTACCAGCAAGCGATGATTTCGTCACAGAGGTCAAAGTCTCACACTGACTAACCCTCGTCCCGCCCACTGGTCTGTTACTGACACTACATTTCCCCCCTATGTTGGAAATGTGTCATTGCATCTCAGTAACACATTTTACTTGCACTCACTCTGTTCCTTGTTTTCTCTTTTCCAGGAAATGTTTGCATTCCTAAATAAGAAGAATCTCCGTCAGTATATTTACAAGGTAATAAATCTACAGTTTAATTTCATACAGTTTTCAGTATTTCCTTGACAACATGATAAAAGAAGACCTTCATGCTGTGCAGTTGAGGATGAATAAACCAACACTTTGACCTATATGAAAAAATTGTGCTTGTTGCAGAACATCATCCATAGTTCTGGTTCAGTCCAGGATGAGATGGCCCACTACCTCTATGTCCTACAGTCAGTCACTTTGAATCACCTGGAGCCACGTATGAGGACGCCTCTGGACTGTTACAGCCAGGTGAGCTATGACATGAGGAGTCCAACTCAGAGAGGAAACACCTGCTGCTGCTTAACATTTACTGGACCAGTCCTGTTAGACATACATATCCTTTTTTTTTTTTTAACAGTTTAGCTTTTAAATATTTGATTTAAAATCCTTTTCTGAACTATAAACTGCTCATGGCTAAAATTCAGTAATTCCCCAGTGTTTACGGATCTTGATCTCTGCTAAAATTTTACCAGCTGTTTGTTTTTCTGGACAAATCTCTTAATCTTTCATTTTATTGCAAATGTAAATACTAATGGTCTTTTAGGCAACAGCATAAGAGTATGAAACATTGTAACACTCTAAGATGTTTACAGCCGACTTTTATCTGCGTCTTCCCCCATGACACCAGGAGCAAAGAGACATCCTTCACAATTTGCGGCAGGCCGCGTTTGAGACAGAAAGCGAGAACAGTCTAAGCCACGAGAGGCGACGCTCGCTCTGTGCTAAAGAGTTCAAGAAACTGGGCTTCTCTGTAAGTGTCTGCCGTCAGAACGTACTCTGTAATGCTTGTCTATCAACTCTTGTAATATCACTGACAGTGATATTATTTGTGTTTGCATTAGTATTGTCTTTGATGGTTTTTTTTTTTTTTTTTCAGAACAACAGTAACCCTGGTCAGGACTTGGTGCGAACGCCTCCTGGTCTTTTAGCTCTGGACACCATGTTTTATTTTGCCTCACGCTATCCTGATGCCTACAGCAGGGTGAGTGGGATGTATCTGTTGTTTATTCAACAATTTAAAGAGTTCAGTGTTTTCTGTCTTTTTTTATTTTTTGGTTATTGTTAATACCATGATAGAGGCTTCACTTTATGATTAGCTAACTTTCTAATTGTTTCTTACCTCCAGTTTGTTCTGGAGAACAGCAGCAGGGAGGACAAACATGAGTGTCCGTTTGCCAGGAGCAGCATACAGCTCACACTCATCCTGTGTGAAATACTTCGTATTGGAGAGCCACGTAAGTTGACCTCCAACCTGCTACTACCATTACAAAAATTGTTTAACCTCTGGGCAGACCATCCTCAGGACTTACTTTTTGCTTTTGTCTTCCATCTTCTCCATCCCTTCCTGTCTGGCAGCCTCAGAGACGGGATCTGACTACCATCCCATCTTTTTCAGTCAGGATCGGCTCATGGAGGAGCTTTTCTGTGTCTGCATTCAGCTGCTCAACAAGACCTGGAAGGAGATGAGAGCCACACAGGAGGACTTTGACAAGGTACAATGGACTAGCATAGCTGTACTGGATAAATGTACTAGAGGTTGGGCTGCATTGTAGTTGTACTTCAGCAGTATCCATCTTAAGATCCACTCAGGAAAATCTAATTTCTTCTGAAAGGACGCAGCATGAAAAATACTGTATTCAATGGCAGATTACTCAATAATCAGTCCATAACATTTATGTTTCCTAAGTCCAGAGGGTCACATTGTCTGCTAAAGGCATGCATAAATTGAAAGTGATCCTGGAAGGAAACTCACGTCTGAGGCTAAATTCCCTGAATGCACAATTTTTCATGGTCAGCATGCCATTTGATTGTTTTGTTCTGATGGATGTGCATGAGGATGCGAGCTGAATCAAGGTCTTCCCACACAGATGGGAAAGATTACGGCTTTGCTAAGGGAGATTTTTCTGCTCTACAGTCTCTGCCACACTGACAAACAGCTGTGGAGTCACTGGTCTAGTGTGGCTCAGTGGCATGTTGACCGTAACTGTGTGTGTATAAAAAGGTGACACAGGGTGTTTCAGATCCATGCTTACTGTGGCCAGAAAGTGGTTTGTTTACTGCAAAGACTGAGAACAAATCCTGTGACATAGCAACACTGTGCTTCCCATGGTGGACTTAAGACTCCTTTGTGGTTGGCCACCACAAATACACTTCCATAAAAGGTGAAATAATGTTGAAGTTGTATCTAATCACTGTTTCACCATTCTAATCCTTGATGTTTGTTGGACTTGGACTCAACAAAGCAGTGATTACCTCATTCTGTGGTGCAGTCCTCAAGTTGCTGATTCTTATCTTCAACAGTGGCACTATGAATCATGTATAACAGCCTAAACAATGTATCTTAGCAGGTGGAACAGTATTTTAAAAGATAAATCAAGCCCATCTTGAGTTATGTTAATGAACTATTAAAATCAATTTCAGTTTAATGTAAGAACAAGCAAACCAGTAGAAATGAGATGAGGCCTGAGAGATCAGCCTAAATGAGAGCTTTTTAAACAAGTTTTTATGGTGGATTTGTGTGGATTTTTTGTTTAGGTTTATTCTTATGCTAACTATCCTCAGCCTGCCCCCACAGACAGCATTTAGGAATACACAGTGACCTTACAACCACAATGTAGTACTTGCACTATGGTAATAGGTTGAGCCAAGCCTTGAGCAGCAGGGTCCTGTCTGGGAGAAATATTGAGAATCCAGCCGACCTGAAAGAAAGAGTGGTTGAGCTTTTGTCCCGAGTCGCATTTCAACATCACACACAGCCGTCCATCATCAACAAAGTGCTCTCCTGATAGTCATAAAACTCAGTGACCTTTTGACCTGTCAGGAGTGGCCCAGTGTCCTGAGCGCCAGGACAGCAGACCGGCCTTTTGTTTTTGCCCACGGCCCCCTACCCAGGGTGCTTTGGGGCAAGGACAAAGGGGCATTAGGAGGACAAAGAGAAGCGTGGTGGGCGGCAGAAACAGAGGGAGAAGGAAACGAGGAAAACAAAGCGCCCAGGGCATCAGCAGTAATTACACAACAACAGAGGGAACGTAAAACCTCTGGAAACAATACGAGAGGGAGAGAATGAGAGGGCTGGACCGGAGGGAGCGGGGAGTGGGAGAGAAACCAAAGAAAAAGAGAGGTGGTGGTGATGGTATATGTGATATCGCAAATTTGGGTTTCATTACTTGGAGAATGAATAGGATGTATTTTTGTTGGTGCGTGTGAGTGGTACTGCTCCACTAAAACACACTCACACACTCTCTCTATCCAGTCACGTGAATGTATTTGCATTGTTCTGTACACCTCCTGTGAGAACGGTCATCCTTCATGAACACACACACATAGATACCCACATTTAGCATACATGCACATGCTGCAGGGTTTTAGGGAACAGAGACAGCTGCCAGTCACCGCTCCTATTGGCCAGTTGAGCTAAATGACAGAGGGGCTGAACCGGAGGGGGTGGGGGGGGGGGTTGTGCATGTGTGTGAGAATATCAGGGTGTCTGTTTACAAAACACCCACATGCCTGCACTTCTCCTGTCATGTAGGTGATCTCTGTCTCTCTCTCTCTCACTTTCACCACTTGTCATCTCCGTCACATTTCTCTAATTGTTGAAGACAAGTGGAATTCTAAGTTGGGATTGAAAAATTTGACAAGATAGTAAGCTCTGAAGAATAAAAGATGGAGGTAAGATTGAAGTTTTTCATGTTTTTTATTGGTTGTAATGCGCATTAAGTGGTTTATTGTTCTGATTAGTCCACTGGGTAGTTGATATCAAATGTTCCAGGTGTAGTACAAAAAGTTTTTTCTTCCATAGTGCAAGGCTAAAGTGTAAAAAAAGTGACGCTTCACAACAGAAATGATTTGTAGCACGGGAGTTGAGATGACATAATAGTGTGAAGTGGTGATCTGAAACTCGTGTCATGTGAAAATTGCTGGACACCGAGGTTATTTTGGCCCAGGGGATTTGAGCAGGCAGTGACAGTGTGAAGCTCTAGTTGCTTGTTTTGTGTCCCCGCATGTTCACACAATATAGAATGACAGTCTGGATCTCACTGCACTTCTGGTGCTGCCAGCCGGATAGACTCAGTCATTCTCCCCGGTCGTAAACAGTTTGGTCACATTGAAAACCCTTGTCGGGTGGTAACATGCCTTTGTCTTCCGACTTCAAGCAACATCTAACAAGTACATTTCTGAATCTGCGTTCTCAGATTACCACATGATTGAGATGTCTACTCTTGGTTTTCTAATGTATGTAAATCACTGTGTAGCAGTTGTATAATAGAACATAACCACGTGGTCTGGACAGAGCTTTACTGAAAGGCTCAAATTACACTTTAGTCAGTGATTGCTCACAATCAAAGTGGGTGGGAACAGGAATGATCTAGGTCAGCAGAGCCGCTTGTGTGAGGACAAATAGTGCTGGAGTTGACTTGGTCCCGTAACACTATAGATTTTTATATAGATTTTCCACTATTTACAGCTGAGGTGCGTATACTGAAGGGAGCTATAGATTTTGCTTGCATACAAGCGCACAGTTTGACCAACTGCCCTGAGCTCTTGTTCCAGGGCAGCCAGGGTCACCCCTTGTCCCTCTGTGTGAGCTTTAGTTGAACAAGTCATGCAGAAAACACATACACACACACACACTAGCTGAGTCAGTGCTATAGCAGGTCGATTGGGAGAGTTGTTTACAAATTAGTTTTTCAGTGAAATGTATATTAGATATTTCATCTGCAGCTAACTCCCAGTTATAAGGATGAACCCCTGGATGTTTACCACGTTGTTGGTCATCTATTTCAGTTAATTGGGTTAGTAAAGAGCACACTCATCAATGACTGGCCCCTGTGTGAGGTGACGGTGAAGGGGAGGTAGGTATAGTCTCCCCTGATTGACAGTGTTAACATGGTGGGAGTTGGCTCATGAACTTAAAACTGATAATAGCAGTAGGCGGGAAAATATATGATTGGATCTGAGCCAGTGGGTGCGGCTTAGGAGGTGTAATGAATGAAAGAGTGGCGGAGAGGAAGTGAAGTGCTCTCTCTGATTGAACAGTCAGTAAGCTGTGTTTATTTTTCCATCAATTCATGGTCCATGCTCTGGCCTAGTTAACAGCAGAAACTTACTCATGTAGGTCTTAAAGGTCAAAGGTGATGGTTAGGGGCTTTTCATTTTTACATAGCATACTAAAATGTACACAAGGTCTTTCTGTAATTTTGAAATACATTCTTCTTTTCTTGGTCACAACTTTGACCTTGTTGTGAAGTTAACCTGAACCTCTGCAAACTTGAGCATGTACATGTACACAAAACTGATCAAAACATTTCTTCCCAACACCTGTTCTTACTGCCCTCCCTGCTAACACAGGAGACAGTACACAGTTAATCAGCCTGCAGGCAACAGTATGTAACCATCTCTCTGCCCAAATGTCTCCATCCCTAGGTGATGCAGGTGGTGAGGGAGCAGATCACCAGGACACTGTCCAGTAAGCCGACCTCCCTGGAGCTCTTCAAGAACAAAGTCAACGCTCTCAACTACAGCGAGATCCTCAAACTGCGGCAGACAGAGCGGCTGCATCAGGAAGAGACTCTCGCTCCACCTGTACTGTGAGTTGCAGGATGTAGATATCAGTCTTCCATGAGGCAATTCACATGTGCACCTCCTCATTGTCAAGGCAGAAAAATGTTCCTTTCTGCAGTTATTTTAGTTTCAGTGGCCTCGTGATGCACACAGGGTTCAGGGTTTGGTTATTTAGGTAGATGGTTTTGGTGGTTTTCATTTCCTTCTTTGTGTCAGATTAATGAGTTCATGTCACTTAAGTTTGTTTTTTTTTAATGTAGAAAAAGTAACGCAACGCAGTATCTGTATCTGATCAGCTGCTTTAATGAGGACTCTAGATAGTCTCCACCCCTATAGAATTAGCTGATAGGTCAGCAGCCATACTGTTGTTCATAATGCAACTGTTTGTCACTAAACACTGAGTGTAACAGTGTGCTGCTGTCATATCCATGCAGGTTGGGTTTACTGTCAGCAGAGGTTGCAACCCCCACTTGATTTCTCATCAAAATAAAGCTGACAAAAAAAACTGATGGTGATATGTTTGATTTGACCTTTAACGACTTACTTGCTGTGGGTATGAGTTTGTAAAGTAAAGTTTCTTCATAACAAAGTGGATTCTAATGTAGCTTGATGAAACATTTTGTTGTATGTGTGTTTTTGTCCATCCAGTGAACTCAAAGAGCGCCTGAAGCCAGAGCTGCTGGAGTTGATTCGCCAGCAGCGACTCAACAGACTGTGTCAGGGAACCATGTTCAGGAAGATAAGCAGCCGACGCAGACAGGGTGAGAGGCAAGCACACACACAGACACACACACACACACACCATAACATACAGTAGACTGTTTCTTACCTGGCTGACCTTTGTGATTGGCCATTTTTCTCTCAGATAAACTGTGGTACTGCCGCTTGTCGCCCAATCACAAAATGCTTCACTATGGCGATGTGGAGGAAGACATGGACAATCCACCAATAGAAACACTGCAAGAGAAGAGTGAGTTAAAACTGGTCTGGGGCTGGACAAATGTGAAGATTTACAACTTTTCTGTTTCTGAGTAAAAAACAAGATTGTGGGGGCGCCCCCATAGCCGAATGGTTGGGGCGCGTACCACATGGGCCTAAGTGCTCTGAGCAGCTGGTCCCCGGATCGACTCCCGGTCTGGCTGGACCTTTACTGTGTGTCATTCCCCCACTCTCTCCCTGTCTCCTGTCTCCTCTCAATAAAGGCGAAAAAGCCCAAAAAAATAATTAAAAAAAAACAAGATTGTGAAGATAGTCATAGTTGGGTCCCAGATCATCAGTAAATTGATTTTCTGTGTTCATGACTCCTTCTTTCTACTTTCCTTCTGTCTGCCTCCTTCAGTTCCAGTAGCAGATATCAAAGGCCTGCTGACAGGAAAAGACTGTCCTCACATGAAAGAGAACAAAGGCAAACAGAACAAGGTCGGCAGCTCTTCTTATCTGTTCAGATTATGGTCATGTTACAAATAAACCACAAGTCTCACTGTGTTTGTATGTGTTCCCCCCTCACTGTAGGAGGTTCTGGACCTGGCATTTAGCATCACGTATGATGTAGAAGAATACAGTCTGAACTTCATTGCGCCTTCCAGAACTGATGTGAGCCTGGCTCTGAACTTACCTATGATCCCAACATTTCCACATATTGTCTTATCATGTGTAGGAATATTATACTCTGTACTTACTGTCTTTCTCCCTCTGTCAGTTCTGCCTGTGGACAGATGGACTGAGCGTTCTCTTGGGCCGGGAGATGAGTAGCGAATCCATGCGCAGCGAGCTGGAGATCCTCCTCTCTATGGAGATTAAGCTCCGCCTCCTGGACCTTGAGAACGTCCCCATCCCTGACAGCGCACCGGTCGTCCCCAAACCTCCGAGCAACTACAACTTCTGCTACGACTTCAGCCAGACTGAGCAGTAGAGTGTGTGCACAGGCTGGAGTATGACTAGGATGTGAGAGTGTGTAAATATATATGTGTGTGTGTGTGTGTGTGTGTGTGTGTGTGTGTGTGTGTGTGTGCGTATGGTGTCTGAAACAAGGTGTGTATGTGGTGAGATTTGACCTGTGTATCTGTGCACTTATTAACACAGATTTATAACCCTGACAGCAGAATCGTCTGTGGCCTGGTTCTCTACATCCAAGTGAAAAAAAAGAAAGCTTCAAAATACAGTGGCGGTTGTGGGTAGGAATCGTTATCAAATGGCTGTCGGCTGTACTAATGCTGCAGATTATCACTCCTCATCTGTGTCTTTTATGTGCTCTCAATCAGATGATTTTGAGTTGTCTGGAAACTTCAACAACTTCCAGAGACTTGGATAAATGAGATTCTTGATGTTAAAAAACACCACCACTCAAGTAATGGTACTTTAATTCTGTTTTGTAATCACTTTTATATTTTTAATTATATCTAAAACTACGTATGATACATGGAATATTCCTGTGTGTGAGGCTGCTTCTTACTGTACGAGGCTACTGCTTTGATCTGGTTGTGCTCATTTCTGTTAAATTCTTGTATTTTCTTTCCTGAAAAGAGGGCATTAACTAGAGCACAGTGCTTTCTCAATCTGTGGTACACGTTAGACTCATTTCCAATGTGCGATGTAGCACTACAGTATGTTTTCAATGTTGGACAATATTTTGCTTTAATATACCCATAGGTACTCACCTTTGTACTGTGCAGCCATGTTGCTCTGAAAGCTCTGTATGACTTATTGTTTTATAGAAATGCAGACTTGCATTAGGTACCAAGCTGACAAATTTTTCTTTTTGCTATTAAGAGTAACAATAGGCAGTTGTACCCATGCAACCAACAATCATCCCTGTACAGCTGTATGACACAGTGAGCAATCGATGATCTTTAGGTTTGTCTGAACTGTCTTTCACCAAACCCTGATTAACTCGACCGATTCATCTCATACAAGGTACGTGTGATGATGTGATTGTGGTGACCTGCTCAGTCACAGTGTGCCACACTCAGACGCTCCAAGCATTCAGTGTAGACACTCGAAGCAGCTACACATGAACTGACACAGGTCTATAGTACGTCAGTGTGTTTGAGTGCTTCTTAGATTTTATTTAATTTTTTTGCATCTGGTCGTTTCATTTCAGCACAGTCACGTCTTTCCTCTGCAGTGCATTCCTGACACACCACCGTCTGTGATGATATTCACTTTGAATCGTGTCCTTTGGGTGACTTCACATGAATAAACAGTTTGATTTATACTGTGTGTGTTTCTCTCTTAGCGTAGTTGTCAAACTTTGGTTTATTTATAAAATCAACATCTTTAAACTTTATTCTTCATCTTTACAATCTACAAGTCTCCTCTTGTCATAGTCCATCATACCCTGTACAACAGTACAAAATCTTTCAACAATGTACATACAGTATAAAGGGTATTATTTATTTCTCAGTGTTTGAGCCAGACTAAAACAAGAGAGATGGTCCCTTAGATGATTTTATACTTAAAAGAGAAAAAAAGTCAAGAAAAAATCTAATCATGTCAGTCAAAGCATGTTGCCAAAGCAATGCAGAATTGGACAAGTGTCAGCATTTCAATGAAGTGTGCTCCAAACACACTAGAAATTTGCTCAACTTTATGTGAAAAATTTGCTTTATTCTAAAGCAGTGTAGAATTTAGTCTACAGCTTATTTGTCAATTCATGCCACAGGGACGCAACATTCCTAAATGTATATTTACATTACATTATATATTAGGAATTAACTTTCAATCTCAATAAAATTACTTCATATGAGACGACTTCTGTCATTTTGCAAGTACTTTCTGATACTGTTTACCTTTTAACTTAGATAAAAACATCTTGTTACTACAAGACAAGTAATAAAACAACCAAATATCTCTCATCTGGGAGGCATTTACTTCCTAGAAACAGTTCATGTTACTCATTATACTTAGACACTGTGAGAATATAGTCTTCTTACTGTGGCAGCTGTGTTTCAGTTTTCAAGATTTCTCTTGATTTTACTGGATACTTGTGCACAAATGCCTTGAAATGTCATCCTCAGAAGAAATCTGTATCCTCTGTGGTGATGCACCACATAAATTGAACATAAATATTACAGCAAAATCCCCCCCCCCCCCCCCCCGATCTTTCAGAGTGGTGGTTAGGGTGGGTGTGTTTTCAGTCAGATACATTTTTGTCTGCCTGGTCTGACTGAATCAAAGCATGAACGTATTAAATGGTTAATCATACACGCCCAAGTGTTTCCACATTGGTTTTGTCAAAGCGTTACCTTCAGTGTATAAGAGAGATTAAAAAAAAACAAAACTGACAGGCTAAGCTACACATGACAGATTTAACAGTAGCTCAGACTGTGAACGGACAAGTCAACATTTCCTTCGGTTCTTGTGCTAATTGCTGAAATGTGCAAAAGCTCAAGTCATAAAGCAGGCTTTGGTCAGCAGGTTTTGTTATTGAAAAGGTCCGGTGGCCGTGCAGGACATTCAATCAATCAAAGTGTCAGAGTAAGATCAGCCCCACCTATGAATTTGTAGTGGACGTTTTCCAAGAAGGGCAGCTGTGACTGGAGGAGGTCCATTGTTGTTGCAGAGATATTTTTGCACCTTGAGATGTCGAGTGTTCTCAGACGCTTACAGTGCTGCACCAGGAGGAACAAGGATCTGCAAGGTTTAAAGGTCAAAATCTTAAGGATTTGTGTTTTTATCTATGGCTGCAGATACGGTAGATGTGGAGTTGTGTGCCACTCACCTGTCAGTGATTTTATCACAACAGGAGAGGTAGAGATGCTGGAGTCTGTGGAGGTACGGTACAGCCTGTGCTACTCCGCGGTCGCTGATGCCCGGGCAGTGGCTGAGAGCCAGGCTGGTGAGGCTGCGGCAGTACCACGCTACCGACGCCAAGCTGGCATCGGTGATCTCTGGCAGCATGGAGAGGGACAGACGGTGGAGGTCTGCGTGGCGCACCACCTGGGTAGAAGAGAAAAACAATGTTACAAAGAGTCACGATTTTTAGTTTTGCTCCAGACTCAAACAGTTGCCCCTCCTCAGCCTCCAAACCTGTGTGATGCTACTGTCGGTGAGTTTGGAGCAGGCAGAGAGGTCCAGCTCCTGCAGCCTGCTGAGAGCTAAAAGTGAGGCTCCAGCCTGCTGTCTGAACTGCTCCAGGTCATTCTGCGTCACCAGCTTGGGTCGCTCCTCAAAGGGCAGACGAGGAGGCTTGAAGAAGCCCATGTTGCCGAAGGTCCGGGTGAACCTGGGACCCTTGTCTCCCTGTGGAGAATAGTAGATTATTACAACAGCTATGACTCCTTTGACTAGAGAGATTTTCAGAGTGTAAGGAAAGTTTGTCTTTCTTACACCCTCCACCTCTCTGCAGTTCTCACCATCTCCTCGTCAGGCACACACTTGGTTGTCTCCACCATCCCTAGCAAACCCCAGTCCGTGACTTCTTTACACCAGCCGAGCCGCAGAACTACCAGCTTCTGCAAGTAGGTGGCGATGGCGCACACGGACAGGTCAGTCACGTTGACGCACGAGGTCAGGTCCAACTCACAGAGAGTATCCCCAAGAAGCTGGGCGAGAGAGAAAACCGCAAGATCCTGAAGAGAGAGGAGAGAAAAGCTTGTTTTTTTTCCCTCCTTCTATTTTTCATACAAACGTAGTTAAACATGAAAACACACAAACACACACACACACTGACTGACCCTGATGTAGGTGCAGCTCTTGAGGCTGAGCGTCTCCAGCTGCGCTCTGGAAGCGCTGGACCCTGTCAAGCCTTTCACTATCTCTGTTCCGCTGACGTGCAGACACTCGGACAGGTCCAGACTCCTCAGGGACGACACAGACAGCAGGTCAGCGAGGCCTGTGAACAACATGAAACCATTATTTTGAAGCATAGCACCTTCTCTGGCAGACATGGTGGTTAGATTTCCATCCTAATGAATCCTCATGTTTAATGCCCCCTGACTTTTACTCCAACACCACCTTAAGGCCAAAAGTTTCCCTTTATCACCAGAAATCTTAAACTCTGATAGGCAGGCTGCTGCAGAATTTTTAGAACACATTCATTTTATGCTTACAAAGTTTTGTGGGGTGTGATGAAAACTGTATCTTGTAATGGCTACCAGCAAGGCTTCAACAACTCTACAATACACACAGAAACAAAAATCACCTTTCTCAGTGATCCTCCAGTCGCGGGACAAGGACAGATGAGTCAGTGACTTTAGGCCCTGTGCTATGGCCTCAACAGACCTGCTGGTTAGCTCAGTGCAGGCACTGATGTCCAGTCTCTGGAGGCTCAGCTGGTGCTTCACCAGAGCCTCCACTGAGTAGTCTGTCAGCTCCTTACAGCCATGCAGACACAGTTCCTCTAAGACCAAGTCCTGAACCTGGAACAGAGAGAATATCAAGAAATTAAAATGAGGGAACTCTTTGTCTTCAAAGAATTTAAAGAACACGCTAAAAACATTACAAAGTATATAATATAATGCAGTCTCTTGTCTCTATAAACTGGCAAATAGGTATTGAGATATTGAGCAGTTTCATTTGTGAAGGATCAATGCTGCTTAAGCAATAAAGAAGCTGTTACAGAGACTTAAAGTATCCTGACCTGAGCAACAGTGCGTAGCGACTCAGGAGTGATGGAGGTTCTGCTGAGGTCCAGAGCTACAAGGGTGGATTTCTGCTCTGTTAACAACTTCCTCAAGTTCCTCAGTGACAGCAACGCTGACGAGTCCTCAACGGCTCCCACCGGGCACCCTAGATACGGGTCGAACTCGAAAGCGATGTGGCAGCCGGCCAGCGAGAGCCGACGGAGGCGTGGGGTGCAGCCGGTGAGACGATTGAAGGTGAGATCAGAGAGGTAGCGCAGGTCGGACAGGTCCAGCTCCTCCAGACCAGACAGAGCTGACCTCACCTGGAATAAGAGAATGAAGTTTGACCTGAAATTGGACTGTTACTACAGGTGGAAAAACAATAAAGCTGTGCAAACACGAGGACAATAAGAATTTACTGCCAACACCCTCTTCTTATCAGATGACTACAGAAATAGTGGAATATTAGTCCTGGCTTAAGACAGAGCTGCTGTATAAAACAGATTTTAATGATGTTACAACAGTAGAGAGCAGTAACACATTGTTCTGTAATAACTAAATATTAATTATTATTTATTGCCGTTTTAAGAATGGGGCTTAATTGGTTTCATTACAGCATTAGTATCATTATTTTGGTGAATTTGAGTAGTTAATGCTTTTATTTTGAAGGTACTGTGCAGCCTGGGCACATTAGGTGAATCTACATATATGGCTAGGCAGGTTTTCTGTTTTTTTATGAGGGCAAGAGAGGCTGCAAACACCATTGTTCTTTGTTTGCCTGCTTGTAAACATGGTAAATAAACCACAGAAAACGTTATGCTTGCCTGGACAATGGACTTATTTTACCTGCGTAAGATTCCTTAGGTGCCTCAGTGGCCATTTGATTTCAAGGGTTTTTTGTGTGTCTGTTTATCCATTTAGATATTTATTTATCTATATATTTATTTATTTATTTATCTATTTTGGTTTTTCTTTTCTATTGAGGACAAATTGTCAACGGATAAAATAATATATGTATTTTTGGGCTGATCATTATTATTATCTAAACAATAAATAAGCATTGTCTGAGACTACATAATACCAAAAACAATTGCTGCACATTAAATGTACACCTATCTGGTTAAAATGTCTGTCCATCTACTTTAATATTTATATTACAACCAATAAATTAGTTTATAATTTAATAGATTTAAACATAGATTAATAGCAACAAATCACATGAATTCCACTAAGAGTCAAAACCTAACATGGAACTTACTAAGCTGGTTACATTAGCTTTAGCAGGACTTTAGCCAGAGTTTTGTTCTCCATCATGATTAGTATAGATTTAGTTATATGAAATAACACTGATGGTACATGGACATTGGTATTCATTCAAAAACAGAGAATAACTGAGGGGGTAGATTTAGTTTTAGCTAAGGACAGACAGGTCTTACTGAAACAATGGCTGGCCTCAGCCTGCCACCCCACTGTTACATCATATACAATACCTGCTGTCTGTGCTCCTCCCTGGAGAGGAAAGCTCCAGACATGAAGAGGCTGTCCAGGCCCCTGAGGTCCAGCCTGCGGAGGGAGGTGAGGCGGGGAAGGAGGGCCAGCAGAGAGGCTTCTGTTATACTGCTGCCAGGCAGCGCCAAGCTCTCCAGCTTAGAGCCCAGACACAGACCCACCTGGAGAGGGAGGGACACCGTTTCATTCACTACCTGTTACCTCCACAGTATAAAAAAAAGACATATTAAGTGTGTGATGGTTATAACGTCACATGAACCTCAAATAAACCATCTCTCACGCTGTCACGCTTGTAGACACTTGTAGATTAGACTTTGTCCTTACATCTCTAGGCAACAGCTGAGGTTTTACAATCGTGTAGTGCACAAAACCTTTACTGGAAATACAATGTTTGCATGTTCACATGCCAATACACACACGTTATGGTGATATGGGTCAATAAGGGTGTCACTACTGCAGCTCCTCTGAACTTTGGACACCAGCATATTTAATTATGATTGGGCTACATCCTGGTCGACATGAGAGGAAATTAAAATGGTGGGCATGATAGAGTATGTTTAAAAAAAAAAAAAAAAAAATCTTTCTTGTTAGTCTTTGGGGAGGAGAGACTTCCTCTCTTGTCTGGTGGCGGTTTGTTTCTGAGATGAATAAAATCCACACAACTTGTGTTTGTTCAACAGGTTTTTTCAGAAGGCTTTCATGAGCCCCAGAGGTGGGGGAATTCTCTCAACCCACAAAGAAGCGTGTGATCACTTGAAGTGAAATCATAAAACTAAATTAAAATCAGAGTGTCTTTCACATGACCTATCTGAACACTGACAATCAGAAATACTCCTCTGTTATCATACATTTCATCCATCCACTTCTGCTTCTTATTTGTCTTGTTTAATCCTGATGTACCATAAAAAGGGATTTATTTGGGGTCTGTGAGTAAAAGGAGTAACAGATCAGTTTTACCACTTCTTTAAATTCTGTATCTATGATGAGTGAAACTGTTACTCTTTGCTTTAATCTTCAGCAATCAAAAGCCCTAAGGATCTCAAAATGTGTCTGACAGTAACTATCTGCATTCATGCTAATCCAAGTAGTAATGTGTTTTTAAACATAATAGCATACTGCACCTCCAGAAGCAGCGATCTGGACATGCTGAAGCCATCCAGCTGGCTGATGATCAGACTGCAGCGCGACTTTCTGCCCAGACCCCTGACCAGCTCCAGGGACGAGGCTGAGGCCGGGAAGCAGAAGGTGACGTTCTTCTACACAAAGAAGAAACAGACAGAGTGGAGACATGAGATTTAATCTGTCCTCAGGCGTACATATTTGTGCAGACTGCGTCTACACTCTCTGTGGAATATACTGTCCAATCTTATCATGCATTATGTGTCTCAGTGTGTCTGGAGCAACTCACCTGAAAGCGCAGGTCTTGGCTGGCATAGTACCAGCTGCGGCAGACCAATGAGGCTTCCTTCCTGTCTGAAGCGTGAAGAAAGCTCAGGATGTAAACTATAATCTACAGCAAGAGATAGAAACACAGCATTAGATTACATTCACCTGACTGATTCTGGAAGAGGAAGGTCCACCCCACAGTTACCTGACACTATTTCATGAACTTTAAATAACAGCACACTGTGTGGCTGTGCGACACACTGTCCTTAGGGAAAAACAGCAAGTCATGACACATGCTCATCCACCAGTGGTAGACCATGGCTACAGGGACCCACTGTGTTTGTGTAAACAAGAAACAGCTGTTTGTCTAACTCACCTCCACAGGCAGCTCAGGTGTTTCCTTAATGTCCTCCCCATCACTGTCTCCCATCTCAGCTTCTCCCTCGTTCTTACAGAGACCTCCAGACCATCACAAGTCAATCAGCTAGCCATCCACAAGCTAGCTGCACAAATTAAAAAAGCTGCAGTTAACTAACGTTAGCGTTTAAGCTAATAACTACTACGTGAACAGAAACCGTTAACTTGTCTCATTCTCATCCGATAACTGATCGATAACATTACCAATATGCTGCCGGCTGTCATGTCACTAAGCTACTTTACAGTCTACCACAGGTTGCACATTTTCGTCGGGAGACTGATTTCAGTTGGATCAGCTGACCGGAGAGGGAAAACCACAAAACGTCAGGGGGCGGAGCATTGTGGGAAATGTGGTTTTCTCCTCCTATACCCTGTAATCATACCTGAAACTTAAAACACCCACTACCACCCTGCCAAAGACAGTCTGTACACCTCGACCTAGATACATTTTCCATTCATTCAGGTCAACGTGTACAATAAATCTACACCCCACACACACATGTGTATGTGTAAGGGATAATAATAATCCATGATGGTAATGGATGACGGTTGAACCACCATCGAGTTACAAGAACTGGAAAGTTTAGAACGTTGTTTTCCATTGAAAAAAAAGAAAAGAAAGAAAAGAAATTAGCAGTAGTGAAAGAAACTAAGTACATTTACCAAAAGCTGTACTTAAGTAAATTTTAAGTTACTTGTACATTTAAGTGTTACCATCTTCATTTTCCATTTTCAAATATTGCACTTTGTACTGCTCTATATTTAACAGCTGTAGTTACTACTTTGCTGATTCAATTATTAGTACAAAATTATGATCAGTTAATAAACTATGATATATGATTACATCACCATCATTTATTATTATTATTATTATTATTATTATTACTATTGTCAGCTGCAATGCTAGTGCTGCTTACACAGTGATGAATCAGTAATCCATTATTATTAGATGAGCCATTCTGCATAATGGGCACTTTAACTTTGGATACTTTGTATTTATTATTTTGATATCAATACTTATGTACATATTTGCACACTTTGGTGTTGCCACTTGTACTACAGTAAACTAAACTCTGAAAACTTCCTCCACATTAGCAAGAAGGTGACACTATATTTAACTGAACAGGCAATGCAAATTCTTAACAATGCACTAACTAGGAAAAAAAAACATTAACCTAATTTATACATTGGTTGAATGAAGAAAACAGCAGCATGGTTTGCTGGTTAGTTCTCGCTGTTTTGGTTTGTGGTTGGCTGGTTTGCAGTTTCCACTGTTTGTCAGCCTTTTCACCTGAGGTGATGGTTGTAGGTCAGACATTAAGGATACAATATGCTGCAAACAGTTATTTATTTAAACAATATTCACAAAAGACAGGACTACATCAGTGACAGTACAATCCAGTTTGAGTACATTATTATATACACACACATTTGTTTGAGTCAATTATATGCAATCATCTCTCTCTGTCTCACTACACACACACACACACAACCATACAGGAGAAACAACATTGATATTCCTTTCTACAGATTGTCTGGCAGTATGGTTAGCTGGTTTATGGGCCTTTCTTCTGAGGCTGTATCAATTATAAAGCATCTATTTTAAAAAAATGAACATTTTTACACCATCACTGAGTCATAAAACACATTTACAGCACAAATTAAACATTTAGCATTTCTAGAATGCATGTACATCTCATGAAACTGCAAAGCAGTAAAGTGACTTTTCATTAGCAGGAAAATGAAAATGTTATTCAGCTACATTTCAAAAAACAAATCTATTTACATTATTGTACAAAACAAACACAAAAGAAAACATGAACATAAAACGTTAACTGCAGTTGTAAAATGTGTAAAGCAATGGTATTACATGTGCTGATGGCTAAGTGAGTGATTTCTGATATATTGATCCCTTTGAGATGACATACACATATGTATCAACATGTAAAATCCAGTGTTGAGGCAGTAAGACGACAGATGATATTTGAGCTTGCTATGCTTAAAGATATGATGGTCAGAAGACTGAGAATTTATGTAAAATAATCTGAGATCACCATACATAGACCTGTCAACATATATTGCTAACATATCTTATGATGGAAGTATAGATGATGTTAAAATGTTAAATACAGCCTGCACTGTTTTTCAAACTATGTACATGTAAAAACATAAGCAGTGCAAGCTACTCACACCAACACAATACAGAGTCACATGACAAAAAATATAAGGCATATTTTACTTTGAAGTTTACAAAAGAATCTGTAAACATTTAGCTGACAACAACAGCAAAAACAATTTCTCATTTTGTAAGAAGACAAGAAGTTCAGTTCTGTAGAAATAGCTGATCTGAATGAGCTGTTATGGCTTCACTATGCCATCCTACACAGAATCCAGTCATCATAGCTACAGTGGATTCAGTCGTGTAAACTCAGTGTAGCTGATGAAAATGTGCCTGAATTCTGAAGAGGTAACCAGGCGAGGAATGGCTTGCTCCTACATTAGATGAACTAATAATGAGATTAATAAAGATGAACACAGTAGGTGGGGGTTGAAAGAGTTATGCAAAGAAACCGGGGAACGGAAGAATCTGGAGTTGTATTTTCCAGCCTGAAAAACCAGGGAGAGACGGGGGCACTGCTGTTATCTGACACAACTGACAAAATATATCAGCTTTTTAAGTCTACAGGTATATTATAACTGCACTGGGTGCTGTAAATAGCAGGCTATAATGTAGAAAATGGATAAGTGCATCATAGGTCAAAATGGAATACAGTACTACTCTGATATTTTGCAGTGAAGCTGTCCCACACAACAGATCATTACAATTGTCTGTTTCTTTTCACCATTCTGTCAGTGTCCAGTAGATATATTCAGCATTGTTTATTCTTCCCTTTAGTAGTTTCTTTATACCTTGTTGATTACTCCAATTTCCTTCCTCTCCTCACACCTACCACTCTTTTCCAATTATGTTTATCTCCCTCTTTTCCCAGTGCACATACAAGCCCTCAAAGTTCATCATTTCCCGTCTCAACCTTCCCCACCTCTCCTTCCTTTCTTCCTAACTTCTAAAACCACTCTCCTCCCTTCATATTGAAGAAAAATATCACAACTTCTTTTCTTTCCTCTTCCCGCCCTCATTCCCTTCGTCCTCACTGGCACCCTCCTTTCTTTAGTCGTCTGTGTTGCTGCGGCACTGTGATGCGGAGTGAGGCGTCACAGAGCTGTTGTTCTGGCAGCGAGAAGCAGGGTGTAATGTCGCAGAGCTGGCAGAGACGGGCGAGGGCGTATCCACATCTCTGTCAGGTCCAGAGCTGGAGGTGGGAGATGGGGGAGGCAGGTAGGAGGAGATGGAGGGCTGGAAGAGGAGGGGGAAGACGGGTTTGTGATTAGTGTATATGTGTCTATGATGTATTCCCTCCTCCTTTTTCTTGCCACATGTATATCATGACCCTTCAGTTTGCTCAGGTTTTGAGATATTTACCTGTAATGAGATACTGGACCTAGGCTTTCTTTGACTTTAGCCAGAGCTCCTCTTTTTTCAGTCCAGAGGACTCTCTATCATTCCAGGGCAGCTCTGAGCAGTTTGGGTGTCTCTGCCTGACAGGGGCTGTTGGTACCTGAGGAGGTTCTTTAGGCCTTCTTTCTTTGGGCTCAGGTTTCTTTCCCTTGGTACATCTTTCCTGTGGTTGAGACAATGGCTTCAATCAGACTTAAGAACATTGTAATAAGTACATTCAGCCAAAGCTATTAGCAGTCTCAAAAGCAGTTTTTTTTTAAAGTTATTATGATAATGTGGTGTAGAGCCATTCATGTTTAACCTGGCCTTTCTTAAGGAGTACAGTTTCTGACTCAGGCACACCAGGATCTCAGCCCAGGTCTTTCTGTCCAGGATGTGAGATTACAAAAGCCATGAGCAATCACATTAGCTGTGCGCCATTACCCCGCCTACTGAAAGCAACTGCCAATCAGAGAGAGAGAGGAGATTGGCATGGTTTAAATGGTATTTTCTACAGATTCAAAGGTCACTAACAGTAAGTTTGTGTGTCATGCGTTTAGTGATTTTTAAAGCAAAGTTCTATAAAGTTGAAGATATCAGAAACCAACTCTGACAAACACAACCTCAAGTGTGAAAACTCACACAAATATAGTTTGTTCCACATTTTAGACTGAATAGCAGCTTGGGATCCCAAATTACAAGTCCTGTTCTATCATGTAACATCAATGAACATGCGGATATGTATCAATAGATTAGACTTGTCTTTTGGTCAGTGCTCAAAATAATCCAGGCTAATACGCAGCAGAATACAGCTGAAACCAGGGTGGGGTTAGCAAGCAAAACCTTGCCAATTGATTTCTCCAAAGACTGATTCCGGCCTCAGAGTGACAAACACCGCTTCCCATCAGGTCCCAAACTGCATCTGCACTTCCCCAGCCTTTATGATGTACATCTCCCGGCCCCACCTCGCCTGCTAGTCAAAGATGGAGAAAAGCAGAGTCTGATGATGAGGAGGGACAGACCAGTGCAAGCCTTCTATGAATAAGATACAGGTAATGCCTGCACAGTACGCATTTTTGCAGACATAATCCCCAGGCAGGTAGACAACAGAGCGTAGGCTTTTTCAGCATGTCAAAGATCATCTGTCTGTCATAACCCTGCCAAAAGGGAAAATACTAACGGAAAGTAGTTTTTCTAAAGCTATACACCAATCTCTTAGTTGATCTTTATACAGTGAGTACACTAGCGTAGATAACACAACTGAATTTAGCAGAAAGTCTGTTTTCATTCAGTGAGTTAATTTGAATATTTTTTAGGTTTTAGAGAATCATTCTTCAACAAGTTCACTATGCTAATTTTTTCATGCATTTTCATTCATCTTTACCTTGAAAAGAGGAACTTTACAACGATGGAGTAATTCAATCTGCTGCAATGTCCAGACGCATTTTATCTGGTAACTGATTCAGCAGTCTTGCTCATCTGACAGGAAACAGTAGTAAGTATAGTATGACTGAAAGGTTAGATGTACAGTATAAACATGGACATGCAACACAGTATAAGTTCCTCCTTACCCAGCATGCCTTGAGATTGCCAAGCAGGTAGTTGTACCAGGTTTTGACACTAAGTTCTTATTATCTTAGGATGCGATATGAGGACATGTATTTAATAGTGCTGTCCATACATGCGGTAGTCTGTCCTGTCAGGCTGCACCAACCATCACGCAGATCTGAGAGAGACAAAAAGAGCAAATAACACCAACGACAGATTTAAGATGTACTGATGTCCTTGCTATCAGGAAAAATAACACGCTGCAGCTTTAATGTTAAATATATGTGGAAGGCGAAATGTCTTCATTATATTTATATACCCACTGTCCAATCATGATAGAGAAGGCAAAGACCCGGCTAAAAGTAGTTAATGAGTTGGAAGAAAATCTCAAACATGTTACTGGGTCTGGTGACCTCAATGGTGATGAGGCTCTTCATCATAAAGTAGTAACAGCGAATATAACTGAGCAGAGAGAAAGACAAGATGGAAAGAGGCAGGAGGAATGGTATGATATCTCAAATTAACACGATACAGGGGTTTTAAAATAAATGATGAACGCAACTAAAATAGACTGAGGGAGGTGTACTGAGGGTGGAAACATACGGTACTGTATGTGGTGACTGAGCAGTTATTTAACTACTTCAATATTAGTGGAAATCTTTGTTGTATGCACTTTGTTCCTTTTGTGTTAAACCCCTAAACTCCCATCCTTACTCTTCTTTACAACTGAAAAAACTGTTGTGTATGTGTGAGATTTAGAAATTGCATGGGTGCAGATTTATTGAGGGTTTAGAAATCAGTATAGCAACATATTGTGGACAAATTGTTCTTGCCTGGAAGATATGCAAAGAAGAAGGTTTGCATCTCTGGGCTGGATCAGGGCTCTAATCATAAAGAGCTTTCAAAGGTAAATGCTAGTATTTTTGTTTTTGCAATGGTGATGCAGCCAACCCAGGTGATATGAAGGCTATTTGGCCTATGTGATGGTCTTGAGAGGGCTAAAATAAAATTAATTTTGATTTTCTTAGTGAGCAGGCCCATCCGTTTCTAGGCTGTTTAAGAGCAGCACACAATCCTAATGAGATATATTCAGCTTGGAAAGTCAACATTTCCCAGAAAAGTCAAGGAATAATAATAGTACTTGCTCACTACAGCTAGCAGAAATATTGTGTTAATAGTATTCTATGGACGGTGCAGCTGGAAACAAGGCACGATGTCAGATTCTCAATATAAGATTTATCACGATCTAAATGAGAGAGGCGGTTTCGAGCGATTTTTAAGCACAGAACCCATGCATGACTTTTTCTTAGGTGAAAATTTCACACAACACACCTTGCCTGATCAAAGATGACTTTGCCGCATGATTGATTTTTTATAAGCCAGCATTTGCCCTGACATTTTGCTATTTCTGACTGGAAAACTCTAACTGTGTTAATGGTAATCAGAAGACAAACCAGGAACAAAGAAAAAAAACCCCAAAAAAATCATATCTGCAGGTTTTTCATTTGGTGATTTCAATGTTTATTGCTTATTTCTTACATTTTTTATGTTTGAAAAAGAGACATGTGTTCATGCAAATATTGCCTAGTTTTTTGGGGAAGGATAAAGGATAAAAAAAATCTCTACAAAATATCAATTTACAAATCTGGAGGCACCCCTAGCTCTTCCTTACCTACTTTGGGGACCACTGATCTAAGAAATGCAAAGATGCTTTTATGGGACCAAAGCACTGGGAGATAAATGAGGAACACTAGTGGTACAACTTTAGGGAAGAATGAGGGGAAGGTGGGAGGCTGGATAGAAGCAACTACTGCTCCTACTCACCTGTGTGAGTCTGTCAGTGAGCAGTTTGAGGTTACTCATTGAACGTTTTAGTGTATATAAAGGGCTTTCCAAGGTGTGGGTATGACTTGACACTAATGAGTGGGTGGTTTCCTGCCGGCTGGACAAAGCTGGCTCTTCCTGGAATTAAAACGTATTTTAACACCTGCAACTGTCTAATATCTACTTGTATATTTAAGAGGCGTTTGACCTCTCACACTTATTTTGTATTTCAGCTTGGTGTCAGTGTGCAGGCAACAGAGAGCAAAGAAGAAACTCTCACTCACAGGGGATGACGCTGTCTTCATCTGAGCTGTCAGGGTCAATGAGTTTCTCCTTGGCCTTCTCTGTCCTCTCTTTAAACATCCTGACCAGCTCCTGCAGACGCTCGTTCACCACTGTGCTTGTCTGACTGGCTGAAGACGCTGGACGTTCTTTCAGGCTGTGAAACAAAGTCAGAATTAAAATCAGATGATGCTGAAATGATTTTTATTATTCTGAAGAGCCATCTTGTGTGTGTGTGGGTGTATGTGTACAGTACAGCCTTCGTATAGCACTTAAAAATGTACGGTGCTCACAAGTCATCGGTGTTGTGCAGGCTGGACTGGCTGGGCCAAGCTCTGACAGGGATGCTTCCTTCATCATCATCATCTTCACTTTGAGATTGCAGCCTCCTGCTGTTAAAGTCAAGTAGAAACAGTGACATCATTGTTTCAACTTTGAGACAGTGCTGCCTGCTTTTCTTTAAACTCAAACCCGCTATAGTTAGGCTTTAATGTACACCATGTTAAGTGGTATTTGTAAATGTTTAAGACACATAGAATCACATCATTGTCATGTAGGCTGAGTTGTGCCTGAAAAATTACTGATTTTTTTTTACAAGACAAAAAACCTAAACAAACAAAAAAACTACATGCTGCTTTCATGCTCATTCATGTATTTGTGACTGTGAGAAATACAGATGATAAAACACTGAAAATGATAATGTAATGAGTGAATGAGTAAAGACTGCTCCATTCAGATGGGGAAACGCAGAGATTAATGAATGGTGATGGATAATGACTGGGCATGCACGATGTGTGGATGAAAAGATGAATGGGCACTACTGGATATTTAGTGAGGGTTGGATAGCTTACATCTTTGTCCAGATAGTCCTACGATTCCTTCCACTACTGCAGCACATGGTCAGAGCAGGATTTGAAGTGAGTGTGTGTGTTTATGAGAGAAAGACAGGGAGAGAGAGGGTTTATGTGTGTGTGTATGTGGGTGCAAAGGAAAGCATGATGTTAATCCAAGAAACAGATAATAAGTGAAGATAAATCACCTACAGTGGTCAACAGGTAGGTGACACAGTGATGATGCAACTGCAAGGTTGTGATGCATCAGTTTATTGACTTTTGCTATGTTATGTCAATGTCCATACAGTAGTCAAAAGCACACGAATCTGTAGAAGCCATGCAAAAGTGACACACTTCACACTTCACAAAAGAACAGCACAGCAGAGGACAAGACGAGACAAGAAACACTCAGTCCCTTTCCAAACAATTGTAGTTCCACAATGATTCGTACAACAAACTGTCTTGTGTTCTGCATAAACAGCACATGCTGGTTTGTCTTATTTTAGCAGTTACGGTAGTCTTTTATGTGATTTCATAAATGTGAGACCTTAAGACCATACTGAAACAACTTAATTCTTGCACACACACATGGTTTCTGCAGGACACTGAAATACAGACAGTAATGCCTCTACCAACTCAAGACTCAACTAAAGACTGTATTGCAAGATGATGAACAGTAGAGGGCAGTAAAAACCAATTCAAACAGCACTAAAGAGGGAGAACTGTGAAGCGATTCATTCCAAAATGATAAATATAATGACTCATTACATTCATAACCAATGATTAGACAACACTCTGTAAATGAAAGTTTTTAAGAGCAATTGTTAAATTTTGTCAGCTATGAATAAATTATTTCATCTCCTTTTGGATCAAATGCTTCACTTGCACACAGACAAGCTAGCACCTTGACAAATAATATATCCCAGTGATGGTACTTGAATGCAGCCATTATCGCATTTAAGCCATGCACATGTATATCTATAGTTCATTGGTGGAACTGGTCACTGTTGAAACAAAGTCAAAAATACACTGCCCACTGGAGGCCACTATAGCTCAGACAATCCATGCAGTTTCCTTACTCTTTATCTCCTTTACTGTAGATGAAAAGCATGAGGGGGGAGAAAAGGATTAGAAACACTTTAGTGCACACCCAGATAGAGTTTGAATTTCCATTTAAGAGACCTAAAGGGTCTGTCTGCAGTATAAAATCTGTCAAATCTTTCAAATGTGACATATATTAGTCTGTTAATAATGTATCAACAGAGCTGCCTGCACACAAATTACACACCTCCACTGTTGTGTTTACATCACAAAGCAATCTGTAGCTATTTCTCACCTCTGACGACCTCCAGAAGGGGTCACAGGGACAGTGAGGGTTGTAAGTTTGGGATCCTGTGGGGTGAGAATTTGGGGGATAGTACTCTGCTCCTCTCCTCCTCCTCCTCCTCCTCCTCCTCCTGCTCCTCCTCCTCCTTTTCTTTCATTGTCTGAGTCAACGTCCTCTACATTGACAGCTGGACGAAGGCTGAGGCTGGAGCTCTCTGGAGAGGTTGACAGACACAATATGTTTATGTCATTTACTATGGGGTGACACAAATCATGGCATGAACAATATATAAGCACCGAGACAAACCTGTCTCTTGCAAAGGTGTGATATAATAATAGGTGAATGACACACATGCAGCATTGCAAGGGGCAAAGCATGTCACAGTTACAAGCAGAAGCAGGTCAGGACAGGGACACAAGCAGATTTGGCAGGACCTATATCTGAACTAGGCCATGTATAAGTGCCCTGATAGCTGCGTAGACTGGCTTACTCATCTGGCAAGTCATTCAGTCTGTCTAATCTGGCTCATGGTACCCTGACACACTTTCTTCTTTAAATAAAAAAGTACCACAGGGCAGTTTGCTGCCTTCTGCTGTACACCAAAGCCATTCAAAAAAATTATTTCTTCAACTTTCTTCAACTAAACTAATTTTGGTGCTCCAGTAAGATCAAGCATTTTCTGAAATGCAAAAAAATAAGGTAACACAAAAACATACAAAAAATCACAACAATAACACAAAACAAGTAACATACTCAAATACATGTTGTCAGTGAATTTGCCATGACATCTGAACTCAGCTGATAATTTACTTTTTGTAAATTTTTTTGTCAATGAATATATGAATAAATACTGTTTAGTGTCAATCAGTTGTTAATTTTATTTAAGCTAGTTTAATAATTCGTTTATTCTGATTCCACTGAGTTCATGCATGTACACAGTAAGCAAAAAAATCACAAGGACAGTTCAGTTTCCACTGCTTGTAGATTCACCTGCGGGTCTTATTGCTGAATTGTCTGAGTCATCTTCAATGAAGAATGCTGGGTTAGAGAGACAAGACAGCTGGCGGGACAGGGAGTTGAGCTGCCTTGATGGGGGGCTGACAATTGGCGGCAGGCGCGGATAGGATGGCACATTGGGCAACTCGAGGGTGCTACCATTGGGGGAGGACGGAGATGGGGAGCGGGACCGGAGCTGGGGATGCTGAGGAGGAGGGAGAGGGGAGTGTCGGATGAGTCGGTTGAGTTCTACATCTTGCTGATTCTTGTCTTGCTTCTGTTTTTGCTGTTGTTGTTGTTTCTTAGGCATCTTGAGGCATAAGGCTGTTGAGGCGGTTCCGGACGTTGAGGAAATACTGCTGGGTCCGGCTGGGAAATTGGGAGAGCTTCTGTGGGATGTTTGAAAAGCTCTGGGAAAGACTGGACAGACTCGGGCCAACTGAACCCTCTGAGCTTTTGGGCAAAAACTCAGTCAGAGTCTGGGCAATATTTCTTGGGATCCGTGTGAGTCTGATCTGGGAGAACTCTTGGCGTAATTCAGGGGGCAGGGTGGGTAAGTACTTGGTCACGTCAGAGAACTGGGTGGGTAGCTTAGGCATGGAGGGTATTTTTGGGGGGGAGATGCCGTTCTCTTTGAAGAATGCGTTGATATTGCCGAGGCACTCTGAGGTGTGAGGAATGCGCATCAGGCAGCTCTTAAGTGAATCACAGCTGACTGGAGCTACAGAGGAGACAGGTGGATATGCAGATGTAGAGTCAGGCAGAGTATAAGCAAGATGGGTGATGGGCACAGTTGATAGTCAAACAGCAATGTAGTCAGGCAGAATGACAATGTCAGACTTCTAGTAAACAGGATAGAAGATAGATAATGATTATGCCTACAGTCACCAGATAGCTTGTCCAGTAAAAGTCTGAGCCTGACAGACGGCCACCAGTGATGACATCAAACACAGTGGTGGTTGTCTCGATATGGACAAGCGTATAGAATGACACACAGCTTGTGAGTTCAATGCAACGCAACCAGTCAGTCAGACATACAGGCAGGAAACTGGAGTAGTAATATCACAGCTCTAACCACAGTTATAAAAAGAGTCTGTGATGAGAAAGACTTCCTGATGAAAAAAAAGCATGACAAACATGACAAAATAGAAAAGTACATACCACCACAGCCATCCTCAGTAGCTTCCTCCTCCTACAAAAAATAGAAAGCATATGAGTGACTGGTAAATATAATAATAATAAAAATAATAATTACATTGAATATTTTATTCTTCTCTAATTATTGGTAAAACACTAGTATTGAACAGAAAAGGGAAGTAGGGAGAATAGATTCTTTACGAGAAAGGTGTGTCTTTCCAAGAAGGGATGAATCAAGGTCAATTCTTCAGTTCTGACTGGCTGGTGGGGAGACCCAGGTATTTAACCTGTGTGGGATCGTTATCAAAGCCATTGACGTCACTTGGTTCGTTAGTGCTAATCGCTGTTGTGACATCAGTCATTAGAATCACTGGAGTCACCTGAGTCCAAATGTAAACAACAGTCTTTGGAGCTTTCAGAATCACATGAGGCCAAGGGATGAAATCATAGCACTATATGTGGGGGTAAGTGGTGTCGCAGACCTCCCCCTCTGTTGAGGGATTGCTTCTCTGTTTTAATATGGATAGCCTCCTTCACTCCTCTTTCACTTCCACTTATCCTCCCTCATCTAAAATATTTGAATAGGGAGGACAGGTGTCGACTCTAACAACTGTTGTGGCCATGCAGGTTAAATACCTGGGTCTCCCCACCTGTCAGTCAGAAAAAAGAAGCCTGTTAAATGAGAGATGAAATGTCTACAGGGATCGACAACAAAGCTCAGTTGTCCTTGATTTAACCCTTCTTGAATAAGTCAAAAAACTGGTTTGAGCTCTTTTGATCCCAGCTGATTTTTAATGTGGGACAGAACAAACTAAGACTGAACCGAATAAGAAAGGACAGAAATTGGCATGTATTTGTAAAGTGATTTTACAGTTGTTATATTGCTGAATAAGGTCAGACAATTCAGGGGGTTAAATTAACTGTCACATTTTTTCATCGCTGCACATGCTGAACCAGTGAACATTACTTTTTCAGCGGCTTTGTCAGCTTTGTCTTTGCTGCCTTGACCGTCTTCCACTGCTTTCTGCGGCTGCTGAGTTACAGGCTCAGCTTCTGCATTAGCTTCCTCTGTCTCTGGTTCTGGTTCTGGTGCAGGTTCAGGTTCAGGTTCAGGTTGAGCTGCAGGTTCAGGCTCAGGCTCAGGCTCGGACTCGGGCTCTGGCTCAGAGGTCTTTTCTGGTTCAGGACTTGGAGGTGGAGAGGGGGAGGTCCGCTGTGGCTCTGCTTCCTCCTTTGGCTCTAGATTTTTTTTAAATAGTGGATTTAATGACAAATACTGGAATACTCATCTGTCTGACGCCGATAAAGCAGGTCATATAGAAACAGACCATGGTGAATAAAGTATACAGGTTTTAAAAATGTATAGAGTGTGTGTACTACAGTGACTACAGCAAACTATGTTATCTACTTAGATTTTGTGACTTTTTCCAGCTACAATCTATTTTGAGGGAAGAATACTGTCAATTCAATAGAGAGAATTTTTTTTTTCTAAACTGCTACAACAGTGTGTGCAGTGGTATATGTATGTTATGTCTTGATCTCTACCTGGTTCTGTGATAGCAGGTTCTTCAGTCTCTTCCTTCTGTTCTGCCTCAGCAAGGCTCTCTTCCTTTCTACAGAACAGCACAGTTGGACAGGTTAATCACTCAGACTGGCAGCATGGAAGGCTCCACACTGATTCCACTGTTTGACATTCAAGGAGTACTACAGTAAAGTACAGTAGGCAATGGACACAGTGGTATTTTTAGAAACTGTACTCTGTCAGCAGTTTTGGAAAGTAAAGTCAATACATCAAGCACAGAAAATCTTAATACTAAGGCCTGACTAATTCACATGGAATTACATGGAATTAGTCTCTGTTTGCATGGGCTTATCAAAGCTTGTTATCACCCTCTGAAAACGATGATTTGCCTGTATTTGTTCTGGTTAGAAAAACGTCAGAGTGCTCTTTAGTGTAAACATGGAGCTCCAATATGGCTCATTTGATAATGATACAGGTAATAAAACTGGGCTTCAAGACCTGTGGTGGCTGCACGCTGCAGAAAGAATATATTATTTTCATGATGTCCTACATTTTAGCCCCATCTGCAATATGCATAGCACATTTACTGTGTTTCAGCATATTTATTTAACGTGATGTGTTGAATTGATGTCCTAATGGAGGGACACAGATGTGCTAACCGTGATACATCATTTTATAGACAGCACTCTGTGTGATTATATAATGAGAAATGTGACTGCTTCATTAAAACTGTTTCTCTCTTTACTTATTCTGAATTGAGTAATAAGCTAAAAACGCAAGACACTGAAACACTGAACACAGGTTACATCAATGCAGACAGTCACACTTAAATGGGTAAGTATGAACTCTACATTGTTAGCAAATAGTGCGTCTTGTCTTTCTGTTGTGAGCATAAACGATTGACTTTGTGACCACCTGTAAAGCTTATATAACGCTATCTGTTTACATCGGGATAGTAATAAAGTTAGAGTTAACTACTCGGTCAAACGTATTGATTTCATAACATATTTGTCTGTTACCTAACCGCGACCTTATCACACGATACTCACTTTCTGCCAATATTCACGTGCGTTAATCGTCAATAGCCCCGTCTGCAAATGTTCACGAGCGTCGAGCCACGACAAGTAACACGAACTCGGCTGTGGGGTCGTTTAAACCAGATCGAGAGAGTTTAGAAATTTTTGGGAAAACAACGGGGAATATATTCCGTTTCATCTCCGTCCATCATTTTCCCTGCGTCTCCAGACGTGAAACAGCAGCAGCAGGTGTTACCGGGGGAACCGTTGAGAGGGGGGGGGGGGGGCGGGTGTTGCCAAGGGAAGCTGTGGTTGCTATGGCACGGTGGTGTGATGCTGAGGCAGCGCGCGGCAGAGATCACATAACGAGAACCCACGGGATTTTGAGAGAGACCTGGCAGCCAAATGACTGTGCTGTGGTACAGACTGTACATCTATGGCTCGATGCGTGAGACTGGGAGCTGAAATGGACCCGGGGACACTGGGGCTGTAGAATCTCTTCAGTGGTGAAAAGTAAAAATATGCAACCACTGAACTGAACTGCAGCTTAAGGTACTTTGAGTGTACTTAAAATATTACTTTAGACTTAGACATTTTAAACTGAATTATTGTACATTTTACTCCACTGCATTTATCTGACAGCCGAGGGTTAGTTACTTTGTGTATTAGAGATAAGATTTAACACAGAAAACCTATGATCAACTGCAAATGTGTTGAGGCAGATAGGCATTAGTAATAATAAAACAACTCTATAATAATATCTCTGAAACTCTTAAAGGGGCCATTCTGCTGCATAATACTTTTACTATTGAAGCTATAATTACATTTTGCTGATGCACTAATGTATTTTGTATTATTTTGAAATTTTACTTGAATATATTTTATATTGTAGAATAGTTACTTTTACTTAAGTTAAGGATTTTTCTACCACTGGGTCTGTTGCTGTAGTTCCATCATCAATTCAAAAATCTCATGCTTTTTGAGATGGTGACACCAAGCAGAAATTTCAACTTGAAATATAAAATTTTTATCTAAAAGGCACAGCACACGAGAAGTAGGATATACATTCTAGGTGACAGACAAAATGGGCTTAGGGTCCTACATAGGTTTCAAGGAATTTAAGAACTGAGGAGAACTGAATTCTTACTCTGAGACTTTACTGTGTTCTACTTCACTCTCTTCTTCTTGTGGCACTGGTATCCTGGTCATAATAAACACACACTGTCACATCACTTCACAAGGAGGGTCCAGTGCCAAAAACACAAAAATGCCCAAACACGCACACGTTCTCTCTCTCTTTCTCTACTTGGACATGTGGTCTTACTCGGCTTCAGGCTCCTCCAGCAGTTCTTGACTGCCCAGTGAGAGTTTGATGGACTGTCCCTCACTGGCCATCTGTCTAATGGCCATCTCAGCTGTCTGCCTGGCCACCTCCTCAGCCACGCGTGCCATCTCCATGCGCTCCTGCAGCAGACTAAAGAGAGACAGAACACACTGATATGACGTGTACTGTGAAGTAAATGTTAGTAATGTGGTAAATTACATTTTGGATGTGTTCTTTCTTATTGCACTACTAGCTTTATATACTGCTCCAGTCAAGTAATTCCAGTAAGGAATTCACTAAATACTCTTAACTAACTTGCAATTATTTTAATCATTATTTGATGTTATGCTTGAGTTAAAAATGGTAAAGGATTCCAGCTCTGACCACCTCCAACCTCTTGTTCTCCACCTCTCTTACCGTTCCTCCATGCTCTATCAATTACTGCAGTATCTGTGCAGTGATACTCAGATCCTCAACTTTTAATTAAGTACTCATTATGAAAAACTGGCCCTTTTGGGTGATAAATTATTATATGACTAATAAAACCGGATTGTTGTGAGAGCCAGAACTAAATTGTTTTTGTATAGAGAAGCCTTAGTTGTGAAATAATTTGTAAATGAATGTAGTGGAGTAAAAGCAAACAATGTTTCCACATGAACAGTGGTGAAACTAGCAACAATACATGCATTGAGGTACTTATACTTTGAGTAATTTAATTTCATGCTCTCTATACTTCCTAGGAAATATCATACTTTTTACTGCATAATTTATCTGACAGTTGTATTTGCAAGAAGTACTGAGCCAGAGTTACTATGATATTGAGCATATGGACTAGATAAGCACAGTCCACCTCACCTAGCTACTCAGAAATGTTGTATATGTTAATGCATTGTGTGTGTGATCATCAGTGGCATAAAATATAATATAAAACTGACCAGAGGCCACTCTGCTGCATCTTCTTTTTTATACTGCAATCACATTTAGCTGATAATACTTACATGTTCTTACTTAGAGGTACCAGAATGCAGGACTTGTGTGCAATATTTTTTACTTTTATATAGTGTACGTTTTGTTGTATCACTACTTTTGCCAAAGTAAAAAATCTAGGTACTTCTTCTACCTCTATTACACCAAACATATTAGTAGCATAAAATTGAAACACTTAGCTTGTATAATTACCTCCAATTGTACCCCTAACATGCAGTGCTTCCAATAAATACATACTTACTTTATGGCATTGCATCTGTATGTAACCACACATACACAAACATGGTCAAAATAAAGTTTACTGTTACTTTCTATCTCTATTCATGATGTTTGTGTTTAATATACTGAAAGTACTCAACGTACAAAGACTTCATTTAACATTTTAGAGACAATGATGCCCTCTGGTGGCCAAAAGCAAATTAACTCTATGAACTTGACATTTGCACAGTGGAATATAAAGATGTATAATTACAGAACATGAAGCCATATAAACTGCAGCACACTGCACAGCATTGTACTTTTATATAGTTTTATTGTAGCAGAAATTTTTAATATATACTACACAGGGTACAGGCCTAACAGACATACCCTGCATGCATCAACATTGTAATAATCTACTGCTGTTCTTACACAAAATCTGAACAGAAACAAAATGTACAAAACCTTCAAAATGATAAGTAGAGTAAAAGGAAGAAACACATTTAAAAACTGTCCCTCATGCTATTTATAGTAAAAAAAATAAAAAAAATGCCCCCCAATATTCACAGAAAAAAAGGTACAATGTAACATTTAAGACAAAATACAAGCACAATGTAAAGGCACAACTGTGAAACAGATAATGATGGTAGCATGTGAATGGTGGCTTTACACAGGAACGAAAAGTGAGATATAGTGAGACAGGATGGTGGATAGACACTGGGAGACAGGATCACATCATCCTGCACAGATGTTTGTGTCGTTAATTATCACCGTCATGAGTTGAATTTCCACAAGAGTGAAGCAAATGAATACATGTGAGAACACAAGTGGGGTGGCTTACCTTGATACAGAAAGGAAACACTAGAATGGAAAACCAAAGTAAGAAGGAAAGAGAAAAGGTTGAGGGGGGCGGGGAGGTTGCAGAGGAAGTCATCTTCAGCTCATGACAACAGGCAGAGCAAAAACAAGAAGAGCTGAAAAGGAGGTGGACTTTGGTAGCCCAATCTGGGTCCAAGAGGCACAACGCCAGCGCTGCCCCTCCCAGAAATCCTTCCAACCTCCTTCCCTCAGAAAAGGAAATGCTGGCAGAACCCTCCCTCTCCTCTCCTTAATCTCTGCCTCCCCAAGTTTCTCTCTCTCCCTCCTCATCTCATTTTCTCTCTCATTCGCCCTTTTCTCGCAACTCCCCGCCACCATTTTTTATACCTCCTTCTTTTTGCATTTTTTCGCTACTCTCCTCTCTCCTCCCTCTCATGCCTGAGACTACTAAATCAGCAACATGTGGGTTTGATGGAAACCAGACCCTGACCCATTCTTTTCTAGCCTGCAGGCTTCTCCTTTGTACACTTAATTAGCTTTGACTCTATTTAGCTTTAGCATGAAAAAAGGAGAGGAGATAGAGAGAGGCAGATACGGCAGCTATATTTTTACTCTTCACAGGTTGAGTTGAGATGGACAGAATTTGTTTAAATCACAACACTTTTCAATTCTACTTGTAAAAAGTGATTAAATCACCTCCCTCTTGTATTTCATTCCAGCCCTGGCACCAGTCGTATATCAATATGTCTCTGCTGGGATTGTGTTTTTAGTGGTGCAGTCTGAACAGTTATCGTGGCTGTGGTGGGAGGAGGGGAGGCTGGAGCCCGTGTGTCTGTGTGCAAAAACTCTATGTGCCTTTGTCTAGGGAAGTGGTCTCTCTATGTGTTTGTGTCTGCATATGTGGACACGCATGTACAAATGAATGCAGTTAAGAGTTGTTGTTTTTTTGTTTTTTTTTTAGCAGTCATGTGATTATGGTGCATGTGTGTGTGTGTGTGTGTGAGTGTGAGAGAGAGAGAGAGAGAGAGGGCAGACATAATGGGCTCAGTGGGAGACGGACGGTCATGGATGCACACAGCTGTCTGACATTCCTGTGCTGGTCGGAGGACGAGCTTCTCCTGCCAGTGTCTGTGTGATTTAATAAGTGCAGAGAGTCCTGCTTTGCACGAACGAAGAACACACACACACACACACACACACACACAGAGACGTTGGCAGTGAAGCAACCTCAGCAAAAACAAAAACAACAAAAAACAGAATCAAAAGTGCAAATTATCTGTTCTAAACAGAAAGAAAATGTCAAAATTGGTTGAAGCACCTTAGACGAAGGTATGAAAGACTTGCTCATATGAATGCATGTATTTGTATTTGTTTTAAAAGCTGTATGCACTCATGTTGGTGTGTATATACAGTGTGTGTGCTTCTGGTTAGTGTATGTGCATTATCGACTTTGTCTGCATTTATACTACAAATACACCATCTGTCCCTCCTCTTTACAATTAGAATTGATAGAAACGGATGTTCCTTGAGAGTCTTGTGTCTTTTACAGTACACATTTTTTTTTAAGTGGTGATGGAAACGGGCATGATTTTTAAGAAAAAGAGGTACTTTCCAGATATTTTGAAAGGCACAAAGGGAGGCTCAGGAGAAAAACGTCAAGGCCAGTAGCGGGAAATGTACATTGTAGCTCCACAGGCACCAATTTTACCACTTAAACATTATTTCACATGAGCAATAAAAGTTCTCACAACGAATGGGGCTCAAAAAGGTGACTCATCCTTGGTTTTCTTAGACTTTAGTACTGTGTCAAAGCCTCTTTCCACCATGCCATAAGTAAAATTTAATTCCAGCGACTGCACCAGACAAACGATCAATACCCGTTCTATCTTTTCTAATTCTGCGCGTCACACCCAGTCCTGCAGCGAGCGCTTGCAGTGCACCAAGGCCCTCGGCGTCTCTTTGTTCTGCAGAGTCCTGAGGATGGCGTAGACGAGGATGAGGATGCACAGGATGAGGACCAGAGGAACGGTCACCATGATCAGGGTCATGACCTTTGATTCATTGTCGGCCATCGTCACAACCACGTTTACCTCTTTGTCCTCCTCCTCCTCTGTGCTGTCAGGATTGGAGCCTTGGTCTTCCTCTGTGTTTGCGTCTTTGCCCCGGCCCCTGTCTGGCTCTTTGCGCTCGTCCTTGCCTCGGTCTGAAGGGTTCACTGGTTTTTCTTTCGGTTCCTGCTCGGTGTCAGGGTCAGGTTTGGGGTCAGGGACTCCCACGCAGCCCATGAAATCCTTCAGGATGGAGCGAGGGTAACCTTTATCTGCTTCTGTCTTGTGGTTGTCAAACCTCCAGTAATTAGTGCCTTTGTAGAAATAGGTGTAAGCTGCATGAGAGGAAGATAAGCAAGATTTCGGTCAGACAGCTCATATAGAACGGATTATTAAATGAATACAGAATATGTGCAGCGCTGATGTTTGGCATCTAGGCTTTGACCTCGCCAGTCGGCACCAACAAACTCAGGGAGTGGGGAAAGACGATAATAACTTCCACCCTAGGGCAAGGTTGAGAGCCTACAGGTGGATGCTGGGGTGGAGAAGGAACTTTTGAAGTGCTACACCTGCAGCAGCAGCAGCAACAGTTAAAGCATGCATCGAGATAGCTTTCAGGCATACAGAAGAGTGAGCAGAGTGTTCATAACGCAAGTTTAATATGCTGCCTTAATTAAAAAGATGTGTTGGAAACACAGTATGATGCAGTGAGAAGAGTGTGTGTAGCAGTGGACTGCAATTGTGTGCCTGAAGTAGCAGACACTGCTCGTTATTCCTGATGTAAAAAAAAAAAATGTTTTGCTTGTCAGAGATCAATTTAACCCCATTCTTAAAGGAGTAGTTTAACATTTTGGGGAACATACTTATTCATGTTCTTGCTGAGAGATGACAAGACTGATAGCACTCTCATGTCTGTCCACTACAAACAGTATGAAGCTTAGCCAGGAGACAGTTAGCTTAGCATAAAAACTGGAAATGGTGAAATATATTTGGACAGAGCCATGCTAGCTAACAAAGATAACCACCTAACTGATTTGTTACTTCTTGTTTGTTTAATCTGTACAAATACTAAAGAGTAAAAATGAAAAGATTAGAAAAAGGAGACATATGATGTGGGGTGGTAGGCAGATTTTATTGCCTTTGGACAGATCCAGGCTATCTATTTCCAGTTTATGTGCTAAGCTAAGATAACCACCTGCTGACAGTTATCTATTTTAATAACAAGCCTACTTTCCAGAATGTCTAACTGTTGCTTTACATCATCAGTTTGATGGGTTTAGCTTTTAAAAACTAAACCTATTCCCTTTTCCAATCAAATGATTGAAGGACTGAAAGAATAATACAATTAACAGAAAAACAGAGTGGTATCAATCTTCTAGCATTACTTTAAACAAACTGCACTTCCCAAAATGTCAAACTATTCTTTTAAAACCTAAAAAAACCCCAAAAAACTAGAGATTTACTTTTAGGCAAAACACAGCAGAGACCTCTGGTTCATTTTACAGTAGGAGTCTCTTAGTCCTTCAAAAGACAAAGACAAGGGATATTAAAGAATCTAATATATTAACTGAGCAAGTTTGCATTACCATAGAGCACATAAAATTGACAGCCTTGCACCGATTATGCAGGTTGTCATTTCATTTGTAAAGACTGCCTCATTTACTTTACCATTTGTCTTGACAAGGTAAAACTAAGTTCATTTTTTGTGTAAACAAAAAGCAGACTGAGGAATGTTTCTTTGGGGACCACTTTAGTCTTTGCACTCTCCCCAACATTCCCACATTTCAGATCACATGGAGCCAGAGCTGACTGGAAGTATAACAACAGATTTGACATAAAATGTATTCACATTCACATTACAAGAAAGCAATAAATAAATAAGCTGTGTTGCTGTCATGCACTAAAATTTGGCTGTGAGATGCAAAAGAGCCACATGCAATCTTTTGGGGCTACATTTCTGGGTGTAAATGTGGCTGTGTAGTGGAAACCAGGCTTGCACAGACATTGGAACAGTTTGGGTGGAGATAAGATCTGACTGTTAGAGAGTGCATTCAGAGCAGCTCTGCCACAAATCTAATTTCCAAAGGAAGGACAGGCCAACCCTCAAAACCAGAGCTCTCATTCCTCCCTTCTCCCTCTCATCCCCTCAACTCTTCTCCCTGCTCAGCTTGCCTCAAATGTAATTTTTTTCCCTCTCCATCTCTTACACACCCCATTTCACCCCTCTAACCTTTCATTCTTTCGCTCCCTCCACCTCTTCTTACTCATGCTGTTCTCAGGCTTTCAACACTGTATGCTCAGCTTTTGGTGTTTTGTTGAAGTTTCTTTGATGTTCCCATCCCTCAAATAAAAACTGCATCTGCCTTATTTAAAGTCATTATTTACCGCCGTCATCGCTGAGGAAGGCTCCTTTGGGAGAGGGAGGGATCCTGCCCCATCTGCTGATTGGCTTGGGGAAGTCGCGGTCTGTAGTCCGAGTCTCCTCATTGTATCGCCAGTACCTACACAGTATACAGATAGATTTAGATTTATACAGTACATATTTTATTATTTGACTCTACATGGCCATTGATAACAAGTGATGATAACTGCTCACTGTTATTTGTTTCTATTACTAAATACGTTAACATTTTGTCAAGCTCGTTGCATGCTTTTGTGTGTGTGTCTGTACCTGTCTCCTGAGAAGAAGTATGTGAATCCATTGGGCTCCCACCAGATGGCTGTGTCAATCTTGTGTGCAGGAACTCCTCGTCCATACTCATGTAGGGGCTGTGGGTATCCTGGCAGCACATCAGCCTCCCTGAACACCCAGTATCTATCATCTGCCGGGACAGAGGGACAAATATTTCTCTACAGAGACAGTGGCACACACAGTACAACCTTCCTGCACAGGTAACGTTTGTAACCCGGCCAAGAAAATAGAAATATGAGAGAAAGTTAATGAGGGAGAGAAACAGAAACAAAGAAGGAAAAACTGGCCCAAAAACCACGGGCATATGGAGAGAAAGCAATGGTGAGAACTTATGGCATATGTCATGGGGTTTGCTCACTCCAGAAGAAAAGTGGAAAGGACAGGCAAGGTAGAAATGGTAGGCATAACACTGATTTTCCAAGATTTCCTCATGTGGAAGCCAGTTTCTCCCCTAACCCTAACCTCTGGACACACTTTCAGCCACTTTCCACCTCTAATGCCAGGGTGCTGCGGCATAGCAACAAACTGCACTGAACTACAACAGCTAAGCTCGTGCACAAGGCCTTTTACTAATCAGTTCACACTTATTCTGACATGCTGCCAAACCATTCTGACCTGATGTTAAAGTAGTTAAATGGTTTTGGCTTCATATGGCCAACATTTCAGCAGGTTTTGATGCATACGCTATCCAAGAATCTTTGGAGTAGACGCAAAAATGTGCTCAGCTGAAGCATCTCTTCTTAACCCTCGCAAGAATGTGACGAAAAAGCAGGAATGATGACAGGATGAGAAATCATTAATGGGAGTAAATCTGTGATCAAAAGCACAGAAAATCCTGAAAACGCACGACAAATCACTGTATGGCCTCATTGTTAAAGTGAAAGCCCTGCAGCTGTTCACATCTGGAGCAGTTGCAGTGCAGAGAAGGCTGACGCAATCCTCTGCCTCTCTCATGAGGCCTTTTGGGGCTCAGCTGGACTGGAGTCGTACTGGGCCAGCAACAGCTGCCATGCTGCTCAGACCTCATTCAAGACACCCGATGAACTCAGTAACACGCACTAATACTCTCAGTGCGGCAGCCACACACACATGCAAAGACACTCAATGCTCCATCTTTGTCTGCAGCCATATTGTCAGACTGTTTAAACAGTGAATCACTGGGCTGGTGGTGTTATTTTCTTTTTCACACAACTTTTAAATATTTCTCTATGTGTGTGTGTGTGTGTGTGTGTGTGTGTCTGAGGGAGAGTCTGTGCCAGCTACAGAGAGTTATAGCTGTGTTGAATTATTACCATCTCCTCGTAAATCACTCTGTGTGGGGGAAAAAAAATGTTGAGTTTGCACTGTTTCCTTTCAGCCTTACCAATTCAAATCAAAGCGCAGATTTGTGTTTCACTCTCCATTTTGTTTTTATGGAGCACATTCTTAAACAGATCCGAGCTTGCCCTTAAGCAAGGCGCTATACCATAAAAACGCTGTACGATGTAAAATATCACGCAGTCTGCTCAGCATGTGGGCACTGTGTTAGCAGAGTGACAGGTTCTTCTGTTCATTAACAGCTTTAACATACCTTTAAAGAAGACAAATTTGCCATCGTGGCGTTCATAGGCGGCGTCGATGTCACTGGGCAGGCCGATCCAGAAGACGGATATGGGCATGGGGTAGTTATCCAGGACCCGGTTCCGCCGCACACGCCAGAACCAACGACCCTGTGCATGGAAGCCACAATAATCACGCAATCGCTATCGCTCATCAAAAATATTTATTGTTCACCGCCCTTTGCACAACTTCCTGCTGCTGTGATTCTAAGCCGGGTCCTGTTAGTTCATACATTTGTAAATTACAGTGTATATCTGTCCAATCCAAAGCAAACTCTTGTTTTAAACACAGATATGATCTTCACTTCTCACCTTGAAAACAAACATCTCTCCTCTCAGCATGGTCACCGTGTCAAAGTCCCCGTCACAGATGTCGGGGGGATGGTTGTCCGGCAGCTTGGGGGGCCGCGGAGGAGCAGGGGGCCGAGGAGGAGGAGGCGGCGGAGGTGGAGGAGGATGGGGGATGTCTTTTCTGACTGTCGGGGTGACAGGTTCCGGCTCAGGCTGGGAAATGGTGGGGGTGGAGGTGGCGAGGACGGGAGGTGAGGTAGGGCTGGGTGTCGGCTCTGGATGGTCTGGGGGATCCGGGCGGTCGTCGGGTGAGTCAGGTGAGTCGGGTGGGGAAGAGGAAGTGGGCTCATCTTCAGGTGGAGAACGGGAGGTGGGGGAGTCACCACTGGGTTCATCTTTGGGGGTGGAAGGAGCAGTGGGTGGAGCATTAGTGACGAGAGGAGGACCTAGGAAAGAAAAGATAGAGAGCTGGCATTCAGAATAAGAAAGGGAAAGGTTGAATTTCAGAGCTGCAGCGGCCAAATGGAAAAACAACTTCCAGCTGAGAAGAAATAAATCTCTCCTGCCTGTCAGTGTGGCATTAGACATCAATCATTTCTTTTATACTCTGCCCCCCTTCCCCTCACAATATTCTCTCTCTCTCTTCCTACAAAGAAAATGTCATTTTCCATTTTGTGCAGCAGCTATAAGCTCACATGACTGACTGCGACTGTGCCGCCACTCTTTGGAAAAATGAGCCCTACTGGTTGCTAAGAGAGGAAAACACAAAGATACAGCCAGTTATATAATATCCTTCGACAGCTGATGGCCATAAAGACGTATTGAGTTACTCTGACTCGTAGCCATCAGTACGTGGAGAAATTCAGCATATATGGCATTTTAACCTGCAGTATAATCTACAGACAGGAAAGGTAAACAAGTTTTGTTTGTTTCCATGGCCCTTGTTTTTCCAGAGAGTCTTTACAGTGTCTAAAAGCAGTAATAGGGCTTCATGGCACTCTGCAAACACTTACATCACATTACAATATTCAGAACTTTTTGTGGTCACTTAATTTGTTACTTGCTCAAATCTATTTTTGATTTGGTGTTTTATGTCATTTCCACACATAATGGACTCTTCCTTAGTTTACTGTATTTTAGAGCCTTGGAAAGCTCACTATGTGATGAAAGACCTACTGTATTAAGCTGGATATTTTCATCACAGGAAAAAAAAGGACTGTTACCAGCAGCCCAGAGTGGGAAGTGTGTCTCTGACTCCACACAGTGAAGCAAAAATTAAAGCCACTGTGTAGTGGGAGGCATCCGTTGTTTGTCAGGAAGCTGATATATCATTGCACAGCTTTCCCAAGAATGGTAATATTAGTTTGGCTCATTTCACTGCACTGATTTTCCTCAGCAGTGGCTCTCACCATTTGCATTTACTGTAGTTACAGTAGGCTGCAGTCTGTCTGTCAGAAACAGACACAAAACACCCTGCTGTTGTTAGATTTCCAGGGAGAAACATGAGAGCAGTAAAACTATACTGAGGTCATTTTTGGTACTATCTTCTTATGGATATTAAAACACCTGAAAAGTGTAAAATATGGGACCTTTAAAGCTTTGGCCATTTGGGAGCAAGCTGTAAACATAATACTGACTATCTCTTTAAACAGCTGTTTATTTGCTATATCCTGCCAGATACAGAGCACCATTAGCATTCATTTGGAGCTGGTGTTTCTGGCCACCTGGTGAACGTATGTCCAGTGTTCACTCTCCTCTCTTCTGAACAAACTGCATTGTTGGTATGAAAATATTGATTAGTGCAGCTTTAAAGTAAACTCATAAATAATGTACTTTAAAGCGGAGTTTTGGTTTTTCTATCTCTTTATGTTGCTTTAAACCTTTCCTTTTTGTCATATGCTTCATGCTAAGGATGAACAGAAGTATTGGTGTATTTAAACATCAAGTATTTTTATTCCTCAAATTACTGATATATTATTTCACAAGTTCGTTTGTAATGTAACTGGGCAGGAACTGAGCCTGCTAAGCATTCTTGTTAAGTGTCTGTGTCACTAAGCTGATGAAGAAAAACTGATCTGGGGGGCAGAGAACTGCAAAGCTGCTGGCCTCTTTCATATAAACCTCCACAAAGGAACCCAAATGTTTATTTCTACCAACAAAGTTTATGCCGTGTTAGTGTCTATTTAGAGTATTCAGATCCTTTTCTTATCCAATCAGAGCTTCCCTCTCCCCAGAGTCATTTAGATCTGCTTAATAAAGGAAACTACTGTATAATTTCAGTCAAAACATTTACCTCACAGAATTTACAGCAGAAAACTTCACATTTTTCACATCTGCTTCGCCAAAACTCTACTTTCCTCTGGTGCAGACCTCGAGTGTAGGCGTATCAATGGGCCAGAACTGTGTGGGTTTGGAAAGATTTTGGGTTTGCTGGGCAAAGTAAAACCATGGACAAAATTCCCAAACTATATCGGATTTTTGATCTGTTATGTGACGCCACAGATGTGACCAGGACAAAACAATGAACAGTAAAGAAATGTGGGTAAAAAGGACAGCATGAACCTTGCGGAAAATGCTTGTTTTCGTCAAAAGCAAAAGAAATCGTAAACCAGTCATTCTGTATGAACAATGTCTGTGATAAATATTCACATCTGCAGTTTAACAGGCAAATGAACTGTGTTTTGGCCTGTAATTACAGCTTTAATAAGAAGGCCACTGTAGAAACACACCCACACATAAATACAATACACATATGAGCTCTTTCTCTAACACACACACACACACACACACACACACGCAGATGTCATCTGTCAATTAACAATGCCATCCATTCACACAGGGAAAGCATGATAACATCATAACGGCATGCATGACATGCCATTATGAGTGAGGTCCGCTGGTGTCGTGTGTGGTTGAGCGTGTGTGTCTGTTTGTGCACATATCCGCAAAGCATCTTCTCGAGGCTTCTCTGACAAGGGTCCAGATGTTATACGAGTGTGATATAACCTCAAATTACAGCTGACATTCTGCACTTCAGCCTCACAGTGATCTCAGAGCCACAGCACTCTCAGTCTGCAGCCAAACATGACAAACTTGGAATGCATAGTTTTTTGTTTTGCCACCTGTATCCTCCACACTGTCCTCAGGCACTGTAGGAGTATTTGTCTGCTAGAGCATGAGCTGGAAGAGTCCTCAAGTTTTGTGGAACAGTTTACACAAAGGGTTTAGTTGTAGGTATAAGATATGTTTTAGGTCCTAATTATTAGAGACAACGCTTAGTGATGGACATGAAAAAATAGTAAAGATAAGAAGAATAAATAAAAATACATGACTGACCATGGTGTTTCAACAGTAACCATGGCCTTGACCTATTATAGAGTCAGCATGAACAGACTGTTTACACTCCATAGCTACAAACAGGTGGGTTAGCTGTCAGTTACAATCACAGCATAACCCCTTTGGTTAGGTTAATAAATATCAAGGTCATTATTCATGAAGCTGTTCAGATGACTTGCTAAAGTTTTTCACAGACAAAAATATTTTTGCTAGAATAGATAATAAACACAGTGGTCATTACACAACATGTATTTGGAGAGCAGTTTCCCATCAGGACTAGAAAAACATAGTAAATTAAAAACAGATTATGCAGAACCCTCCTTTGCTAGCTCAGAGTAGCTGTTACTGAAGAACACGTTTTAAAATTACACATAAAGTAGCCAAGACAGTTGCTCCCCTATGCCAACATCTGTGTGCAGGCGTGATTTACTCATTACAAGGGTAATGAGCATCATTTAACTGACTGATGAACACATGCTGACAGAGCTCTAGGCACATGCATTCCAGTGCCACTGTTTAGTTTGCATTAAGACTTGTCTTTGCAGTCTGCAGAGAGTATCTTTACAACACATGATGCGACTATCATTAAAGTACTACAGTGGTTTTAAGTTAGTAAGTCCAAATACTGCTAGGAGTGGCTTTAAATAAACAGGCGTATCAAAACAGGATGTGTTTCTCACCATATATGTGCTGTATTCCTCTGATGTCATCCTCATGCAGTGTGAAGTTGTGTGTGTTAATCCACTGGTAAAAAGGAGCCATTATGGCGCTGGGGTTATCTGAGTGCTCCAGACCCAGAGCATGACCGAGCTCATGGACGGCAACCAGGAAGAGGTCTATACCTACAGTGACACAGATATAGCATGTGACTAAAATTTGTACAAAATATTTAATTCACATCAGTTGTTTGTATGAAAAAAGTAATGTTACAATAATATATATAACACATAACATGATAAAGTTGCATTGAAATAAGTAGCATGTAAATGAAGTGAACCCAATATTTCTCTATGTGATCTCTGCTCTCTAATATTGTTGGTGTATGTGAGCTTTTCCACCATTTTGCAAATCATGACAACACTTAAAAGATGGTGTTGACCTCTGGTCATGTCACACAAGTAACAGGTCCCCAACACTGACAGCTGACACTGACATCAGCCCTGCACCAGGAACAGGTTCAAGTTCAGTTCTCATAAAAACAGAAAAATCAGCCCTCTAACCTTCTGGATTTTGGTTGTCTAGTGTCCAGGGCTCATCAGCATCAAAGTGTGTATCCCCACCAATTCCTGGTCCGGGATAGTAGGCGTGTGCCAGTGACCCCCCCTCGCCATCAAACAAGGACATATCACCATGGAAACCAGAGGCAAACAACAGGAGGATGTCAGCGAGCTCTGTTTGGCTGCCGTTGAGGTTGACGTTGTTTTCAGCGGGCAGCTCCTCAAAGGTGAGCGGGGTGACCTGTCTCCACACATCAAAGGCCTGGCGGATAGCATTGTACATTTGTTCCTCTCCCAGCGAGGAGGGGATGAGCTGGTTCATTATACTGAAGCCAGAACAGAAAGCACATCACACTTACTGTGTTAAACGTGCTGCTTTATCATAGTTTAATTTGTACATTTCAATACTATCAACCTGTACGTGATGTGGTCCTTGTCCCACTGCTGCCCAGTGAGTGTGTAGCGTTTCTTCCTCGCACCATCGCTCATCTCCTCTGCTTTTCTGTCAGGGACGCCACAGCGAGGTCGGCGCATGGCCCTAGACAGCCAAACACACACACAAGGAACACATATTAAACTGCTAGCTGCAAAAAGTAAATGCGGAATATTCTCAAGTAGCATAATGACATTTTTAATGGCTATAAACTCAACTTTTATACTGTTATGCTGCTGTAGCTTGAGGGAAGATTAATCTGGATTTAATCAGTTTTTTTAAATCTTTTTTTTCTGGTATCCCTACAAGGCTGAAAAAGCTGTTTCTTCTGTACTCAACACTGGGTTTCAGTTTATTTTGAAAACTGAAACTGTGAAAAGCTAAACCTTGAAAAACAAACTCAACTTGTCGTGCTAAACCAAGAGAGATATGCATATTTGCTTTCTTGCTGAAAGTTAGACAATAAGACTGATACCACTCACATATCTGCACAGAAATATGAAGCTACAACCACAACAGCCAGTTAGCTTAGCATAGTATAAAGACTGGGAAAAGAGGGAAACGGCTCTATCCAAAGGTAACAAAAGCTCTCAATGAGTCCTAAAAAGGACTCATTTTTGTATCAGTACAAAAACTAAAGCTTAAAAAAGCTTTAGTTTTTGTACTGATACAAAAACAGATATACCATGTTAATCAGTGAGCTTTAGAGATGCTAGTAAGTGAACTTTATTATCTTTGGACAGAGCTAAGCTAGCTGTTTCCCCCTGATTCCAGTCTTCATACTAAACTAAGCTAACCAGCAGCTTTGTATCTAGACTGCAGACATGAGAGCAATATCAATATATTAACTCTGAAAAAAAAACCCAACAAAGCACATTACCCAGAATGCTGAACTGTTCCTTTAAGACCTTGTAACGCTTCTTTCACCCTACATACAGTACACAGTATGAAAACAATGGCCTAATACAATGCATCAAGGTCAGAGTGGAATATAAGGATATGACACAATAGCCTGATTGGCCTTGTTAGTGAAGAGGCGATATAAGCAAACCTTAACATCATGAAAAGTTAATAAGAGCTGGCATTGAGTCAGACGTCAGTGGTAATGTGAACACATTAATCTGGCAATATCATTGTGTGCTGGGGAGCAACTAGTGCAACAAATTACTTCAGCATGCATGGTTGTTGAGATGTGGTTTGTTGCCCAGCATTCTCAAATTCTCAAATGGCAAACTGAAACTTGTGACAGTCCATCTGTATCATAAAAAACATGAAAAATGAGAAACTAAAATTTCAAAAATGCAAATAAATGAAAAAGAAATTCCTACATGCATTTAAAAAAAAACAACTGGTTTCAGTTTGTGGTCATTGCACACAAATGTTTAGTAATGTTGCAATCTATGTCAGACACAACCACTTCTACTAAACAATATAGAGCTTACGCAAGAGTGGCAGGGTTCATCTCTCCAGTCACCTCCAGCCCATAAAAACGCTGCATGTCGCTGATGGCTTTGGACAGGATCTGAGCCGACTGCATGGTGGACATCTGTCTGCTCGCCTGGGACAGGTAGCCAAACTTACGAAGCCACGCCTGCCAGAGGAAAACAGGAAATTATTTTTGCTTAGTCTGCCCTGAGAAAAGCTGCTTAACACGTGCCTGTTTTTGTATGTGAGTGATGCCTGGTGTATACATGTGTATGACAGCTTCAGCTGTTGGGAGGGAGGCACTGTTTTGCTAATCCAGGAACAAGCCACTGAATAATGATTGGAGAGAGCATCTGAGGAGTTATGAGGAAAGAGAAAGTAGAGATACAGACCAGATGGCTCCCATTAACATTACAACATTCCTACTTTTTCATTCCTGCACTGACAGCCAAGATGAGGAGAGAAGAGGAGAGGAGAGGAGGACTGGAAATAGGAAAACTAAAAGGTTTTTTGACAATAAACAAACTGCATGCCAGTCTGGTGGTACACTAGATAAACACACAGCTCTGCGTGTGTGTACTTCTGGCTGACATTCTAGTGACACATGAAGAATTTTCCTTCTTTGTTTGATGTTTGCTGACAGTGAAATTGAGTGTGTAGAGCCACGTAGCCAGGCAAACAGGATGATGGCTCCTGGGGGGGAAAAACTTCTGTTAAGTTTTAAGATCTACCCTTTAAGAAGCCTCCACAGCAGAGCTCTAAAACAACAGCACAGGCCCCCTCACACAGCTGGATCATGGGACTCTACTCTCTTTCAAGCATGTGCAGAATGAACACAGGCCGGGGGCAACACACACAATATAGATGCACACACTCAGAGACAGAAAATCCTTCAAGACAATTTCTGCATAGCATGACAAGTCTCAACCAACCTAATGTCAGAACAGGCATACTCACAGAAGTGCCTACAGAACATGAAAGGGGGGTAGCAAATTTCCTTATATAGTAAATCTAGGCAATATAGCTGAACTCAATAAATCTTCACTTTGAAAGCAGCAGTTTGACAAAGAATTCTTAACTCAAGGTCAACTTGCTAGATTTCTTTCGGACCTCTCGGCTGCATTTCACTGACCTTCATCAGCAAATGGAATTTGCTCAGGTCATTACAATCATGTATTTTGTAATTTGTCTACATACCAGTTAAGCTTAAAATATGTTATGAAAAATGTGAATAAACACTTGAAAATGCCCCTATGAGTGCTTACAACTACATTATAGTGTGTTCTAAACAATGTGTTCATTGTGTATGTTCTGCTTACAAATGCTAAATAGTAGCTAAATAGAGCTAAAATTAATGCTAAACAGAATAACTAATTTGAGAAAGTTGCCAAACTGAACACAAATCATTATACAATAACAACACAATAACAACATTTTTCAACTCTATAGATGAGTTTTTCCTTCACACTCCTATCAGGGTAGATAGGTCCATGTGTGTGCCACATGTGCTGTGTTATTGTTATTTGGAAAAAAGGGCAAAAGGTCAAATGACATTCCTGTAGTGCAGCAGCCCACCTGATGCTTTGATGTATGGCAACACAAACATGAAGATTTGAACTTATGCCTATGAAGAACTATAGTTCTATAGTAACAGAGCTGGAGAGGGATTTCCTGAGATGATTGCTAATTATTTTATGGCAATATTATAACAATTATGAATTCATAAACCATATACAAATATCACAGTGGGATACAGAGACCATCTACAGGGGAAATCTGGTCTGTACCTTGACCCACAGACATTACTGTACCTCAGCACTGAAGCCCTCTTCCTCTGGGATATCTGCCACTGTGCTGCACTGGATCAGGGAGAATACAGACAGTAATGTGATTGTGATCTGAGTCCAGGCCTGTTGAGGTGCCATCTTCTTCATGATCTGCTCTGTGGTCCCCAGATGGCAGCTCAGAGTTGTAGAGTGACGAAGATGCGGTGACAAAAGTGCTGTAGGGTTTATTCTCTTCTCCTCCGCTCACATTTAATCTCAAGCTCCCAAACAAGTGAGCTATCTGCTCATTTTTGAACTTGGCACATTAGAAATCAGAACAAAATTGCTACAAACGATATCACACAAACAAATGTGCGTTCACAAACCCTCCGAAAATGTTACTAATCCATTCCCGGCTGCTGGCAGTCCGCTTTGACCCGGGACATCAGCCTCATGGCTCATTCAAGTGTTCACAGCAGTTTCTTTCATGCATTCAACTCCTGTAGCCAGCGGGCAAATGAAGAAGTCCTTGCCCCTTTCAGAAAATCCACAATGGCTGATCGGCAACAGGGAGCACAGCAACAAATCCTCCGAGTCTCCGACACCTTCAACAAACACGAGAGGCAGGAAAAGTGCCTCAAAAGTTTCACATTTTCTGAACTTCGTGCAAAAAATATCGCACACGATGACAGTAAATAAATTCAGAACTGAACGAGGATATCACATTTCCTCTGCAGAGTTTAGTTCCAGTGAAACTCAGGTTTTCACAAAGAAGGGAAACGCACTGAACACATATTTATAAGACCACCTTTAGGCAGCTGTGTTGCAGATAAAAGATTTCTAATGATTTCCAATGAAGAGGACCCTCCCCCCCTCTTAATATATCAGGCCCACATTAGAGGGCCGGAGGAGGCAATGGTCAGTGTGCCATCTGCTGTTCCTACGGGAAACTACAGCAAAATCTCAGCAGCTGGTCCACGTGCACCAGCCGTGCACAAACCCTGGCTATATTAAATGTGTTAAGTATTATATTTAAGTGATTTTACGGTGGTATTATGCAGCCCTCAAAGTCAAAAATTAATTCATCGAGTTCAAAGACTTGTAGCAGGTGAAGCACAGGTGCAACTAATAACATTAATGATGCCTAGGTTTAATGAAGTGTCTGAACAGACATAATACCAGGGCACTGGAAATGACTGCATGAGTTGCTGGTGTTTAATGTTAATCAGTTGCACCTGTGCTCTTCTTGCTGTAACACCAAAACCCTCCTATGAAAAAGTCTGTTGTTCTAGCTACAGTATGACCTACAGTGAGCCTGAAACCTTAAAATCTCAACATCCAGGACCAGGACCTCCAGTACTGTTCATTTGCAAACCAGAAGAAAATGGATAAAAATCAACGTGACACAAAAACCTGAATTCTGCATGTCGTTAAGAGAAAATGTCACCATTGTTGGTATTCACATCCTCGTCTAGTTTACTATATAATTTTCAATTTACTAGCTTTGGTAATCATATGTCAGGACAAGAATAAAAGAGGATATGGATGCTTTTAATGTTTTATTCAAGCTGCAGCAGCAGTGTTGTCAATGCTCCTCCGTTTGTGCAAGCCTCCTGCTGCCTGCCTTTGCCACGGTGATGAGGATGATGAGGAAGAAGCCAACAGTCCAGACACCTGCTACAGGCAGCACCACTGCCGTCACTATGCCTGAAACAAATGTATAACAGAGATAATGGTCATATCCGTATCAAATATGGTGGGATAGCAGGGTTACCAATGAGGCCTATGGAGAGAAAATAAAGACAGCTGCAACGTCTAACACAGCAATAACTCCCTGATCATACAGGAGGAGGAGTATGGCAACAGTGACAGGAGCTTACTGGAGGGAGGTCTGTTTGGCATTTCGATTCTGATGGGTCCATATGACAGGAGGCCCTGGATGGGGTCAGCTCTCACTGCTTCTCTCTTACTAATCGAATTACAGTTCTGTGGAGAAAACAAAGAAACGAGACATGAGAGGCTGCAAAGTGAAGCTATTACAGCAAACAAAATAAATCCTATATTGTATAACACACAGTTTTGTTTGAGACTTGACCAATGTTAAGACCAGTGCATATATAAAAAAAAATATGAGGCCTAATGTCATATCAACATCTTAAGCCTGCCAGGTATGACAGTAAGCTGAGTGAGCTCACAGGTATGCAGGACATGTGGTCGTCTGGCTCGCACAGCTGCACAGTGCAGTGAAGATAGAGGTCGTGAGGTTCTGCTGTGAAGCGAAACATGTCGAAGCTGTAGCGAACGGTGGAACCCTCTCCGTTACGTCCAGACTGTCCCCCACTCACGTTAAGAAAGAAGACGGTTTGGTCGTTCACACACCTAAGTAAAGAGATGGAAATGAGGAGGGGGGATGGTGTTTGTTGAATCCATAGTAACAGAGGTGAATTGTCTATACTGAGAGGTGATCGAACCCATTTAGAAGCAGAGTGTGAACTGATCCCTCTGTTGTGTTCGGCTGGGGAGACTGTGTGGCCCAACACTCATTAATCCGAAGCAGGAAAAAATCTGCAGGCTCTGTCACCGTCACCTCCACGTACACCTAGACACATTTTTTAAAAGTTCTTTTAAGGCCACCACTGACACAGTAAGAATAGCTTACCCAAGATCTGATTAATATTTGATTGAAGTGCTTGATAAGAGCCCGAACATTTACGCACCTTGTCTCTGAGTTCAATGGTGGGGGCGCTGCTGAAAGCCTTGGTGTAAGTGTGGTCCGTGTACAGCATCATCTGTATGGTGGCATCAAGTTCATCTACACGCATCACCGTCTCACTGTCCATGTGCAGAGGAGAGTTAGGGAAACACAAGCTGTGTTTGGCGATTACAGCTAAACACTGTTGACAGCAGATGGCTCAATCTGTGATGTTGCTCAGTTGCCATGGAGACAGCTGTTATCATAGATCAACTTTGACTCCTTCCCAGTTGATGTTGTGACCAGTTTTGATCTTGTGTTTAAAAACAGCTATGAGAAAACATAATAAACAACAATACGTGAGACACTTGAGTCCCCATACAAGGTCTCTGATGACCAAATGTTGTACTTAGGGCATGCGATTACCATTAAATCATCCCCATGACAACTGAGCAACTTCGTCCCCTGAGGAAGACCACAGGATGTGGCTGAAAGCCTCAAACAGTTGGGCCTTGTTATGAGAACTTTTTGTCAAAGTGCTTAACCTTCACACTCAACTGTACCAAATAATGTTTTCTCATCCAGTCTGTAATCTGATACAAAGAGAGCAGGATGACCATTGAACTGGCAATCTGGTTTGGGACAACCACTCAAATCTGCATGTGTTAGAGCTTCATTTGGAAGCCCTCATCATAAAAGTATGTATCTGGATGGTAAAGATGTGCTTTTATCAGACATGTTTAGAGGGACAGATATACATATATATATATATATATATATATAGAGAGAGAGAGAGAGAGAGAGAGAGAGAGAGAGAGGAGTGGTCTGGTTTCAAAGCCAGAGAAAAACAAAAGTGATTAATGTCATTACTCTTGGCACATGGTTTTGCATGTTGCTTCATGCTTCCCTACCTGGAAAATGGGATGACTGGGAAGGGTAGACTGACTCTTCTGATGTATGGATAGACACATGTGTAGTCCATCTTAATGACTGGATGTCTGATGATGTTTCCAATAACCCGAGGGTCTGATAGTAGACTCAGAGAGTATGAGATGTGAGTAAAGTTTTTCTGTAAGAAGAAAAACAAAAATACACACATAAAAACATTGTTATTTGGTAGTGATTACTTGGGCGTGTTTCCATTACAAAAAAAGTGGCATTGGTTTAGATAGTCTGTACTCCCAACTAAACCTTAAACTCACCACTGAAAGCAGACCTTTACATGAAATGTATTGCTGTGGATGTAAATAGCTGTACCTCCAGTGGCCTGCCTCCACAAGTCAGGTATTTGTCTTTGGATATCTTGGACATGTAGTAAGGCACACCATCAATGACCTCTCTCTGAGCACGGCAAGATTTGTTGGGTAAGTGTAGGGACTCCAGCGGCACATTATGATACTTAAAGAAATCCTCCACTGCTCTGATTGTTATGTAGTCTCTGCCACACATGACTTTAATGTGTGCATCTGAAAAAAAGACAGTGATACATATAAAATATGTTTATTCCAGTGCTTGAGATTGATAATGATGCATGTACTGCTCAGTCACCACATCAAAAAATACAGTAAAAGTAAACCAAATGGAAATTAAGGAATTTTGTCATCATTTATTATCTGTCATGTAATAACTTTACCCACTTTTGTCACACTGGTCAGCATAATATCCCCTGGCACATTTGCAGCTTTTTCGGTCTTTAGACAGAATACATCTTGTGGTGTCAGTGCACTGCTCCACACTGCAGAGTCCTACAGAGACACAGCAAAAACACGACTTAATGATTCACCGAGATACAACACATCTGATAGTTAATGTAAGTAGACAGCCTTACCCTCAACACTGTAGCCCGTGAAGTCGAGGAGAAGCACGAGGACCACGCTCAGCTGATTTGAAGAATGAATATTTCCACTTTAACTGTGTAAAGTGTTAAATTATTTATTTACCTTCTAGCTAGGCTACTTTATCAGTTTAGCCTGTTTCATAAAAACACCTCTGAGCTACACAGACAAACATTTGGTTTACTTTTCTTGTCAGTTGATATTCTTTTTTTGTCTATACCCACCTTAAAGACGCTTAGGACCATTGCCGTAAAAAATATTTGTATATCTTGCTTTTTAAATGCAATACTTGCAGCCAAACGGGACGTTCTGTGTTGTCGTTTTCAGCACCTGCTGCTCTCTAATTATCTACACCTGTTGGATCTGGCAGTGCTGGGAGCTCGCGCTCGTCACCGCCTTAAAATTCTGCCATTTTCTCGACGAGGAGAATAAATCCTACATTTATATTTACATTTATGTGTTATGGTATGTTAGTCACACTTATTGGTGAAATAAATCAATTTCAGTCTATTTCTAAAATGACTTTACTTCTATAAAAACTGTAAAACTACAAAACTGTTCTTCAAACTTTCGCCCACAATTTTCAACAAGTTGCCAAAACTCATACCCATTAGAATTATATCTACTTGTTGGACATTTTATGTAACATTTACGACACACAGTCTCGAGGATGGCAGTGATGAGTTCACTTACATAGCCAATTATCTGACATTATCAGGTCTTACCTTGAATAAAAATGAAATATCAAAAGGTCTCCACCAGGTGTCACTCTTGTCAGCACAGAGTGTTTCAGTGCTGTAGCAAGTTTACCCCGTCACTTCTGAACTGTATGCGAAATAGCTCTACTACTATCAAACATAACTAGCAGGACTTATGAAGTATGTCAATTAGTTCTCAACCATCAGGAAATCCCTAAGATTAATTTAATTAAGCTAAACAGACAGAGCGGTTTGAGTAGGAAGGGGGGAGAAATCATGTATATAAGTGTCAACAGATCAAAATAGTAGGGGGCTCTGCAATGATGGGTCTATGGTAGGAAATTACAGTATCTGTAGGGAATGCCATAAATGGGTCACTGTATTTCCTTCAGTGCCAACTCATCTCACCCGGAGGCTGGAGTCCATACTCAGACATCATCAGGCAGGCCTCCCTCCTCTTTGGGTACAGACCATCTGTTTTTGTTGGGACAGATCAGAGCCAGAATAAGTTGTTAGGGAAGGGAAGCTCCATGACTGATGAGGCAGGTTTGCAGCAGCCTATCTCTGGTGGCAGATCACACACTGCCATAATAATGTGTGTTTTATCTGTTTCTTTTCTACTTGTGACTGAATATATGAAAGTTAGAATTTACAGACCTTAAATACAACAGCCTCAAGGACAGAGTAGTTCACAAATAATCCAACCACAGTCCTACTAAGACCTAAGTCAAACATGACTGATACTTTCTGCCATATAGTCTGTTAACAAAACAGGAAGCTGTGTAAAATAAGGTCAGTGAAACGTGTTATGCATGACAAAAACATATGGTGAGGAGGGTTTCGGTTCATACACCTGAAACTATACTGAATACTTTATACTGAAAATAGTTTAAATATTCTAAAAGTCTTTTTAAAAATATGCTTAAGCAACTTCTTCTTCAAAGATGATTTGGAGCCAAGCAACAGAACAAATCTACAGAGGAAACACTGGTCATATTATTTATTAACAGACCAAAGAGTAAAAAGGATTTTACAAGTTTGTGCTTTACAGAGTGTTGTGATTGGTTCAGTAGATGTGTCAGTGGGAGTCGCTTGGTTATCATTTCATTCAGTTTACATATATGGTTCTGATATCTGAGTGAATATGAATCAAATTCATGAAGTGGGGGGAAAAAAAATCTGAAATTGATGGTATAGAGGAATGGAAAAGACAAGAGCAGTTGTAACTGACAAAACCATTATTCATGTTACACAGAAAAATGCACATTATGAACAACATATCAGTATTAGTTATACAGGCCACTGAAATCATTTTCCAGGTTTTTAAAAGAACCCTTAGTTTTAAGTGCACGTTGTACCTTTGGACATTACTGGGATAACCCTGAGTTAATGTACTTTATCTGTTTATTTGGTAAAATCCAAAACAATTTTTTTATTTTTTTTTTGCATCATCTTCCTTGCTGCATCATGTGGTGATTCTTTGTCTCGTTGTCAGTGGTGCAGTGCCACCCTGGTGTTGTGAAATAGCCGGGTTATAGGAGGTGTTTGTCATCGGCCTGATTCACAACACCAGCTGCAGCACACACACCTGAGAGGCAGGTCTTCTGCTGTTGGAGGAATTAAAACAGACACAGACACAGACGCAGACACACACACATACAGGCAGGTTGTACAGAAACCACAGTGAGAGGAACAGCTCATTCAGTGGGGATGTAAAGAGAGATTACATCATTTACCAAAGCCTGAATAGACAGGAGTCTCTGCAGCAGACTGGTGCGAGTGGCCAATCAGCATCTGATTTTATCCAAAGTCATTCATAAACCAGGTGATTTTCACATTGTTAGACATGAAAGTAAGTGTTAGAGGGCTGTGCTGTGTCTATGCTCCCAGCACTGAGGAGGTCTGGAGTACAACAGCATGGATTCCATAGCACTTGGCTCAGCTCTGTCTGTGGCCGTGGATGAACTCAACATCTCTGTACAGTTATGTGGAGCAGCCAAGACAGAATGAGCCTCCATCTGTGTTCTCTCAGGCCAGACTGAAGGACAGAGAGTGTGGGCCACAAATTTAACAGAGGGGATGGTGGGTGATTATTTCTGAAGATTTACATGTGCTCAGTGCCTCAGCAGAAGTCAGTTTTTGCTGCTAAATGTTAGACAGGACAATCTGCTGCTGCTTTCTGAGGTGTTCAGGTAGATGGCAAAGGTGTTACAGGGTGGTAAAAGAAAAAGCCTTTTGATGGGGATCAAATATTCACCAAGTCCACAATATGTGGAAATACTTCACAACCTTGTTTAGTTGTTCTCAATGGGAAAAAACGTGTACCATCAAAACTGCAGTAAATTTTATGAATACTGGCTAATTTGCTTAAATATGCAAAACTCTTGTTCATTTGTCCACTTAGTAAAGCAGTGAAACCTAATATGACTAACTAAGGGGTATGGCTCTGCATTCAATGTTAAAACATGTCTCCTCCTTTCGTTACCCCAGAAATCACCCCTCTGATACAGAGACTGAAATATCCCTCCAGTCCTTTAGTCGACTTGAAGCCAACCAACCATCTGCCAGGGGACTGGACGTGTCACAGATACTGCACTACAGCCTGTGGACAACAACATGGCTCAGGTCTGCAATACTCAAAATCATAATAACTGTAGACAGTAACTTGCTTATGTTGAACCAGTGGGAAGTGAAATGTCTACTGACGATCCTTAATTATGTTTCATCATCACCTCACTGTGTGGATAGATGAGCTCAAGAGGACTCAGACAATGTCAAGAGTTTGCTGCATAAATAATCGACCCAAATGTTTCAGCAAGACGCCTCTTCTCAGTGTCTGATGAGAAGTATCTGCAGTTTCTCTTAAAATGACATGAACAGTGGTTTATTTCTGTTCATACTCTGTTGATAAATAATGCAACATGAATTCACAGTGACTTTTCCTTTCAAAGCAGCTGTACTCTATCATTTTGCCTGTAGTACACAAATCAAGACAGACCTTGTGGAGGACAATGTTGCTTTCTATAACAGACCTGTGAGCTAATGCTCCATGAAAACAAAGGGGAAGGTGTGATCATGTCTATCAAAACTTAACACCTTGTCATGAGGTGTTGTATGAGACGCTCATGCTCAGGACATCCATTACCCTACAGGCTTCAGTCACAGTAAATACAGAGCAAAAAATCCTTCCAGAGTAAATGACTAATGAGTTCAAAAGGTGGAATAAATTCACCATTGAGATTACTTAGACTGGGAAAACAAATTTGCTCAGCTAAGGGATCATGTAAAAGTACTGAAAACATCATGAAATAGAAAATTGATATTGTGTCCAGTTTAAAAGGTTTATGGATTGGACATTTACAAGCACCCTGTCTTACAATGAAAATCAAAGACTTGACTGCAGAGAGGTCAGTCAAGTCAGTAAAAACATAACAGACTGTAAAAATGAGGAAAAATGAATTTTAAAATGGCTGAATGACAATGAAGAGTTTCCAAATAAAAAGGCAACTGAAAAGTACTTATTTTTTTATTCCAAATCATTAAAGATACAAATATGAAACAACAAAATGGGAAAAACTAAACAAAAAGAGGGGACTGACAACGGGAATGGGTGAGTAAAGATGTATCTGTTCATACGCTGATGAATATAGTAGCATATACGAAACAAAATGACAGACAAATGAGTGTATGTGACTATGACTGTGTATCCAAAAACCAAAAGGTTTCTGGTTGACAGAAAGGTACTGTGTGTGTATGAGTGTGTGTGTCTGGGTGTCTTGTTGACTCAGTTCATTAGTAATTCCATCTGCACCAGTCTTGCGTTGGTGTCCCCAGCCATGTTGTAGGGAATCATACCAGCGAAGGTGATCAGGGCTCTGGCCTGGCTGCGCAGTTGCTGTTTAAAGAAGGCATTTGAAGCATTAACATACTGCCACCAGAAGAAGAGACAGTTTTGCTCATCATAGTATGTATGACAGCAGAGACTAACTGTAAATATCTGTAGCATGTATGTATTTTAGATTCTGAAATAATAGCACCATGTTGCATGCTTCAAGTAATTTTTAAAAAGTGTTAGCATTACATATTTCTTCTCCGGATAGCGTTTAAAAGTTAATTTTCCACTTTTAAAATATTCCACTCAGTGAACATTTTGTCCTTAAATTATCAAAATGAATGGATCTTTATAAATTAAGATTTTTTATGGGTTTATGTTAAAATAAACATTAGCCTACATATACTGTCAGACTTTTTAACACACAAATATTGACTCAAAAGTCCAGTTTTGGTTATACTAATATTCATAAAAGCGCATGCATCAAATGAAATTCAAAGTGCTTCAAATGGGGGAAACAAAAAACAAAATCAGAGTCTGGCTTCTCACCATGTCTCTGTCCTCTATGGTCCTCTGTGGTCGTCCTGGTGTGCCTGCTGGCGCCCCCTTCAGACGTTTGTACTGGGTGAACAGGATGTTCATGGTGGCCAACAGCACCTCGGACAGGTTGTGCCGCACCTGGAGACAACAGAGGAAAATTACAAAACCTTTTAAAAAGAGAAAAACAAAAATGCCGTGTGTTGTGAGGAAATCTGAATGTCCCTTCTGGGTGTTTATGAACTGATCCCACCTCATCACTGAAGTTCCTGAAAGCAGCCACTCTCTCCTCCACACTGTCCTGACTGAGAGGAAGAAGCTTTAAACGCTCCATCACCTGACACAGAAACAGAGAGGGATGACATTAACAGAAGAGCTGCATATATTCGCCACAATATTGTCAGTACAATATAGTAATCAGAATATCACATACTGCATTTGTAATAAACCTATATTATATATTATATATATGTTACCGTGTCATTTCATGCATCTACTGCAGGTGAAATGACTAAATACACTACATGTACTAAAACAGATCATCTCAGTCTTTTCCCTATATTATCACAGCTGTACTCACGTCATAGGCTCTGTCGACGTGACCTGCGTGGTACTCGTCAAAAAACGTCATCAGATCTAAGAGCAGGTAGAAAGTGCTATCGACTGATTTCTCTCCTGCTATGCCCTGACAGCGATACCTGCAGTGGAAAGAGAAGATTATTTAGTTAATATCTTTATATGATGCTTTTCACTAGATTTAGATTAGTCCAAGGAATGTGTGTTTTTACCTCTCAGCAATGGCCACTGCAGTGTTTTTTAGCCTCTCCTTGTTGGACTGAGGAGCGCTGACCTGGGCAATGACCGGACTCAACAATCTGTTCATCAACTCCAGCACCTTATCTGGGTTCTATACAGAGACAAACAAAAAGATTAAAAGACAGAATGAGGGGAAAATAAACAGTGAAAGGATTCACCGATAGTTCATAAGACATTTTGAGGTGCAGCATATGGATGCAAAGATCAACAAGAAAGGTCTGCTCACCTTGGCCAGCTCATAGAGTCTGACTGCCTCCTCAAACAAGCCCTTGTTCTCTGCCTCTAGAGCCACTTTACTGATGATGGCTCTGGTGTCCCCAGCAAACTTATCTATGACTCCAGGCTAAAGAGAGGAGGAGGAGACCAGAGTGAGACTGAGGATACCTCAGAGAATACTGCTCAGTAACTACTGTTTGGTTGGTGGTTTGATTCTAGCAAAGAGGAGAAATCATGGCAGTGGAAATTTTAAGATATTTTTTCCCCTAATACTACACTGGGGACCTGTTAGCCTTTAAGGCAGAATTACATGACCATCAATTAGTCCATGCTGGAGAAAGTGTTTTCATTACCATCACTACCAAAGCAGTATTAATGCAAGCACTTGATTTGCTGCAAGTGACAGGTTACTTAGTATCGCTTCTCTCCACCAATAAAGAATTACAGAGATTAAATTCAAAGTATTAGAGCATCCATCAACAATTTAAAAAACTGCTACATATTTATCTGAAATACAGTAGCTGCACCCAGTGTAAAGCTCCTCATGGCGGTCCATATCCACTGATTGTCTGGTGATAGATTCAATGCAAAGAGATAGCACATTTCTCTTATCAAGTAATTTTCCAATTACGCCCTGTGCTCTACAAAAAAGTGCAGCATAGACACTTCAGCAGTTGTTAAACACTGTATTTTTTTTCATTCTCACTCTGACAAATTCTAATCTGTGTCTTAGCCCCATCACAGCATTTAAAAAAAAAAAAAAAAAAAAAAATCTTATTCTGACCATATGAGATTGCTGGTTTCCTAGATTGTTGTGCCACATTAACCATATTATACAAGACAGATAGGGCTGGATAACTGGGTTGGACTTCCCAATAGAGTCCTAATTTCTGAGCTACATGACCTGTATACTGGTCCTCAGCACAAGCATACAGAAAGATCTCATGTACAGTATACTCCTTGCAAGGAATGCACTTATTAAAAAAAACTGAGTTGCCTTCATAATAGTCAGATCAAGCAAACTGCCATCTAGTGTATCTTACAATCATACACTGTCAAATGTAATCCCCCCAGAAAGTCTATGTCTGTACATCATCAACATCCGATGAGCTCTGTAGTTATTATACTCTAGAGAAACCCTGGTTAGAAGATGTTGTAGACCAGATTCCCAAGACTTTTAACAATGTCAGACTGCGCACAGTGTGCCTGTCATGGGTGGATGGGATGAAACAAGCAGTGATGTGAATTTGAGGGGAAAATGACCCTCAAACGTCACATCTTGCAGAGTGCTGCCAGCACTGTGAGAAATGTCAAGAAACTTTGGAAGCAAAGGCTGCAATGAAGCTTTGTGAAGAGCTTTTTGATCCATGACAGTGGAAGAGAGCGCTGCTAAATGGGGAGTGTCAAAATGTGTAGGAGACACACTGAACAAAGGGAAGATTTCTGACCATGTCTGACTGACTGAAAACCTCAAACTGAGTGAAGACAAAGCGTGACAGAAAAGAGATGTGAAGCAGAGAGAGGAGAGGAAAGACATGGCTGGAGAGCAGGTGGGAGGTAAAAGCAAGCAATGGAAACACAACAACCACAGAAGAGATGAGAGGGAGAGATAGAGAGATTAAAGGCATAACCTTCCTACCTTCCTGCTGCCGTCCTTCTCTAATCTCCCCAGCAGCATGTCGAACTGTAAAAGAGACAAAGTCAAAACAGCCATATCAAAAACATGTTAAGTTTACACTGTGATTCCATGGTAATAGTGCAGGTACACCTGTATTATATTACGCAAACCAAGATAGCATAACAAATCCCACATTGAGGTGTGTCAGTGTGCATCAAGTGGCTATTTCTGCCACATCTCTATATCCATTTAAAATATTGAAAACAATCATTTCATTAATCATCAATCATAATAACAGCTGCAACACAGATCAGTGAAATGTTTTCATTAATTATATATTTTTCATTAATATTCATTAAAAAATGCCCACCAATGTGTTTCCCTAAAAAGTTATTAACTCTTTTCTTGACATAGACTAAATCTGAGTGACTGTTTGACTGCTCACACAAAAAACCCTTCAGATGAAAAAACTGCAGGTCTGATGGATCAGACGAGGCCAGAAACACAAGAGAGCAATTAAATGGGGATGCTCTGACCCTCTTAAAAGAAACAAGGCTCCATAAAGGCTTTGCTGGTGTGCATCTGTCATCTAGTGGGCACTTGGCATTAGTTCTAGCTGTATTAACAGTGCTAACGGGGATTAAAAGACTGCGTAGGCATTTTCTCCAGAAGGCCTCGGTGTAAACGTGGGTCACTCACCTCTCGACTCTCAATAACAAGCTCACTGACGCAACGCATGAACATGTTTTCTCCCTGGCTGTCCTTCTCATTGCTGCAGAGAGACACATACATTAACACAAGCAATAGTTTAATCTGGCTGGAAGCATATCACATAATTCCCTCTCCCTCCACCAATTATCTGTATAATACAGATTGAGAGAATCACAAAGCAGGATGTGCTTGTGAGAATAAGAGTGTAAGATTATTTACCGTAAGAAGTAGAAGTACTGCAGGGCTTCCCGTGGATCAGTGGATTCAAACTTGCGAGTGTAAAGCATGAGCAGACGGATGAAGTTGAGGCGCCGTACCATGGGAGGGTCCCCGGGCTCCTGACTCACTGCACATAGAATAGTCTAAATGTTTTTTTGTTTTTTTTAAACAAAAGCTTCTTTCTGAAGCGTCTGCCCCACCCTACAAAACAAAGGTGATTATACTCACACAGCTGGGCACTTTGGCCGGATGACTTCAGCAGCAGCCGTAGCTCATACAGGACCAGTGCCATGTGCACGGCATGACTCCGCAGTCTCTCAACGCGGAACAAGAAAGCGATCGCTGCCTCAAACTGAGCTGTGAGGAACAACACCTGGAAATACAGGAAAGGCTGCTGGCTTGCAGAGAAATGGGACTCCCCTGTTGGATAAAAGATGAGAGAGATGGAATTGGTTTAGATGAGACTAAAATAAAATGTAATGAGAAATGCTTAAGAAATTTTTAAAAGTATTTCTGTATTCCTTAAACCCACATGTAATTGCAGGAAGAGAGAGATCACTCCTCTAATGCCAGATGAGTTTCCTCACATTTCACTTGTCAGTTATTTGAGACACTGATTTATCTTGTTCATCTATACCATCTAAACTTCTGACGGTTGCTAAGGGCAACGAACATGTAAGAAGTATTTTGAAAACATTTTGTCTACTGCAGGTACTTAGTCATCAAGTTTACTTTTTAATTATAATTCTTAATCCTCTTGCTGGCTGAAAGTTTGGGGAGCAGAACAGGGTGGACGATGTCAGCCATTTTATAGCCTTATCTCAGACTTACAGCACTTTAGTTCAAAAAACGAGCGCGTATGAGAGAAGGGAGAGAGCGATGAAGAGAGGAAAAAAAGGACGAAGGAGGAGAGATAAGAGTGTGGGTGTGGGGTGTGTGTGTGTGTGGGGGGGGGGGCTGCGGCAGAGTGCGCAAACAAGAGATGAGAAAGAACAAATGCACATGGAAGGCGGGTGCATGTGAAAGAGGACAGAAATCAGTGGGAGGGAGGAGGGAAAACAACGGTGCAGGTGTGAGGCAAAAGGAGGGATAAGGGATAAAAGGAAAAGACAGAGATGCAGTGAACGAGGGGCAGAGAAATAGAGAACAGACGAGGCTGGCGAGTGCCGGCAGTATGTAAGTGAAATGAAGAGAGGCTTTGGGCTTTACGTCCCGCTGTGAAACAAGATGGAGGACAACAAGAAACACTGTGCCAGACAACTGAGGGAGCCGAGCAGCAGGGAGAAAACAGAATGAGGCTTCAGGCTGTACTTCCCACTGAGCAAAGGGAGTGGGAGAGGGGAAATGGGAGAGGGCGAGGACTACTGAGAGAGAGGAGAAGAGTGCAGTCTTATCTGAAGGGAGCAGGATCGGCCTGTGGAGAAGACAACACCCAGGGGAGAAAACTGTGCTTTCTGAATCTGCGGGAGAGAAGGCCTAATGCCCTTATGCTCTCCTTTTTATGTGTTGGGGGGGTATGTGGTTGTTTAAGAAAGGTAGTTTTATTTTGAAATGAACTGAGGTGAAGAGTAAAAGTCTGATAGCTCAGGCTTCACTTGAGTTTTCTGTCATTTAAATAGCTGTTGGAAGATGTTGCTTACTTATTATTTGCAGAGGTGCGATCAGGTGGGAGACATTTTTGTAAGTTTCCAAAACAATCTGACTAGCTTTCCCAGTTCAGACAGCAATTGCATAGGTATGCAGAGATAAAACCTCAAACAGCATTTGGACCTCTCTCTTGGGTTCTCTCTTTTCAACTTTCACACAACTACTTTCATCACTTTTCTTGGGCGCAACACCACGGCTGCCTTTGGGGAGGGACTATTCAAGTGTGCGTCTTGTCCCTTCTTGTAATACTCATTGTGCTGAGACATCAAGGACACTGAATTCTTAAAGAGAGATTGGGAAGGCATTGCCATGCAGCCAGGAGGAAGTGTGGTCAGATGACACATTGTACGTCGTAGTTTGTTTCAAGCATACTGAACTTTTAACAGTGTAACATTTTTATCCACTCTCTGTCCCACCTGAGTTTCATGTGCACAGTTTCCTTTTACTTTACTGGAGGCATTTCATAAGGTTTACAGAGCGACAGAAGTAGGAGGCAGCAGGTGACGTAGTCGTAGCACTAAGCTGCATCATAAGCAGAAAAGATGATAAAAACTGTGTGGCTATTTCTACATTTGACAGTTTAAAATCAACCCACAAACAAATTCTGGCTCAATTTGCCACAAACTCATGAACTTTTGTTCCTGCTTACTATAACAAAACGTTCTGAATCTGCTACAGCTCTGAGTCACATTTCTGGCTGGCTTGTTGTCCATAGCAACATCTGCTGAGGCTCATGGGCACTGTAGTATTTAGAGTTGTTCTACAGACCAAAATGGAGGACAAAAAAATATGTTTTTTCAGAAATAAACCTAGAATATTCATAGCTGTTTGCTTAAGTGCTGTTAAATTATCCAGGAGACTCCTGAGTTTCTCTGTTGAGGAACACTGATGTCATCATTCAAAGAAACCTTTCAAACGAGAATATACAGAATTTACAAGCTATTGCTAATCGACTTTCAGTTTATATTTGTGTGTATGTGTGTGTGCATACACACATATTTTATCACATATATAAAATTTTGTGTTTCACTTCTTATTCATTCAGTCATGGTGGGCCATCAACTAGTGCCACAGGCCTCATGTTACATTAACAAAGCAATGATTCCAGTGATTCCACATAGTGAGGTGTACAAAAAAAGCCCTGGTATAAGATTTGTACTCTGCATCTGCAAATATTCTGACTCAAAGTAGCAAAATCAGTATCAGGAGAAAGAAAGCTGGATCAGAGCGTTCTTAAAATAGAATTTTTGAAACTTGAGAGGATATAAAAGGACTGTGGTTAACTGATGTCATTTGCTTTATATATTTACTTGCTCTGCACTTGCACTGCTTTCAGAGAAAAAAGTAGTGAAATCCAGATTTGATGCAAGTTGCTCTTATTTCTAAACAATGTACAGATATGATTGTGGGCTTAATATAATCAATCAACAGCACATGGCTATATGACAGACATTACCCAAAGATGGTAAAGAAAAGAGGAAGGAGGGGAGGCAAAGTGATGTTGTTGTTTCATAACTGTCAAACAAGTAAAGTTGCTTAAGTAAACAGACGCACAGTGAAACAGACAGACGCAGTTCCATACCATAGTCCTCCAGCAGCTGTTTCTGTAACTGTGGCAGGGTCAGTCTGTCCTGAGGAGAGCTGCTGCCGTCATCATCAAAACACACCTGGTTCAACTGCAGGGACAAAATAATGGCACACACAATGTAAAACTGATGAACTGAACTCTAGCTCAAAGAGAGACTGCTTTACCAAAACAATGTACTATAAAACCTACACAAGTGTAAGGAATGCCAAAAGTGAAGCTTTGGAACTAACTAAGCTTTTAATTACCAAAAAAACAAAACAAACAAACAAAAAAAAAAAAAACTACCAGCTACTACTCTGACCATGGTGCTAATGCCTGAATGGCATAAAATAACCCCAAAAGAAAACCAGCAAAAAGAAGTATACCTTAAGCCAGAGGTAGTCTTCAGTCTTGTCTGCCACCTCTCCGTGGTTGTCACTGATGTCACATTTCCCAATCAGGCAGTAGACGGCTCTCTTGTAGGGGTCAGCGCTGTTCCTCAGCACTCTGCGGTAGTGAAGACGCAGCTTGTTCTCTGAAGTCGGAGAGAGACTGAAGAGAAGACACAAAAAAGATGAAGGGAGACAGTAAAGATTCAAAAACATTTTGAACTTCCTTGACCTTCATAAACATCACAGCATAAAACAAGAAGCTGAAGTGCTCTCACCGTCTGTCAGGGCTGTTCATATACTCCTGGAACCAGGTCTTGAAGTCCCCTAGCTGATGCTGCACTCTGTTCACCACCTGCATGGCTGCATTCAGATCTCCACAACGCAGACAGTAGTAGATCACAGCCCACACTGGGTGTCCCTCTATCTCCCCATCCTGTTGCACACACAGACAAAAATGTGGTGACAAAGAGCTTGACAAAATTCACATTTCAGCTTCATCAAGTAGCCTCTCAGTGTGGTGCAGGTGATGTTCTCTTCACCAATAAGAATTTGAATGTGTGTGTGTTACCTGCATACCAGGCAGGGGCCCTGGTAGCTTAATGTTGAGGAAACTGCGGACTAGTTGGTATGTTCCTGGCACCCCTCCTAATTGGGCTTGATGGAGGTTGCCAAACACCGTAACCATGGTGTAGTTTTTATAACTGGGAGAGAGGAGACATAGAGTTTGTCACCATGGTGCAGTTCTGCTTAAAATTTAGACGAAAAACTAAAACAAAGAGAGAGAGAGAAAGCACAGTCACCTGTTCTCAAGGAAGCTGAGTGCCTGTCGTACAAAGGCCATTTGCATTTCAACTGAAGTGCGACTCTTCAGGGTGTCTTTAGCTGGAACCAGCAACACATCCGTCATCTGCTTCACCATCAGCCACATGTCCGATACATTCTGAAATGAAGAGAGTGGGTAGGGGACAGGTGCACGCACACAGAGGACACAGAGGAGTAAGACCTTTATTTTTTTCCAGAAGGTGAAACTGTTATATCTGAAAACAATAATTAATTTCATATTGATAGCAGAAGTTAAAATGAGTGTTCTTACCTTGTCATCCAGGCTTTCTGCTACAGAGGCACATAAGTCTCCCAGATTAGGCTGAATGTGACCATTCACTATCTTCTCATTGAAAATATAGATCTGAAAGAAACAGAGGTGGTGATATAAGGAGACAATGGAGAAGATTAAAGTTGGTTACAGTAGTTCCTCAAATTTTTAAGGTTAGTTTCAACATTTGCAAGTAAATGTGGAAGAAAATTTTGAAATCTGCCTACAGCTCCATCCTCAGCTCCAAAAGGTAAAAGCAAATGCTACGACCATCGAGTGAAATGGTTCACAACAAAGAACAAGAAAAAAAGAATCAAAATGTTTAAAAGGTCATCAAAGAGGATAACAAAAACCAGACAAATGACTCCGCATGCAATGTGTCGACACATGGTCAGAGGAAAAGCCACATTTAAAGTACTGCGTCATACAGCAGATCAGAGACGAACATCGAGAGAAAAAGAGAAGGTCAGACAGGATGGTGGTGGGGGTGGTGATGGAGAGACATCGAGACACAGTGAGTGAGAGAGAAAATTACCCAGAGTCCCTACCGCCCAATCAATCAATATGTTTGATCTGCCACTTCCTGGCTTGCTGTGACCCCATTTTAACTCAACGATCAGACAGGGCATCACAAACAGTACGACAGTTAAGAGTTTACACATCTGTGGTTAATTCACTTTAACTCCAGTCAATTCAAGAGGTGGATTTTCTTTAGAAAAGCAGCAACACAATAATGTTGGTTTGGATGTTCAAAAGACACATCTGAGTGTACTACAGCAAATTCATTTCACAGGTGAAAAGGAAGTTATCATGACCAGATATTTCATCCCTTTTACTATGACAATGTTTTCCCTTAATTTCAACATTTTGTCAAAGATGATTTTTAACAGAATAATAAAAAACAACTGATGTTTGCAATACAGCCTGACTGATAAATCAGTGGATAGTATTGATATTAACTAGATAATATTAGTTTATTACTTATTAAGTACAGGAGTGCAGAGGATAGTTTGTGGTCATTTAGGAACAGCATCACCATTTTATAATTGTCCACCAGAGAACACTGAGAAGTTTATTTTTCATGTGTAAAATGTCCCATGCAGTCAATATCTTGTTCACAATCATTTATGTTTTTATGTGAAAGAAATAAATATCTGCAAATATATCATTATTAGATTTTTTTCTTTGACTCCCCAGTGGTAGTATAAAAAAACAAACTACGACGCTGAGATGAATAGACTGGAAATCATTTTCTATTTTTACTGTCAAAATTAAATTTAATAATGTTTGCTAAAATTTCCAGTCCTTTCCTTGGAGTTTCAATGAACGTCAAATGATTAGACTAATGGTGGCTCACCTGTCGTCCATAGGCCACCTCTACGCTGTCCAACGCACTCCTTCCTGGAGCTGTCACTTCACTCACAAAACTGGGCTATAACAGACAGACACCACAGGTGACTTAACAGATAAACTGCACACAAGCAAGTAGCAGAAAGGGAAGCAAAATACAATTAGAAACAACAGATACTGTCAAATGTGTCTAAAGTGACATTGTCAATCAGTATCTTACATGAATCTTCTTTTTTCACTTCAGGTTAACTGAGAGTGGACTTAAAATAGCTTATAAATTAGCTCTTTAATTGTAAAATATCAGAGTGTAGACAACTGACTGCAAGAGAAACGCGAGTAAGGCAAAAAAGGCCTCTTCATTATTAAAGAGAAACAGTGGTGGACCTGCCATTTTCTTTTAGAAAATGTATCTATTCTTTATGGCAGATCTTCCTAAACAGAGGCGGGGTGGTGCAGGGCCAGGTCCATGAGGGGGTAAATTCTACAACCTCAAATTAGCTGACCAACTGATCAAATATCCTCTCAGCAACACAAGATATGGTGCCTTGAGCAAGGAATTTAGCCTTCAAAAATGCCTGCAGCAAGTGTTCTACAAAATCAAAATTAGCTTACACCATTGGGTAAAACTGTCATAGGACTCTTAACAGTCTAAGTGCGTAGTCTAAAGTAAATGGAACAAATGGATTTAGGGCGAGTATAAATCTACTTTTGCTAGTTTAACAGCAGGAGAAAAAAAAGCACCAGGTGTGGTTTGTACTTGGTCTCTTAATTTATCATGGGTGTGTTTTGGGTGTAACATGCAATAAGCAAATCAGAGTACGATCTACCATTCCCTTCAAAAGCCAGGTACACTTGCTCCTTGGATTGCAATTATAAAGGCAGATTTGCCATCTTCTTATGTCAGCTGATCTCTCCTTGGCCATGCTGCTGCAGGCATGTTTGTGTTACTTGGCAGTCCCCGCATGTGTAACAAGCAGAGTGTATGCATGTTGTACACCCGCCTATACAGGTGCATATTACTATCTTGATAATGCACCCTTAAAATGATAGTTAAGTACTGCAGGTTTTTGTTGATCAATCACGCGACTGCTTTCCGCTGCCTCAAGATTAGCATTACGGCAACAATGTGCATGACCACACCTCATTTTATGACCAACACGCCAATGGGCGCAAAGACACTTGCATTGTGCTTGGCGCCAGGTTGTACTGAGTCTAAAATAGGGGCCTCTATCTTTGTTGGTAAAGACTTTTTTTTTTAGTTGTCCCCCACTTGAGCTGTGTAGGTTCTCCCTCCTAAAACAGCTCTATATATTGTGTCCTGTACCTCCACATCTTGACTGAAGTCCAGTGCGTCCTCCCCTGCTCCGAGTAACGTGTGCAGAACTCTCTGCTTAACCTGCTCCCATTGGACCAGCATGGACTCACGATGGTACTCCTCAGCCAACAGGAAGGTCTGAAACAGGCACCCAATATTGAGATTTTGTGTGCTTTGCACATGGCAAGAAAATCACAACAGACTAGGAACAATAATTTCAATTAGGGGTGTAACGATTCAATCAACTCACGATTCAGTATGATACTCCATACAGGGCTCACAATTCAATACGCTCACGATACATCTTAAGATATATGAAGAATGAAAACAAACTAAGATCTTAGAGTTCTTATTTATTTCCTTCTTAGTGTAAACTGCAAAAATAAAATCACTTATCTCAAATCTCTTGTTGCCACAAAACTGTTTCTTACAGTGTTTTCATTATTGTGAATTAAATTACAGTTAAAATGTAAAAATAAAATCTTTCTTGCAGTTACTCTTATTCTGTAGACCACAGTATTGTCCATAATATATGGCAACTGGTACAATTACGTTTCCATTCATTACAACTGATATTCTTTTTGAATGGAGCGAAAATTAGTGTAACTACGGTATTTTAGAGTGTTGCGTTGTGGATTGTTTAGCCTAATTATGTTGCTAGGCTAACAAGTGTCGTCGGTCTGCGTGTAGTGAGTTTTTCAGAGTAAATCAAAGTTCAGTTTAACCAAGTGAAAACGAGTTCACAGCATCTCCCAGCGTACTGCAGAAATGAACTAAATATAACTGTCAAACAGGCAAGTTACAGCTGTTACAGATGATGGGTCTGAATAAAAATATTAACTGTCAGAGAAAATAATTATGACAGAGGAATAAGAGCGAGAGTGGTCGACTCCCTATAGTCACTCAGTAAGCTGAGTAATGGTCACTAGGAAAGCGAGCTGTCTACAGATGTCTGACTGTACAGAACCTGAAACAGCCAGATGCTGTTACATTGTCAGGGGCTCTGGGAAGATGAGAAATTACAGTTCAAACCTATTCACTTTAATTCTTCTTTTACCTGTGTTATTTCATGTGGCGCGCAGTGCAATCACTCACTCAACAAGGATTAGTTCAGGACACAGACCTCACTTCATCAGTCACATCACAATACAGTTTTCAGCGTCACAATGCGTATCGTCACGTTTTCTGAATTGCGATGCATCGTCTCACAGTGCAATACTGTGACCTGACATTAGAGATCATTTTTAAACAGATGGTTTGACTCTGAAAACAGACTTTGTAAGCTACAGAATTTTTATAAATGCAAAAACAATACAGTTTAGAGACATGTTACCGTAAACATACTCTCGTACATTACATAACATAACCTAGAGAACACTCATGCAGCACACACAGAAACATACATGCACATTATGTTAATTGGGCCTACCTATCTCCCTCACACACACACACACACCCAGATTTAGCAGCAGACCTCAGTCAAGATTGTACTACTCCACCAGGACACACTGCAGTCTATTTTAACCCTCCACAGAGACTCAAAGTGAGATAATGGGAACGTGAGATAATTGAATCTCCAGCTCAGGGAGACACAAATCTAGACTAAAGCCACCATTTACTGGGTTAACTTGGTCACTGACTGGATGTCAGAGCTTTAAACATTTCTGAGCTGCAGAGCTGCAATATGTCAAAAAAATTTATTATGGAATCAACAATTTACTAAAATGGCTAAGAAAAAATATCATCATTATGTACACAGTTTTTTCTACCAGAGAACACGGTAAAGTTTATTTTTCAACTTATATCATGGTCACATTTCTTGAACAAATAAACTTAATAAAAATATGTATTGGTTGGTATATCATCATCAGATTTCATTCAAATATTGCTGTTGTCATCAGCCTTAAAAATCCACAACTGAGAGTGGTAAAAAGTGCTTTAAATTTAAATGAAATCACATTCATGTCAAATGTTGACTGGACAACATGGACTAAACATGTCATTAAACACAGCCCACATTTCCGGTGATACAAAAGCTTCAGCAGTTACACATTAATCTGCAAGAAAATTTAACATCGACTTTCTTTTAAATCTTCAGTGCATTCGGTTTTTCCATCCTTGCACACATGTCCTTTTTCCTCTCTCAGGGAGCACAGAGAGATAATGGGAACGGCAGCTAATTAAACACAGGGCCTATTAGCTCTGCACATCAGGGAAGCCATTTCAAAACTATTCCCTAAAGGTTCACACCAGAAGGACTTTTAGATCACAGCATGCAGAAATTATTAAAAATTTGTTTTTTTAAGTGTTCCTATATTGTGATGTGCTAACGTTCATGCACACTACAGCGCCAATCTGAATGTGAGTCACACAAGGAAAAAACGTCTGTGATTAGAGTCTAATTAGTGTATCCTGTGCTTTAAAATGTAAATAATTTCACCTGTAAAGAAGAATAGAAATAATACTCAAATGTGGGCCTTGCAGGCCTGTCTGAATCTGGAGGTGCTTATGAATTCTTTTCCTACAATACAGGACTTAGCTTCTGTACCCCATCTGTAGCTCTTTTTCGACATGAGACGAAATACTGACCCTGCGGCGAGACTCCTCAATGGCTGACAGGAGGGCGTTGTCCCTCTCGTTCTTCAAGAAGCCCTGTGGACGAGGCAGAGGCAGACAGACAGAGAGACAGAGGGAGGGGATGACAACACAGTGACAAACACAGGGAGAGAAAAGACAGAAATGGAGAGAGAAAGCAGGAGATATTAGTTCGGGTGGTAAGGACAAAATGAAGCAGAGATAAACTGTTTGCGGCGGGTTCTAGGGGGACAGATTTAGCAGGCGCACCATCATTTGCTCTACGGGAGATAGAGCAGCTTCTCAATTTTCCATTCCTATTTTCTCTGCCCTTCCCAGACATGTGCAGTCCCATGCACTGTCAGGATTAGTCAGACATATTGTCGCCATTTTATCCAGTATAGGCAGGCCAGAGAAGTGTCAATGCTTTTCACACACCATTTTACTATGAGACAGCAGTCATCATTGCCTCCATTTTGATGTCAACTTAAGATGGCTGCTGCTGTATACATACATCCTCCTATTCTGGCACTTTTGTCTAAACATGGTAATTATTCATACCTGGTTCAACTGACAATAAAACTACTTATCTTATACACAAGATCTGAGCTATCAAGTGAGCGAGTGGGACTTATGTAACACCTGGAGTATACAGGAGAGAACACAATAGCACTTTTCAGAAGGAAAGTCCGTGACCGTGGATGTGCATCTTGCAAAAACACCAAAAAGGTAGCTATGCTGAATGTGCTTTGTCTCTGTTTTCTAAAAGCAAACACAAGAATGGATCACTGGCTGGGTTATGGTATCAAAAAACATACAATGTGACAATGTGACCACAGCCAAACAACAGATTACACAGCACAGCATAATATACCTCAGTGGCATGGACTTGTTTAGTATAGTAAGGTCAAATATAAAATGTTTTAATGCTTTTAGGGAAAGAAAGATTTAAAAAGTGGCAATAAAATGATGATTGATTACCTTACATTATAAACAAGATTCCTTTTCAATAACATCACCAATGTAACTGCATTGTCCCTCTGAACTGTGTACCGGAATGACAAGATCAGCACAATGAATCATGTATGAAAAAAGAATTGCTGCACTGAAAACGTTGTAACGTACACAGTGCTGCTCACTGATTAGTAGAGCCTAAATAATTATTTTCATTATCTATTGATCTAATCTTTTTTCAATTAAAAATTCAGTCAAAATGATGTCAAAAGTAATGCAGTTCTCATCACAATATACCAATGCTGATTTTGCCTTAGTAACATCTAAAGGACTGTGAGCATTTAATTTACAATATGAAATGAAAAGAAACAGCAAATCCTCACAGTGAAGATCATTTATCAAAACTGTTGTTGGCATTTTTTTGACACTGACTAATTAATTGATCAAATAATTGTTTCAACATGCCTAACACGCCTACATGGAGTATGAATGGGAGGCACTCTTGTGGCTGTAGAAAATATATAAAAAGGAAAGTTAATTAGTTAAATCAAAGAAGAGAAGAGAAATTGACTTTTCATTTGGTTTTCCTTTAGTTATTGTAAGGATATTTCACTGTCTGAGATACCGTACTGTTGCTTACTTTATGACATTTGGCCTAGATTTTATAGATTTTATATTTGTCAGCTTTGTTGACTTACAGCAGCAAGGAACTGCTGTGTGCAAATTTGTATTTTTATGATATGAAGGAGTGCCACTCCTTATTATGCAAGAAAGCCCTGAGATATGCTGCATTCCTGAAATTTATATAACCATACACCTTCTGCTCCTGACATAATAGCCTCTTACGTTAGTGGAACGTTGTACCCTTTGTCAGATAATGGCATATTAATTTAGTGGTGACATTTCTGGCACCATACGTCTGAAGCATGTAGGATCATTTCAGCTTGTAGAATAAGCACCTGGTGAGAGAAACAGCATTAGTCAAAGTCGCCTAAAGATTATTCAGCTCTACAGAAATGTGGGTGCTTTTGGATTCCCTTCTCCTTGTGTCTCTCCTCTCCTTTCTCATCACCTCTCCCTTGCACTTCCATTTCCCCACCTGCTTGTTGGTCTACCTACTTCAGTCTCATTTCTACCCTTTCCTTTCTCTCAAAGCTATCACCCTTCACCTCAGTCTGTCACTTTTATCCCCTTTTGACTGACAAATCTGGGCAAACTGGAGGCTGAAAGGGCAATACCAAAATAGATCAGAGTGATTAATAGTTACTGCATTGAAAAGTGAGGCTCACTAAAACCAGAGAAGTGCAAAGATTATCTGATGGTTAGATTCAATTAACCTAACGCTTATGCGTAGTTCATGTATGTTCATATACGCTATCAACATGCAATTAAAAACTACTTAAACTGGATCACCGACTGAGAGGAAACTGAGTCATAAAAGCTTTGCATGTGCTTTCAGGGAAACACTTAATGTTGTACAGTTTTATGGGGCGTGATGCATTAGTAAACCCTCCTTGCTGCAGTAGCAGCACTGGCAACAAGGCTCAACAGAATATCATGATACATAGCAAATAAAGTACATTGGGTGATGTCTATTGTCTGGTGTCTATTTTATTTCACTAGATTCCTCACCTGAAGAACAACTGAACCAGACATAGCTGTCAATGTCTTCAGAAAATTGGAACCATAAAGCATACCCAGGTTCAACCAGGTAATCTTCTATCTCTCAGCACTGAGTTAAATCTTGCCTATTATGACATTTACAAAACCACTGAGGAAGTGGTGTCAGGAGAAAAGAGGTCAAAATGCCTTATCATAAGGATGTGACACAAGAAATATCCCAAGTCTGATATTTTGCCATGTAAAAATAGGACATTGGTGTATTCTGTTGCAGCATAGTTGTTGTAGATGGGTGGTTACATGAAAAATAACTAGTAACTCTTTTTATATCACACTACACTTGTGTCCATTTCAAGCAAAAAGTAACATTTGTTTATGTTACTTCTTTTTTTTTTTAATCAAAAGTCCCTTCCTTGGAAAGAAAACCATTTACCATTTTGAACTGTGTCCTGCTCCAGTCATAGTGGACAGCAGATTGCAAAATCTAAGTGGGTCAGTAATGTGCCTTAAAATTAAGAGACACCATCATTCAGGTCTACCAAACTCACTCAGAGAAGAAATTAGACCAGTTAAGCTTCTTTATATCTTAGCTAGATTTTCTGTGAATGCGACAATGCTTCTGGGGTCATGCACAATGTGTAGTTTCTTTTGCTGACAACTCAACAGAAATCAAAAGTGTTGTTGGTGAACAATTCACTTTCACAACTGCATTGTGTAACAACTAAATTTATGCAGCTAAGCTAAAACAGTCTAACTTGCTAGTGTATTAGTATGTTTTAATGATTAAAGAAGAAAAAAGTTTCTACCTCTTCCAATCTGCTTGTTTACTTACTTCTGCCCCTTCTTTCTCCATCATTTTTCCCAGGAGAGGCTGAGAATAGGTCTATGTTTAACCACTCTAACCAGAGAGAAGGCTCAGGTCAATGCTCATGAGCTGCACTGGAAAAGGAATAGAATAGAGATAGAATAGAATAACTGTAACAAGGGCATATGGCATATATCTATTACAAGCGAGACTGTTTTTAGTCATGATGATGACTGACTGTTATACCAGTAAATTGGGGAGGGGAAAAAGCGAATAAGGATGGACATCTTTATAAGAACAGGCAGAGGCTGCTCTTCCCCAGCATCTTAAGCAATGGCGGCACACACTGGCAACACTGGATGACTCTGTAGGCAGTCACCTCAGCATTTTGTTTTAACTGGAGTACAAGCAGAGGCAACAGTTTTCAATGCTGACATTTTGTTTCCTGTTGCCAGCTGCTCTTATACTGCCACTGACTTTGCCTATTTAACATTTTTTGTGCCAAATGTAAACTGACAACAACAACAGCGGTGTGAAATTCCCATTGTATGAAATTCAAATGATTCTCCTTTAAAAAGAAATAGTTTTCTGCCTCAAGGTGGGATGATATTATGTCTAAGGAAAAAAAGAAAAAAAGAAAGATTTCCAAAGAAGATCACGAACGGACAACACTGTTATTTTAATATCACAACTGTTGTGTAATTTTCATTAGCACTAAATAATATTGAAAGACTTGGCATATTATTCAGTCAGAGACACAACACCCAACACTTCTAATGATAAACAATTGACCTTCAGATTCTTCCATATTAAAAATAAACTTGCTAAAATAGAGAAGGGGTCATATTAAAGAGCCGTGACGTTCAGTCAAAAAGACATTTTAAGCTAAGACAAATGCATTACTATCTTTCAAGGATCAATTCAGTGCTAGGAAATAGGTGTATCTAAGATGTACACGTTTTCATTGCCCCTGTGTGTATCTGAGAGATCTGCAACCCCTGTGAACACCCACAGCCTGCTGGCCAGACAGCCCAGAAGCTTCTACAGGAACAGGAACACAGCCACAGAAATAATTTAATAATTGGTGATAAATCGGAAAAACTCCATTGTTGCTGAATACAAATACCAGATATTGAACTGGGTGGGAAGGTTGAGCTGAGGACTAGTCTGCCTGCATCAATTCAAAATACAACTATTAGGTTTTAATCTTTGTCTCTAATTTCTGCTATAATGAGCGAATGTTGCAAAATAACAGTGGGCGCCCAACTAGTCTCTAAATACCCTATTAGCCAGCAAAAGAATAAAAGAATTAGTTTTGGTAATAACGTGATACTCCTCTAAATCTATCCATTATCAAATCGCATGTTAACAGCATGTAGCATGTGCTCATTCTCTGTGCGGCACACAGGCCCTTCCTCATTAGCCTTGGTCAGCGTGAGGTCACACTGTCTGCGCCTGGATAAATCTTACTCTATGTTCAGAGAAAGTGGGGTCTTGATTTTTCCACTCTTTGATCTGGCTTCATGCTTATTACATGCTATAGGATACATGATGTTGCCCAGAGATACAGAGTCTCGAGGAATCTAAAGGCTACATAAGAGACACAGTCAAGAGCAGTTAAGAAATGAGCGTAGGGAGCCTTGATGCTTTTTTACTGGTCATCGTAAAAGTAGTAGGAGCTTTCTGTCCTCATTGCCATGACACAGCCAGGCTGTCCACTGCGAGTGAGTGAGTGTGTGTGTGTGTGTGTCCATGTGTGTGTCAGAGAGAAAACCCACCCTTCTTGCTTCCTGTATGAGCACGCACATAAAGTACTACAGCACATACAGACAGCCATACATGTATGAACAGTGATGTATAATAATTTAATCCAATTTATACAATCTCGTCATCGTCATCATCACTATCATCGCCATGGTCAATAACACAGCCACATATAATGTGGCATAACCAGAGAGAGGTTGAGAAAAGACAGACAGGTGATGAAAAAGTCGACAGACAAAGCATATGCCTGTCTGTGAGTGTATGTGTGCATATTCATGTGTATAGGTAATACTCACTCATGCTGAGCACCTGCCTGACGAACAGACAGACAGATGAAAGAGAGATAAGACAAGAAAAATTAAAAAATAGTTTTCGTTTCTTTGTCTTTGCCCAACACGGTATCCTGGGCGACAGCCAGGACACCTGCATAGCCCCTCTGCCTGTCAACCTCTCTTTATGTTGCTGTGCCAGGAGTAGCAGTGGCCGCCATGTGAAACGTGTTCTATGCCTTGTCGAGCCGGCATGGCGGTCCGGCTGCAGCCTTTCCCGTTGACTTGGGCCAATGACTCTTGTCGTGAGCGGAGGAGCAAGTGGAGAGTGCCACATCAGACTCACTGGAAATTGGTTTTGTTAGCCGGACACGTGCCAGCTGGTGCTCAGACACAGGATCACAGTAACTATGGATTCGCCATAGAATATCAGTTCCTACCATCAGCTGACACCCCCCCCTCCCTCAGCCCTCATCCTCCACCCTCTCTCGTCTCTCTCCCTCCTTCCTTCATCCCATCTCTGATGGCCCTCGCCTCCTCCCTCCCCTCAGTCCCACTCATTTCTTCTTTTATCCATCCTGCATCCTTCCTTTCTCCTCCCTCTCCCTCCTCCTGAGCTCAATGCAATTATAATGTGGATTTTTCCCCTCGATTTGATGGCTTCGACATCCTGTGTCTTAAATAGAGGCTAATCCATGCTCTGGGTCATGTTTAGTTAATGAAGGGTTTGGGAGGCACATGTGGGTGGGGTGGGGGGGGGGAGCATTCCTATGTGCCGGCTGACTATCAGAGCACACACAAAGCAAGCGTGTTATTACACACAACACTTAAAGTCTAGAGCACATGGCACACACTCATTCACACATAGGGACATGCCATAAAGCTGCATTCATATGTGCAGGCCGGCACAGACAAGGATGAAAATGCATGCTCCCACGTGCAGCCAAATCTACGCTACACTCACACATTCATTCATAAGCATGGAGATACTGTACATGCCAACAATCGTGGCTGACACAGATACAGCCAGCACAAACGCTAAAGGCCTGTGCACGACACGCACATATCCTGTGAAGCTATGTAAATTGCTGTTCGTCTATCTCAGCGGATGTATACTGGGCAACCAACGCATCCGCTGAGCGTATCACTGCTGAGGATATGTGTGTATGTGCTGGATTGGGAGGGCAGAAGAAGAGAAAAGGGAGGGAGAGAAAGGATGTAAATGGGAGGAGGAGGAAAAATCTTAAAGAGAAGAAGGTAAAGTAGAGGAGAAAGGGAGAGTAAGCACAGGCAGCAGCTGAAGGAGAGCGAGGTGAGGAAAAAGAGAGAGAAGAAGAGAGAGAGAGAGCTCTGGCAGTGAAAGATGGAACAGTGAAAAGTGAGACGAGGACACAGAGACGAAAAAAACTGCAGCCAGTCGCCATTTTTCTACCAGTATCGTTCTCCGCCTTCCTCTTCTACAGTTTCAATTTTCTCCATTTTTTCGTATTATCTCCTGTGATCTACTTTATCTGATTTTCTTTCTGTGTCAGAATCTCTATGTTTCTGTTTGTCATCCCTCCTTTGTTTACTTTTTGTATTTTTGTATTTGCATTGTTGTTATTTGACAACCATTCTTGGAAGCACCTGAATTCTAGTACACAGCCTTTCATCCCTGACAATTACTGTCACGAAGACGACTGGCACAAATGTCAAATGAAAGAGAATAAAACAAAAGTTAACGTGCTTAAAAACCCCATCTACAATGAAGTGATGACTGGTGTGGTTAATCTGTACACAGATGTGTTATGTAGGGGATTAGGTTTGGCTGTGAGAGTCAGCTTTCATTTTTAGTTTCATTGTCAGTTCCTGATAATTTGCTTCTCGACATCCCTGGATACATGCACATCAAGCGCAGATAAAAACAAACAAAAATATCCATATGCTACCCAACCTTTCTGGCATACAAATAATAGTATATAATAATAGTAATTTGGCTGACATGGAACAAAACTACCCGATAACCAGAAAATCTTCTTCCAATATCAATACATTAAGGGATGTAAATATTGATTCATTCTGTTCTAAATTGATTAGTTGAAAATTAAAGTATGAATTTTACAGTATGTGTTAAAAATGATTTTTACTAGAGCTTTCCTGGAAGATGTTAAATATCTGACAAAGGGTGAGAGAAATAAATGTGTCTTCAAAAATTGGAAAAACCTAATTAAAAACCATCTTAACAAATGTGTATAATGTATGTGTAATTTTCAAAAGCGTGGTCCATAAAAGCCCTAAATCTAGGACTGTGTGTCTATACGAGCTATAGTAAGATCCTCACTAATTTGCATTCAGCCATACATACAGACATCGCCACACCAATGCCCTCAGTACTGTATGTATGTGTGTGTGTGTGTGTATGTGTGTGGGTGTATTCCACACAGGAGCTGCCGAGGCATTTATCAGCTCGCTCGTGGCATAAACACACACACACACACACACACACGCCCACACACACAATTCACAAATACTGACAGCATGTTTGCACTTCCTTTGTGTCTATCAACCTCATGTACTCACCCAATCCTCATGGCTTACATCTCTTTTAAACCAAAATGAAACCCTTAAAATATCTTTTTTGTATTATATTTGACGCTGGTTCAGCAGTTATTGTACCTCACATAGTCTGCACTAGAATCTAGAGGCTAGACAGTATCTTCTACAATTTCTCTAGATACACAATGGTACTGCTACACTTAAGTTTAGATTCTCCTCAGCTTCATAAATTCTCACAGAGATAAGATACTGTACATGTTGGTAGGGACTCAATGATCTGATACGCAGGATTGTCCTAATACTGACATTTTTCGTCACACCTGGGTATCCCTCCCTCTCTCCTCCTTGTATTTTTCTGCCATGCAGTTACTGTGCAAATCAAGAATATTAACAACCACCAGTCCCTGAATGACAAGTGAAGTCCACCACCTCCCTCAAACTGCCTGGACTTTGGAGAACCTCGTGAGTGGTGCGTCAAAGTTCAATCAGATTGAAGGAGGTGGAATCAGTATAACTGGAAGCAATGTCTCTCCATGTTCCGCAAAGAAAGGAGTGGGAGGAGAATTGGGGTTTGACTGCAGCTAAGTACGAACAGATATCACTCCTCCTACAAACTAGGGAGTCAGATCATTTCTTTAGAGTCACTTGGTGGTAAAGATCTACTCGTTTCTCTCTAGAACAGATATAGAGTCCTTTTTTGTTCGAAAAAGCTACAAACACCATCATGCTCAGTTTTGTCATCTGACATCATGTGTATACTGTGCCAACAGGTGTTGAATTTTTACAGGCATGTTTAACAACTGAGGGGCCCAAATATCTGACACTGGGATTTGTACTGCTACATCTTTGAAATATAGGGATCTCATGTGAAAAGATTTTGTCTAATTGTTTATTTTTATCTGATTACCTTCCAACTAGTGTTTATCAGTATGATATAGTGTGTGGGCACTGTCTTTGATATCAAATATTCAACTGCTATACCAATGCCCCAACATTGTAATGAATCTCGGAAGGCAGAGAATCTGTGTTTAGTCTACTGTGTTGTTATTTTCTGTCCTTGACCTAGTATCTCAATACTGCACTGTGTTTCTGTCTTGAAATATCTCGGTACCACTTAACCTCTTTTCCTCTCAGCGTGCTTGGTGATGTAAAGTGACTGAGACTCTCCAAGCACAACATTAAATTCCTATCTATACGAGACAAAAAAGTGGATTGCCAAGCAGAGTGATGTTGATCAGAACTTGGCTCAATCTCTTGGTGGTCTTACATTTCAACAAAATTCAACACCACAAGCTTTTCCTGTTTTGGTATTTTAAACTGAACATGGGTAGGTTCAAAAATACTGTCAGGACAAAGGCTCATTGACCACTGAGAGAGGCGAATGCGATGGATGTTCTGGAGGCTTTGTTAAAGCATTATGCATTTTAGACTATGGCTGCATCAGAACTGTATCTCTGTGCTCTAGAAAAGCTCCTATGTAGTTATTACTGTATTTATGGCTGAAGGAGCTGAAAAAAACCTAAAAGGAAGCAGTGTTATTGGTTTTAATAATAATTCACATAAAACATTACTGAATATATAGAGGTTTTAAGATGAATGCCAATACACACTGCTGCCATCTCTTGTTTCACTATTCTCACCACCTTCCCTGGAACTTGCTTCTTCAAATGGGCTGTGGTTTTTGTCTGTAACAATGCTGGGAATTGTACTACTGAACAAGATACTGCACGTTTCTACTGAAATGGAACTATGTAATGCACTGGCTCTTTATAAACCAATAAGGGGAAAAGTGCAAGTGCAGAGAGGAAGAGTGTGTGTTTGTGTGTTTGTGTGTTTGTGAGAGTGTGTGTGTGTGTGTGTGCAAGGGGCCTTCCAGGCAACTGATCAAACCACAGGCTAGCACATATCAGTTGACCAAGAAAAATGAAAGAGATGTGGATGAAGACAGATGAGTAAATGTAAAAGAAAGAAAGCAGGACAGCAATAGAGAAAGAGAAATACTGGAATATAGAAGAAAAACAAACAGAGAAACATGGAGTTTAAGTGGTGCATGCAATATTCAGGACAAAGAAATGGCTGGTTCAATATATGCTGCAACTCATCATAACTGCAACTGACACTACAAGTCAAGTCTTTACTACCACTCAAGTAGAAACATATAATAGATAGATGAGCAATTATTATACAGTATATAACCAAATTTTCGATTCTTATTTCAATGTACAAATGATTTCACCAAAATAAGGTTAACTGTAAAGATTTAGTGGCACAGACAAAACTGATATATGTTACTGCTACTTCTGTGTCATTATGGGTTTACGACCCCCTGGAGTTATATTCTTTTTCCAGTTTTGCCTACTGATTGCTGATCTTAATAATTCCCTGCTTCAGGTTCTTTGCATATTATTTCAGCAAGTATAAAAACCAAAATATGCTGAAAGCACAAGACACCTTTCTTCTAAAGATTTAAGGCCAACACACACTGGGTACATGACAGTGTTTCTCCTACCATATCTCAACCAAGTGCCCGTTAATCTCACTCCATAATCAGATAATATTTCTACAGGAAGCAAACGCACTGTTTTTTCATCCGTTCTAATTAAGTCAGCATAGTTACATGTCCGTTAACACAGACGTAGGGCTGGACGATATGGGAAAAAAAACGTATCACGATATGTTATCGACCATGTCTTATATGTCTATCGAGGAGAGGTTCTATCAGTGATATATATCTATATCATTTTATCGCGCAGCCCTACACAAACATAACATTTCTTCCTCTCCCTGCTACACAATTGAAGCTTTCCACCTGCCAACCATTATCTAGTAACACAGTTTAATCAGAACCAGTTCTTAAACACAACTCTACTGCCTCATTACACCTGACAAGACACGTGACCACAGAACAAACTACATACTTCATACAAATGCTCAAGATTTTACTGGACACCTCAGTGGTGTTTCTTTTTATGTACAATATGCAGACTGACAAAGTCACGTCATAACCTATGAAGGACAAAAAATGAGTATAAATAAATGAATAAATAAATAAATGTATAAATAAATAAATAAATGTAAAAATATAACTTCACATTACCAGATATCTTTATTTTGCATACATTTATTTCACATTTATTAATTTATTTGTTTATATAACCTTCATTTTTGATATCGCAATAACCTGTGTTAATATGTATTGATAAAATATATGTATTGGGACACCCCTACTAGATGTTCAATTAGAATTTTTATATTTGCTGCAACTACAGATAAAGTACAGTGCTCATCATTACATCTTTGATGACTGCAATGACCTTTCTGCTGTTAAGCTTGTTTTTTTGTTTTTTTAACCATGGGAATGATTTAATTACTGAAGGGTCTCCAAACATTCAGTAATATATCATTTCATCCTCCAGACCTAAACTAAGACTTTGTTACCATTGCACACAAACTTTCTCAGCTGTAACTAATTAATATTATTTCTGTATCTTAGCCCTAATGTGCTCTCTCTGCAAGCCAGTGTTTGAATTATGTATGCTCAGCCAAAGATGGCTTCTAGACAAAGAAGTATCACTCTCTATCATTCTGATATCTGGAACAATATGAAGTGGACAATATAAAGTGAATGTTATGCATTTTAATGCATTTTTTGCATTTGACAAAAAACACCCACTGATTAGTCTTTCCCTGATGAAACAGTTTATATATGTGCCATAAGAGCTAGCTGGACTCATGATCTAGTATGTCATTCATACCTGTATGTCAGTGTCTTTAACTGGCTCCAGGGGCTCAAATGTGGTGGCAGCACTTAGGCTTTCCAGCCTCTGAGAGATGTGGAAGATGTCTAAGCCTCTGGAACCGAGGAGGATTGACCTGAGAGAGAGACAAAGAGGTGGTGAGAATGAATGAGTGTGACTGAAGGACTAAACTGAGAGTAAGCCTTACAGAAAACTGCAGTTATGTTTGACATCCACTAGAGGGAACAAGAGGCTTTGCTACTACTACAACAGTGGATGAAGATGACATCAGGTCAGCTCCACAAAACTATACAAGGTTTATGTTAAAACAGTTATAAGGAAAACTAGACATAAAATAATGCCACTTATAAAATACTGAATGGGTGAAACATGACTCAGTCCATAGTCCATAATAGTATGCAGATGTGTCACAGAGGACTGAAACTTAGTAAATTCTGTTGTATTTTTTCATACATATTAGATATTTGGCAGCTGACTATACTAAATACTATATTATCCACAGCAAATTTAAGAATATAAATATTAGATGTTAAATGTCAAAATCAAAAGGTATAATCTTTAGACAAACAGAAGCCAGCACAGCAAAGGGAAGGTATCACAAATATCTGGATTTCCATGGGTTAATATTTTAAACACACAAAGATTATTCTAGAATGAATAGGGCTGGATTTAAAGAAACATTTTTTATTTGGATAATCCGATATCAATTCTTAAAATCCTGCGATAGATTTTTGCATTTGGGCTTTTTCCCAGTAAACACAAATTTGTGCTGAATGTGTATGCAATGGTTACTTGTTGTAAGTGGTTCAGTTAGGGCTGCATGATGTATAAAATCTGAGTCATTACAACTTGCAGAAAAAAGGTATTTTATTTATTTATCTCTGTAAACTCTGGCAAGTCCACATCACGGTTTACGAGACTGTCATGACTCAGGATGATTAGCTGACTCTCTAAATAAATTACAGTTGCATCTGCAAGAGGGATAGGTTGAAAAAACACTGCACACTCATCTGAATTCAATGAGTTTGTGTCTGTTGTAGAGATCTCTCTGGCTATAAGATGTGGGGCCATGAGGAGTAGCATTTCAATTTCACATTTTTTTTAAATATGTATAATGATGATGCCCTTGTAAGTGGTGCAGATCTTTTATGATTCCTGCTCATCTATTACGCACATGTACACCTAAATATAAATGTGTCATGTTTTCGTTAATTAGCATTTGCCAAGGAAAATAAATCCCTGGACAACAGTTTGATAACTAGGAAAGGTGTTTACACTTTAGCCTATAATGTGCACTTTACACAAGTCTATATTCAAGGAACTGTATTGTTCACTTGCTGAATGAACAAGAAATAACATTTTCCAGGATAAATTCTGAGGAGCACTTCACGCTACACTGGTACTGAATCATCAAGAATCAAACTGAATCTAAATGAATCGATTCTGGACTTTGAGAAGTGGAAATGAATCGAAAGACCAGTGCTGAGATCCAACCCTAAGAATGAAAAGAGAAAAAGGCATCAAAGCATCAGCAAGTGGTTTGTATTTTAATGTGTAGGTTTTACGATCGCCCTACGGGAACAAACTGGAACAATATAGATTTCTAGACTGTGCAGCGTGGCTGTGTGTGAGCAAGACATTTTTCTTACGCTTTTACGTCAGCAGCATCTTGTGAGGTGCGGGTCAGGGTGCGGGATCGAAGCCTCTCCCCGGCCTGCTGGATCTCCTGGAGGTTCCTCTCAACGTGCGGCAGCTCCGACACTGCTTCTGTCTCTGCAGCCAGCTGCTCTGCCTGCTGGAGCAGCTCCCCAAAACCCTCTGCATCCATACCTCTACACAGAGAGAGGAAGAGTGTTTAAATACAACAACAGTACAGTATACAGTATACAGGTAATAGTGAGGTCTGTAACTATGTGGACAGTGATGCAGTTTTTTTGTTTTATTTCTGTACTCCAGCACATATCATTTGATATGAAACAATAACTATTGAGAACAAAATGCCATATTTCAGCTTCAATTTGGAGGTATTCACATGCATACTGTCACAATGAATAAGTCAAAGCTAGAATATCTTATGCCCATAAGTACCATGACAGAGACAGAGATTTGCCACCATCATTTCGACCACTGTAGCGATTACTTGAATATATCTGGTTAAAATAGGCCATTGAAGACAAAGTATCATATCAATGCAGAATTATTTTAATGGATTATCAGGATTGTTGCAATAACGTGATGAAGCATAATGATTTGTCAGGCATTTAATTTCATGGATTAGGCAAAAACAGGCATTACCATACAGTTTTTCTTATCCACAAACACTTCTCTACTGAATGTCTATATTAAGATATATTGCTAAGTACAACATGATAGAGAGATTTAACAATATTGCCATCCCCTATGATTAGGTGTTGAGTCTGCTGTTTCGTTTAACCATGTTGAGAGGCGAGAACGCGATCATTAGAAACTGTGAGCGACCTAGAGCACAGAACATCAGTGCACTTTCCGACTGTCAAACAGATGAAGCAGCACTTGAATACAGACTTTTCTGCTTAGATAGATGCAGCAGCAGAATGACCCCAAGACAAAGTCAAAGCAGCATTTTTAGAGCTGGTAACTGAAACGCTCCTGAGCATTTGCACTCAGTCTAGTTCAGTTTCTGAAGACAATGCTCATGGCAGAAAGCCCCCAAAACTAGGCAGGCAGCTGCAGTTCAAGCCTGGTAGGGTATCACCAGGTAATATACCAAGAGTCTGCTGATGTTTGAGGATTATAGTCTTTAAGCAGTCATTGATTGAGGGATTTGCAACTAAAATCCAAAAATATATTAACTTAATTTCAGTCTATCTGGCTACTAACTAACTTAGAACACTAGTTGTTTATGTTTATATCTCAATCTCCATCCCTCAAAGGGTCACTTTCGTTTCACATTTAATCATTTGACTGCTGCCATAAAACTCCATAACAAAAGTATCAAATATTGAGCACATGCCATACAAACGAATGCGAAGAAAACATATGTTCGCTAGACTATAAAGGTCGTACAGCTATCAGAACACCTTTTGACAAGTGACAAACAGACTTACGCCTTCAGCCCGCGCATGGAGTGCCGTGGTTGTCAGAATAGCTTAGCGTTAGCACAATGCTAACACTTTGGCTAGCTAAGTTAGTTAAGGTACTCGCCTCACTTGTGACAACAGCAGGAAGCAGACTGAATGGTAATTTCAGTTGCTGTGAAAGGCATATTAGTTACCCAAGTGACAAATGTGACGACAATCACATTTTCTCTTCCGTCCTAGCTTTGTTTTTATACTTCACTTGTTAGCTTCATGTCAAAATGAATGGCGCTTAGCTAGCAGGCTAAATGGCTATCTCGCATGCTCGAGCGCAGAGTCAACTCAAATTGCTACTATTTTACTTCACACTGTTGGAGGCAGACACATTTCATACCTGTTGTATGGGGTGGATGTAGATATGGTCCTGTCTGTTGTGTTTACCGTTATTACCTCTTATTCGGTTTTGTTCAGCAGTATAACATGCATCAGAGTATATTATTTGCCCCGGCACTTCTGGAGTCCACGCTGATTGGACGATCCCCGTGCCGGATATCACGCTTGCTCGCGTATTGTAAAGATGTGAGAAAAGCTGCTGCTCTGCCTGTTGGACAGGAGGACTGAACTGTCCTGCACTGAAACAACGGCGATCTGGGGGATGTCAAACCTAAAAATAATGACAGTCAACAAAAACATTAACATGACAACTCATGACACAGTCCAGATAAGTGACACATCAAAGCAAGACAAAGCAATCTCTTTTTTTCTTGTTTAATTCCAAGACTCTTCCTTTATGTGAACTCTGGTAAGAGAAATGAATATCACTTTTCCAGGTACCTTGAATGACTGCAGTCTGACTAAAAGCACGTGACTAATATTAATACTCAATGTTCATGGGAGCAACATAATTCCCCCATCCTCAGGAAGGAAAAACAGCAGTACTTCACAACGTTGAAATATACTCTATCACACTCATTTTTAATAAGACTCGTAGTGAATCCTATGACTATCTGAAAACAGTCTTTTAAATTGTAAAAACTTTGTAAGGGTCATTCCAAATCAAATAAGATAAAGTTGTTATGGCACTGTCTGAGACCTTGTCTGTATCATGAATGGGTCCAAAAACCAAGGCCTATATTTCTGTTCAAGTTATATGTTTTCAGCCTATGATATTATTTCATTTTTATAATCTCAAAAACGTCTTATCAGAGAAGCCACAGTTCAGTCATACTGAGAACATGTTTGTCTTTCATCCTAAAAAAAAGTGAAAAATAGTGAAATGAAGAATAATACTTTCCAAAATATTAACACACATGGCTTCCCAGATAAAGCTTTTTAAAAAATATATGTATAGGTAAACATTGGAATTGAACAAAAATATTTTACAGGGCTTAGTTTAGGGACCCAAACACTAGAAAAGAAAAAAAAAACCCACTTTGACTATAACTGGAGTCAGTGCTGCAGCCACTCTGCTGGACTCACTCACTCAATGACCCTTAAACTGTTCACCCTATAAAAAGTTCAAGACTAGTATGTGAAGCAACATTACACCTTTGAGGTTAACTAGGTCATATGAAATAACATGTTTATGGAGTGCAGGCTAAAGCACCACTCAGGTCAAGGGAGTTTAGAGCAATGTAAGTTAGTAAATGAGTAGACTGACTTTTGTCTGCTTGCAAACAGTGACATCAGACGATTCAAATATTTGTTTCCCTCTCTTGATGTCCCGACATGTAGTGTATAAGCCAAATATCTAAAAATGCATAGTAACAGTTGAAAATTGGTGTCAACATGATAGCCAGATAGATGCTCTGCACACACATGTAAAATTGTAGAATGTATAAATGTATTTCTTTATGCAAAATCCTACTAATATCTATTTAAATTTTAACATTAACAATATTTACATGCTTTGATAGCTAGGGGCCTTTGCTGGTTCACTGTCTGGTAAGTCTCATAGAAGAAGTGCTGGTCATACCAACGTCAGACATGAATTTAGAAGACGCTGACATCCTTTGCTTGCTGATTTGTTTTAACCCTTGCTGTTGCCTAACAGGAAGAAACCACTGCCTGTAGCTTGAATCACAAAGGCCAGATGGTCAATGAATGCCTGCTTCCATGTTAGAGTCTGTTGCTTTGTTAGGACAGATTAGATCTGGTCATGTGGAATACAACCCCCCAGAACTACTTCATTATATAATACAACATGTACAACTGTTCTCTCTGTTATACAACACAGGGAGCACATCACAGGAGTGCTTGTGTGTCTGTTTATTACAAAACACAGTGATCTTTAACCTAAACCAGCTGGATCCCCAGGTTCCAGGGTCTCTGTGAAGTGAACCTTATAATCTTACATTTGTGAAATAAAAAAATCTACAATTCTATGGATGTCCCAACGGAAAAAATGGTTGTACTGTCAGAGCCATGTCTTACTGTTTCCCTGCAATGTACAATTCAATTGCTGTAAACTTTACATTGTAGTTCCAATTTTGTATAGCCATTAAACTAAACTAAACTGTCTGTTCTTTACCACAGGACAGAGAAGCCTACATCTGCAGCTCTAAATACTTTTAGTTTTCTATCAACTGTGGCCAAGCTGTGATCCAGTCTAGAAACCACATTGTTCTCTTAATCTGTCCTGTATTTTTGTGACCCACATTAAGAGTCTGACCTGCCAGTTAGACACTGGCCCACATTTACCCATCTTCTCACAAATCACTGTCTGACACGGAAAGCCCCAAATGTCTCTCTCTATGTAAACCATTTTAAGCATTACACATGATAAATATCAATATTTTAATACCAAATGATAAAAATATGCAATGTCCTTTTTCTATTATTTTATTTTAATTATTTATTTTTCATTGTCCAATGTGCACTATCCAAATTTGGGTACATAAATGACTGTATGTGAATAAAGGTGAATGAATCATATAGGTCTCAGGATACACAGTACAAATACTGGATTTACTGCTGTCTAATGACTGGACTTCACTTGACTGCTCAACCTGAAGCAGCTACAGTATTCACCCATCATAAAGTTTGTCATTTACACCCCTACTGTGTCAAGTCAAAATAACTCATGTAGATGAAGGATTATTGATGCTGAAGGTTGCAATGAATGAATATTTTAGCATTTATTCAACTAGATTACTTTTGCTACTGTTATTGTCACTTATTTATTAATTAGCTTTTTAGTCTACAAAATGTCAGAAACAGTAAAAATGTTAGGTTCCTTAGCTAATGTCCCCAAATAAGTTGCTTTGTTTTACCAATGGTCCAACGCCTAAAGATACTTGATTTCAAATCATATAAAACAGAGCGAAGCTGCAAATCCTTCCAGTTGTGGATGGAACCAGAGAATGTTTGACCCTTTTTCTTAATTAATGATTTAATGACAGAAATGTTCTGTTATTTTCCTGACAATCTCTTCAGCTCTAGTAAATTTCCACACATATCTCCTTTGGCATATTGTTTTACTGATTCAGTCATATTTAAGACCTCTACACAATTGACAGTATTTAAGTCCATCAGTGGCCTTGAACTTGCACAACTTCAGTTTAAGACTTTTCGGGACTTGCGAGTGATAAACTACAGTAACTATTACACCAAGAACTAAGCCTTTAAAAATACCAATCACGTTTATTTGGTCTTTTACTTTTGTACAAAACAACGTTTTAAACTAACTTAAAGGCCTATAATTTATCCCAAAGATAACAATCTTAATATGCAACACCCACACACATTAACAGTCCTGTGTCCACAAGTCCAGTTATATAAACCTGTCTTTATCCACTGCAGTGCTGTGGCCCCAGACAAATCTCTGGGACAGTACTGGACAGATCAGGTTAGTGGAGCAGCAGGATCCATTGTGCTAAAGTGTGGGTGAGGACTTCAACAGGATAACAGTCACAGCTTTGTCCCTCAGTGAAACTCATCTACTTAAACTGATTGTCAATGAGCGTGCCCTTCATCTTCGCCTTCTTGGCCTCCAGCTCAGCCAGCTCCTGCAGCCTCCTCTTGCTCATGCCCTTCCTCTCCAGCTGCTTCTCGATCACTTTGGCGTTTTGAGCGTACGAGTCCGCCACCTCCCTGGCCTCGATCTCCTCCTCCTCCTCGTCTATGGTGGACACTGTGACAGAGCTGAACTTGCCCATGTCTTTGGTCCGCTTGGTCATCATCACGCGCACTTTCTTCGGAGCTTCCGGCTGCTTCTGGCTATAGACGCTGGTGTTGCCGAAGCCCTGCCCGAACTTGACCACGGCTCCGTCCACAATGAAGGTGGCCGGGCTGTTCTTCTCCTGGTGCTGGTAGAAGAGCAACAGGCCGCACTTGCCGCACTTCTTGCGGTGCTGCTTCTCGATGCCCTCGGCTCTCTTAATGTACGCGTTTTCGTCCTCCTCCACGTTGCAGAACTTGTGGGCATGTTTGGCCGCGTCGATCACCCTGGCTCGGTCCCGAGGCCTCATGGGCAGCTTCTCGAGCTGGCAGTCCAGCACCAAAACCATTTGTCCGCACAGGCAGTAGTAGACATGAAGAGGCTTTTCTCCGTCGTCGTACTCCTCTCTGTCTCTGGTGTCCGAACACACAACACTTCTGGACACAACCTTCGGCATGTTCGACCACTTAAACTGATTTTAACAACAGTCTTACTGTATTAGACGTTACTGCTGAGACACCATAACGACAAAAGCAAGAGTTGAGTTTAAAATTTCTCCCAGAACACAGAAACAACGCAACACTTCCTGTGTGCGCCACTCTTACTCTTCCTACCAGAAATCACGGTCCTTTTTGTTCCGCCTGGCTAACGAGTTCCATCCTGTTCATCTTTTTTGCTGCGCAAACAGAGGTCACTTTTGTTTTCCCGATGTGGGTGGTTATATTTTGGGGGGTAAAAAAAACACACACACACTAAAACTTTGTTGGCACCACAATACGGAAGATATTCTGCTGTTCAGTTTAGGGTCTTCACATTTTACGCCTGCATTTGACCTTCTCTACATGAAGGAATTTTTCCCCCAGATTGAAATCTGAAAAATAAACACTGCCTTATTAATTTCAGCTGTGTGCATCATCTCCCAGTGAGAGTCTGACCTTGGTTAGAGGACTGTACGCTGCAGTATCACACCTACGTCACATCACTTCATTTATAATTGATGTTTGAAACCCTACACACACACACACGGCGTTGACATCTTTGAGCTTAAGCAGGACACAACCACGTCTACATTGAGGAAACTGATTTATTTCAACATCTAAAGACAAGTACAAAATACATCTTTATATTTAAATTTGCGACTGCAGACAATTCAATATTATTTCAAACACGGGCTCCATCACGAGGGGCAGAGGGTGGTGGTGGGGGTGGGGGTGATGGTGCAGGCTCCTCACTGACAGCAGCTGGTGTCGCATGTCTTCCCTTTGCACACGCAGCCAGAGGCGCACTTGCTGCAGCCGGACGGGCAGCATGCGCAGCAGCCTGAAAGAAGAGCGGAGAAAAGTTCATTGGTGACGGACCAGCAGTCAACTCATCTTCAGCCTGAATTCCACGTCATTAAAAAAACATTTGGTCGTGCAATTTTTAGCCGCGGATTGATCAAGTTGGTGGTTCTATGAGAATTTACACCTGTACGTTGTAGTTAATTAAGCCAATCAAAGCCACCTGGGCAGCTGCCTACATGTCATGGTCAAGAAAAAGTAAAAAAAATTCAGCAGTAACTCTGGCTGGGTTAGGACCATAACATGAGTAAAGTGCTCTTGACAGGTTATCAATGTGAGAACTTACTCTTCTTGCAGGTGGTACAGGAGCAGTTTGTGCAGGTGCAGGATCCCCCGCAGTTGCAGGTTCCACCTAAACATAAGAAAAAGGACAGGTTAGCTTCGCTTTATGGCAGTTGGTACGAAATAGGATACTACAGTCATAAGCAGAAACACTTACTCTTGGCACAATCGCAAGGGTCCATTTTATCAGCTGGCGTCGAGTTTTTTCCTCCGAGTGTGAAGCAGATGTATTCTCTCGCTCTCTCTCTAAGCTGAGTACTTGTTGTGATTTCTCAGTGAATGAGCGGCCGCTTTATAGCAGTCCTCAGAGAAACAGGACCGGGTGCAAAACGCGCCAGTCACGCTGCACGCCGGCACGTAGTAGATGATTACAAAGAGGTTTGTGCACACGAGCTGATTAACCACCCAGAAGCTGGGACACAGAGATTCCCAGGCCAGGACGAGTTGGCGTGTCGTCTGAAAATTACGTAAGACTCCCAGACCCCCATCCCTGCCCTCCGGGGGATACTAAACCCCGGAATAATTAATGTGTTTACACGGAGAAAAACATCATTATATAAGGGAATATATAGAACAGAGTTTTACCAAAGTTCATCACCATCTCCATCCTCATATACACGGGGACACGAAATGCCACGTGTCTCCTATTAAAATATTATAATTTCATTTTTGTATGTGTGTGGTCAGTAATGAGTTAAAGCAAATAAATACGATAAGAGAGATATGACTAATGCCTCGCGCGCTTGGTCAACACTGATTTTGCGCACGGTTAAATAAACGATTCAACGGAACTATTCAACGCTTATAAAATGCTTTCATGGTACAAATGTCTGCAGGCCGTTTGAAAATAAATTATATAAAGATTTAAAGAAATGTTCTGATTGTTTTCTAGTACAGCTAGTTAATATAGCGTAGGTTACACTGCAATGTTTGCCTCATTGTTAGTGTATGTGCAGATTTCAGGATTTCTTTTAATTCCAGTCATTGACTGTTATAATTACAGAATTAATTACCCATATTTTTTTTTCTTTATTTCAGTTTTACATAGTTCTAACTCACGCCTTTTATTCAGAACGTCAACTGTAGCCCATTTTTTGGAACTTTTGCCTCAAAATATTTTTAAAAGTATTTAAAAATACACATTGAATAAGCCTACCTACATCCCTTTACAGTTTATTAATAAATCGATTTGGTCTACCACCCGTAGGGATTCCTTAAATGTATCCCAAGTGTAATGAAAGTCAAATTAATCTTGAAGTTCAATCATTTAAAGCAAAAATAAAAGCGAACGTGTTGTTTATTTGGGGGACAATCGATTTATTTCCACATCACATGTAAACAATCAGTCTTCTGTGATGCTCCCTGATGTTTTCGGGTGTGTGCACACGGTACAAACAGTCTGCTGTCTGTTGTCACCGTTCCACTCACTCCCGCAGCTCTGCACCCGGCGCTCGCGAGCAAACCAAACTAAAATGTGCTATTGTAATATGCTGCCTTCACGTACCGTGTGCTGTAGGAAATGTTATATTCACGAGCAGAGTGCACATGGCAGCCACATGACAAGGCTAATTGTTGAATTATATTAGTGAGGTTTATATTAATATTGATTATCCTTATCACAATTTTACTATGAAACCGACCTCGCTGATGACAAAGTTAGTTGACTTCCTGTTTTGAATCCTGTGGAAAAATTAGCATAATCACTTCAGCACCGAACACTATTCCACTCGTATATTGTATACTGTATGTCTGTGTGTTCTTTTTTTGCTTTTAGCGAAGACATATTTCCACTGGTGGGAGACTATTTATCCTACATTAATTGCGCTCAGATATAGGAGCTTGTGTTGGGACCCTGAAGGCGACATAGTCACCTCTTTGCGCTCGCTACCGTCGGTGTTCGGAAGTTTTCCACACACGTTATTGCTAGTAAATGTCATTACATCAAGGTGCTGAGTCATTATAAGATGTGACTAATGTGAACCAGAGTGTAACGAGTGAAGAAAAAAAGTAGAACTGAGTGCTTTTTTTTAAAGAAACAACTTAAATGTTACTGTATACATTAGCAGAAGAATCGCAACACATAAATCAGATTCCCCATCTTATATATAAATGACTATATAACTATACTATATATATAGTATTTTTTTACGTTAATATCTTATTAAGTAGGACGAATAACTTTACACACTTAGGAACCAGGTCACACACATTTTTGTTGTATCCTTCAAACCACAGCTTTTTTTCTTCTTTGAATTAAAATGTAAAATCCCAAATTTTCCCAGGATACTAAAATCACACAGAGGTGTATAAATAACAGGCATGTCAAATTTCCAACTGTATGTAACTGAATAGTCATAAAATTCAAAATATCCCCCAAGTTTTCAGTAGCCTGTACCCTCAGTGGGAACAGAGAATATGTGATGCCACGGTGAAAAATCTTATTCAACTCTGTGGATGATTGAAACCAGAAATATAGGAGTGACAGCCTGAAGATACTAGGAGTGACGAGCCATGGAAAATGGGTAACGATGTGCAATGAAACTTTAGAGGAATACACGAGGGCACTGCACACGGCACAGAGAGGTGCTGTTTGCTTCAGAAAGCTCTAGAGGGAGACATTTACACATTTAAAGAGAGAAAGAGAGCTCTCCTCATAGAAAAGCCTTTTCAACTGTGATTTAAATTTTTCTTTTGTGTTTGAGCTATTTGTTCACAATTTAATCCAGATTTAATTTTGTCTCATAATACCTGTAAAAACAAACAAACAACAACAACAACACAAACACCCCACCCACTGACCCCCTCCAAAAAAGAGCAAAACACAAGTGCAAGCAACTGATGTAGTATAAATTGTACTTTTACTTTGAGGGAGGACACAGCCAAAACATGAGCTACATGTGTAAAACACTGACACGCTTCACATTCACATTCACTGTCACCTGCTTACAATCTTGAAAACTATACAGTAGGCCTACATTAAAGATTCTTGTGTGTACACATTAATAATAGAAATAACATCAGCTACAAATATAAATAGAGTTGAGAGAGGAGCTCTTTGCATGAAAACTATCCTGTTCAGATTGCCTGTGCAGGCACTGTCTCTCTTAATCTAACAGTAAATGATCACATCATCCACTTGTATTTCCCGCCGAGTGACAGTATGCACATCATTACCTGTGACATATTTGTGTGTCACAGGTTTGAAATGCTGACAGACAGACTCTCCAGGTCTGATAGGATGTTTTATGATCATAAGGTGCTAAATATATTTTCATCCTGATGAAACTCACATTTTACTTTTGCTGTGTGCATGCGTATGGAATGTGTGCATAATGTATGTGTGTGTGTGTGTGTGTGTATATACTCATGTGTAAAGGGCAGACAGTTCAGGGGAAATTTGATCCTATAGCCCAGCATGGGACAGGGTACATCTACTGCAAAAAATAACAGGCTCACCCCTGCAAGTGATTTTATTTTGCATTATAATTGAACTAAGGAGAGATCATTTCTCTGAAACTGCGCCGAAATTACCAGAAAGTGACTGGGAGATTGAGTCTCTTGCTGTCACCCAGCTCCTTGTTATTTGCTGAGCACGCTGGGATCGTGTTCCAACAGGACTCACATTTATATCTCCCTGGATCCTGTCAACATACTTACTGCCTCAACAAAATGAAGCAAAGAGGAACCTTCTTTTGAATGTCCACTGCCTTCTAGTAGTAGTTGTTTACATTAATGGATAACTTACTGGAATGCGTGGTAAATTCATATCAGCAGTGAGCGGTTTATCATTAGGCTGTGTGCTTTCTGTCATTAATTATATGCTGGTGGGGGACATGCTGTGTGTGGAGGAAGGACGACTTGGCCACTTTCTAGGAAGGTTCACACAAATCTGACATCTGGCTCTGGGCCTGAAGCAGGTCAGTTCAGCAGCAATAACCTCTTAAACTATGAACTCCTAAAAACTCTGACTGACTTTTTGACGCTTTAAAAGTATGTGCAGTTGTTTGGAACTTCTTGAACTGACTGGACTGCACAGATTTGTACTGAAACAACTGAATGTAATAAATGTGAATGCATGGTGAAGGTGCTTGTAGAGCCTGTAAAAAAATGTTCAGTAAGGGCAACTGTCCTGCAGCAGGTGTGCAGAATCAGCCTTCTTGCTGGTGCTCTTATTTGTTTTCACAGTAATACCAATAATGTTTATATGTACTACAGTGCAGACACATCTGAATTAATTTTGAATCCTATATTATTATGGCTAAATGCCAAAATGGAAAGTGATGAATTAGGCAAAAACATATAATTTAAATTAAGTATGAACTTTTATAAACGCTGCTTAACAACGGTTCTATAATTTATAGCTTCCTTGTTTTCACAGTGATTAACATTGTATGGTAATTCTAAAACACAGGCATGGAGACTAATGACTGGATATAGTCTGAATGGGATTGAGGGCATTTTATCAACTAAATTAAACAACGCATCAGAGGCAGCTTTTGATAACTAGAGTCAGGACTTTGGTCTAATCATCAGTTGGCTAACCTATTAAAGTTAACAGTTAAACAGTAAAAATAACACTCTGACAAGTAGAGTTGTATTAATAGAGGGGAAATAAGGGTCTTTTGAGCTTCAGTACTATGGCACTGGAATAGCAGCCTGCATTGGGACAGTGGCCACTTGTACAGGTATGGACACAAAACATCTTCAGTTACTGCAGTAGAGTACCTTGGCTAATAATAAGAACTTATGACAGACAAACATATTAGTTTTGCTGATGGATGTGTTAAGTTATGTAGTATGCATTTGTCTTATAGCTGTACTAGACTTACAGTGGGTCTACTTACATCTACAGAGAGTTGTCTGATTTATTTTCCCACTATGGTTCAAGTGTTGATAGAAAATGTGTGGGCTGCTGAGAATGAGATGATCTCTGTAATCTCCTCTTTGATAGTGGTCCTTAGACCTGTAGAGTTAGGAACTGGCTAATTTTAGTCATCATTAAGCTAATGTTAATCAGATACTTTGATTGTCTTAGAAAGATATTTTGTCATGTTGTTTCTCTGCTCTGCATGCTGCAAAGATAATCATGCTCTTGTGTTCATGTCTATGGAAGCTGCTGCTCTCTTGGCCAAGTTTATCTGGTGGTTGTTGATGAAAATAATCCAATTCAATAAATAACAGCTGAAATGCAAGATTACATAAACAGGTTAATGTACAGTATAAAGCTCAATCTCTGGCATGTTGGGCACAGTAAGCTGCAAAGCCTTTAAATTCAGTTTATAAGGATTTACAGTCCTTTCCAAGTGTCTTCCCAGAGAGAACCATTTCTGCTCCTTGATGTATTTTTGTCTCACAGGAATTTTCAGCCGGTTTTTCCTCATCATAGAGTGATTAGTTTCTTTTTTCACACAGATAGTACCATGGATCATGTGCTAAACATCGCTGACCATTACATCTTCACTCCGTATGTTTACCCGACCTGGTGGCCTGAGGATGAAGCTCTGCGTCAGATAATCAGCCTGTGGGTGGTGACCAGCCTGGGAGCAGAGCTGATTTACCTGGGCTTTGGTGCTCTTAGCTTCTACTATGTCTTTGACCATAAGCTGATGAAACATCCACAGTTTATTAAGGTAGGCAGTTTAATGGATAAAGCTCTGTATTCACCTAACTGGGGATTTAAACTAGTGGTGACTGTGACTGTTTTTATCATTTAAGATAACATCAGACCTGCTAACAATTCCAAAGCAAACTTTTCCCAGATCCTAACTTTATGTCTTTGACCCAATGACAGAACCAGGTAAGAAAAGAAATTCAACTTGGAATTGTCTCTATTTTCTGGATGAGCTTCCCCACAATATTCCTTTTCTTCTGGGAGGTCAGGGGATACAGCAAACTTTACGACAAGATCAGTGAGTCTTCTCTGGGTGAGAAAACTATTACATAAAACCTTAAAAACCAGGCTGTGGTTCATAGTCAACTTTGATCAATTTAAAGTTACTCAAATGTTTGTCTAACACTAGAAAAAAAAAACTGTAATGACTTCACTAACTGAAATCAGCCATGTGTCCAGTATTTCTTATACAATTAACAGATTGAAAAATAATTAGTCCTAATGAGACTCATATGCATACTGGTTTGTTTCTGTTTCAGGCTGGCCAGGAGTGTTCCAGAGCATTGCTGGTTTCTTGTTCTTTACCGACATGTGTATCTACTGGATACACCGGTGCATGCACCATAAGAGTGTTTACAAGGTGAGCTTCCCAGAAAAACTGTTGTTATGAACTTATTGTACACTACCTCAGCACTAAACAGCAGCAGGTAGGTAGGCAGTGACTAAAGAACCAGGTATCAGGAGTTGGTGGAGACCAAAACAGAGATAAAGGCAGAGTAAAGCTTGGACTTCCATTCATCAATAGGCCATAAATAAGACCCCAATTGAATGATAATACTGCTCTTTGTCTGTGTAATGTGTAAGTAAGACACTGTTGTCAATGCTGCGTTTACAGCTGCCACCAAATGGCCAAAAAAGGTTTAAGTTAAAAAGGTTCAACATACATGTTTTTACTGCATATCAGCTTCTTGGTGGTGGAGGTAAATGTGGAAGTATTTTTGGCAAATTAGGAATCAACATCAAATCAAAATATGAAATCTCTAACTGTACATTTATGTCTATGACATGTATTTGTTAAAATTCCATAAAAGTTACAGAACATGATGCTTCACCTCCATCATAATTACTTTTTAAAAAACTACTCTGACTATAATTTACTGCCCAGCTGTGAGTACTTTGTTTGGATGGTGTTACTTCCCACTGAACTTGTCCTAAAATTCAGATCATTTGTGTTTCTCCCCCTCAGCACTTACATAAGCAGCACCACATATTCAAGATCCCTACACCATTTGCCAGCCATGCCTTCCACCCACTTGACGGCTTTCTGCAGAGCTTACCCTACCACATCTACCCTTTCATCTTCCCCCTGCACAAGGTGCGGATCTGACTGTCATTCTTCATGAAACATTTTGATTTTAGATGTTAGATCTGAGGTTTGAGGGGTAACAATATATTACGTAATTTCCCCGAGGGAGTCATCCCAAAGGGATCAATAAAGTCTGTCTAAGTCTAATATTGCAAATTATGAGTGCACACTCATCACTGCAATGTGGCATTTTACTTGAATTTAATGATTGTGAGGACAAATATGGACACATTTTGATGAAACTTGCTGTTGGAAAGCACAGGTCAAAAAGTACATTATTAACATAGTGTAGACTCTGTCACTTGACTGTCAGTTTAAAAAAAAAAAAAAAGACATTTGGGATATTGATGTTACAGGTGGTCTACCTCTCGCTCTTTGTCTTCGTTAACATCTGGACCATTTCCATACACGATGGAGACTACCGCATCCCGGGCCCTCTGATATATCTGATCAACGGTGCTGCTCACCACGTAGACCATCACCTCTACTTCAACTACAACTACGGACAATACTTCACGCTCTGGGATCGCCTGGGGGGCTCCTACCGACACCCCTCAGCCCTGCTGGGGAAGGGGCCACATGACCATGTCCGCAAGCTTCTGGCAGAGGCTGCACAGATGCAGTGATGATGTGAGTCTTTTCTTATTTAAACCTCACGGGAAGGTTTCCAGAGAGTCCAGAGTCAAGAGACCAACAGCCATCTGGAGCAGATATTTGAAATCCATGACAAGGGAGAGACAATATGTAATTCTAAATACAGAGCTGTGCATGAAATGACATGTTCCTTTGAGAGTTCTGTCCAATATGGTTAAATGCACTGCCTAGAGATAGCAAGACTGGGAACTAGGTCAAAATAATCCAAGTTTAGGTAAAGTATAGTTGTGAGATGAATTGTAGATTAGCATGGAAGTGGCAGCAACTCGTCTCTTCAGTCAGCTTCCAGTGCTCGGTGTGTTTTCGTGTAGGCTCTGCAGGGCGAGGTCTGTCCACTTCATCTCTTGTTCTTTCACAGACTCTGTGGATCCCCCATTGTCCTGCTCAGCCTCAGGCAGTTCACTCTAACAGGGAACAGGGAAGACAAGATGCCATGAAAAAGAGCAGCAGGAGGCTCATGACTTACATCCATCTCAGTTCACTCTATTTCATACAAGAGTGAAGGTATCACAATATGAAGTTATCAAGACAAATACTGAGAGCATGTAAAGCCACAATCACAAGAGTCGTACATGTTTTGAGCCTGAAAGAGCATTTCTGTCTCTAGATTTGAGGGCTGCCTTTACTCATTATCTACAAGACTGTTCCCTCTCAGTTTTCACAGTTAATGCACCTAACATACCAACTGAGATCAGATCAAACTGAACTGGATTTCAACTGAGGTGATACCCTCTCTGAACCTACAGTAACGTTAAGCAGCTTCCTTGTAGGCTTCATCACATTTTTCATTTATCTAAAAATGCAGTTCTGTGTCCTATTACAGCCTGTTAGCCCATCACGTTAGGGACTGTCATGTCATAACCTCCGTTGTTCAGCATCTGTCTTACCAGTTGGAAAACAGTACTCACAGACCGATTATAGGTTGAGTTTGTTTTGTGGTCAACAGTTCTGCGGTCAGTAAACTTCCAGATAAGATGAATAAACAGTTGCTTTTAAGAAACATCGCCTCCTTCATGAAAACAAACTCTCTATGCACAATGTCGATGGGAAGTTCCTGCACACGACAGTAAACAAACTCTTTGAACGTTGGTTCCTGCTAATGCTAATCTGTATGTAACGCAGCCTACCAGAGGGATGGTGACATCTTCATACGGCAGCTTGTCTTCCCTCCAGGCATCATCAGTGAGGTCCAGGACTCTCCCGTCTCTTTGGATTTCACTGTCCATCCTTTGACTGGGACCCCGGGTAAAGCTGCTCACGACCTCTGACCGAGTGAGCCTCAAGCCAACCGCAACGCTTCGTGCACTGAGAAAGAGAGTGAAGATAGCCAGTAACGGTCCACTACTACCCTTAAAGCTCTACTTCCAATTAGCTACACAATAAGAAAGCAACAGGAACATACGTTTGTTAAGAATTATTTTAGACATTTGAAAAAAATAGACGCGGTAGTGTACGTAACAGCTGACGCTTGGTGATGACGTAGCACGGTGGTGCCTTCATGGTCTGTGGAAAAATACTGCATTACACCAGAGACGTTATGGGAGAGGGACTTTGATTATACATTAAGGCCGAATCAGTTGTGTCGGTTTATGATAATATATAACCAGTGCAGTCGTTGGTTATAAACGGTGAACAAAAGGCTCAATAAAATACAGGATTTTTAAAAGTAAATATGTTTTTTTTTTCAAAGTCAATCAACAATCGAATTCGTGTTGTCAATGCAATGCTGTACACCCCACTCACTGAATGATTTCACCAAATTTCACTCCAACTTTTGAAAACTATTCACTGGTGAAGAAGGTGAGTTGAAAGATCAAGGAAACCTCTCACCATTTTGTCAAACTATAGGCTACCGTCTGCAAGGTCATCCCACCCAATGTTTAACTGTTTCCAGGGTAACCAGGCGCCTCCTTTATACAGTCTATGCTCTTCACAGAGCCGTGCTTTGGCCAACACAACCATAAAGAGACAACGCAGGTTCTTTCGTTGGATTACTGCATTTGAAGGTAATTAGAGTAAGTTGCTCAACATTTTTTGCATGAAATAGCCTGTCACCATAACACGCAATAATCTACAGAACTAAATCTCCTTGTAGGTGTGACAATGATGTGATGGATTAGGCCTATACATGAGAAACTTTCTCCACGTTTTTTACGTCAAAGATAGCACTGTGTATCACTGTGCTTTTAAATTCAATCTTTGTAAATTGTTTGTTGAAGACTCAACAAATCCTTGTATGACTAATATTTTCATTGTCATTAAACATAAGCTATTTCATACAGTTGGCCTTTCATATTAATGTTGGTTTCAGAGGTGATAATAATATGAGAAGGGACCTCTGCATTATTCAACTTTACTGCAGACACAAACTAAAAAGAACCTGGTTTGTGTAATTTTGTACTGAGGCTGAGATTTGTGACTTCTTTTTATAGGTACTGCACTGCAGGGATGTCAGCCTCCCAGGAGCAGCAGGTAGAAAATGCAAAAACCTGTGCCAGCCCTGGAAACCCAGTTTTCTCCTGCATGATGACTCCAGCAGTTAAAGATGTACTGCCAACGCTGTGGGCAAAGCCTCAGAATCCCTTGTACAGGACCACCTCCAGTGACTATGGTCTTCTCTCTCCAACCTTTGAAAGCTCACCATGTACTTTCCACCCTAAATCACAGAGATTCTCTGAGGACCTGGGCAAGAGTGGGATGTATCGTGACAACTCCTTCAATACAGCTTTAGACCGAAGCAGAGTGTATGACTGTCCCAATTTACAGCACACCATCTAAATACATAGTTGATTTGGTAAAAAACCTCTGGTTCTGTGATATTTTTTATTCCTATTCAAACCTGTTCAATATTTGCACAACCTTCCTATTTGATTTGAAACCCTTTTACTACAGCATTAGGTGTTCAGAGCCTGTGAGCTCCATCATTGTTTAAACTTAATCAGGGATTATTTATTTTGTCTGTGTTTATGACTATAGGGAAGGAATAAAACCAGATTATATTTTGTTCTGGTCTGTCTCATTTGTTTCACTGCATGTTGTGGAATTATTGTATATATTGAATTTACCCAGTTCAGTTTTAAAAAATAATAATATTACCTGTGCTATCACATATGTGATTGGCAGTGCAGATACCAAGTTCTGAGACATCACACTGGCCTGGAGTTGTCAAACCACAATTGTGTTATGATTACATAGAGAGGGATTTTAAGAATGGACTGAAGTCTGGAACATGGACCTGGACCCTGCTGTCACCAGCCGACCTTTTCCTCTGCTGTATTATTCTGATTCCCCGACCTCAAAGACCTTGACTTAAGTGTTATGTGTTAATAAAACTTTTGATGACCAACAAACTGTTTTTCAATGCCTTGTTAATAATTTAGTGGCACAGTGCAGATTCACCCGAGTAACTGAATCGTTTTATCTTTGCTTATCCGCTTAGACAATCCCTACTGCAAGATAATATCACATTTATTCTGTAGCTATCTTGTTGTTACAGCACATCGGTGGGACTATGATTCTTATGTAGATTACGATATTCATATATTAAGTTTCGACATCATGTATTTTATAGGGGCACTTTTAAATGTCTATTGGAAATGTTCACCTTGTCCTCTGCATCGTTTCATACAATTTTTCTCACAGTTCATGAAAACATAATGTTTTTTTTTTTAAACTCGTGACTGTGGATTGCGTTCAGGTACTCATGGGATAGTTCGGCTTCAGGGCATCTAGATACCTTGAATTTATATTTTTATTGATATTTACCATAAGCGGTTGTAATAGCAAATGTATCTGAAGTATTCGTGATGGTACTATAGTGTAATGTAGCTACTTTATACAACTTTATAACCCCTTTGAATTTTCACCCGACGCATATTGTCATAACTTGTTGCTTTTATTATTGCTTCTCACGAGCTTAACTCTTAAGCTCTCTTCTTACGTGCTTAAAGAAGTAATTTCCTCGTGTTTTTTCTGTCATAAAACAATAAATATATATACAAAGTGCAAAATATGATATGCCTACAAAGAACAACAATAGAAATGTTCCAGACAAATTTAAATAGGTTACGTAATACGTCATGTATAATGAAGGAAACAGATAATGACAGCTTTTGTTTTTCAAAACGGAGTCTTTGCTGTGTGTTGACGTTGTCTCCTAAAGAAATCCTTCTTCCTCCTCCGTCAGCCTCGCCTCCGCATCCACAGCTGATGATGGCCAGCCCTTTAACGTTAGCTGCCAACGCTACGGAACTTAGCGAGCGGCTAGCGGTGTAGCGCCGTTAAAATGTGTAAGGGGTTTTAGCTAACCGTCATAATATGAATGTGCCGTTTTAGATTTCCGCAAAGGTGTGTTGTGTAATATAGACGGGTCATGTAAATGTGTCCCTATACTTCACCGGCGTTTGAGTCGCACGCTTAGTTCACGACTAGTCACGTCAGCTAACTTGTGTCGTTTGACAGTAGAATCAGGAGTGTCCACTTAGCCGGCTAACAGCTAGCTTTAGCGGGTTAGCTACCACACAACGAAGCAAGCTAGTTAGCTGCCTGTTTTGTGAACTACTTTGGTCTGGGTTGCATGCGTTTGAATGCTGTTGTTTTCATGTGGTAGCAACGTAAGTATGCGTCTGGACTGAAATTGAACCATTATTGTTAACTAATAGAATAATACGTGCAAGTTTTTGAGACTTGGTGTTCATTTGGAACTACTAACGTTACCATCCTTGCTTGGTGGGTGGCTAGCTTGGTAGCCAGCTAACTCAAAAGCTCTTGTTTGTCAACAATACTAAAATGTCTCACACATTTGGTATATAATGAGGTCATTGTCTATACACTGTGACTGTCTGCTTAAACGGTACAACTTTAGAGCAAGACAGCAAGACATCGTACAGTAACTACTTTGCTTGAGAGATGAGCAGCTAAATGGATAGTGTTGATTTTCTTTCTAGTTTTCACTGTTTTATTTCTTTCAGAACCGAGCCTTATCTCATGTTATCTAATTCCAGTTTTAAGTTAGTAGTTCAGTTAGTAAGTTGCTGGCAGAACATGATCAGCTGTTAGGCAGTTAAATATGCAGGTCGTACAGACCTAACTTGAGGGCAGAGTTTCACTTTTTCTGTCTTGTTTGTGTTGCTCCTACAGCTGTGCGTGCCCGGGATGACAGCTGGACCTGAATCTTGTCTATGATGTTCAGAGGTTTCCTCGTTGTATCACCTGACCCCTCCTGATCGATTTAATTAGCCATATTTTTCCTCCCAAACCAAACCCACATCTCTGCTTGGCAACAGTATGATCATTTACACTGACCCCACCCAGCCCACTGGGGCAAGAGTCCCCCAAAACCAAGCTCTCCAAATGATATGATAGTAGCCGCCTGGATCACTTTTTGTGCCTGCAGGAGCCTTGCAAGGGTTCTGCTCTTCCTTTCCTCCTCAAACTCCCTTCCTTCATTCTGGGAGACCCTTACCAGCGTGGTCTCCGGCACTGGAACCATGGGTAACAGCTGTGTGTGCCGAGAGGATAGTGACTTGGAGGACCATCACCATGGGTCGTCAAGGTCGACTCGAGGACAAGCTAGGCGGGTCGATCATGGTACAGGTGTAGGTGCTGATGCTGGAGAGGCTCGGAGCAGTCGGCCCAGGGACCCAGTCAGACCGCCACGCAGAGGACGAGGGCCTCATGAGCCACGACGGAAGAAGCAGAATGTGGATGGCCTGGTGCTGGACACACTGGCTGTCATCAGGACACTTGTAGACAAGTAAGTCTAGTACTGCTATTAATAATGTAAGGATGAAGAAGAGTCAGAGTGGTCTTTTTAAATTAATACTCTGTAGTTTCAGAAATAGTGTCTGTTGTTAGTTCTGACAGTGTCTTAGCCTAACTAAAAAAATCCTGAACCAGGGTCATGAGGACGTATCGCAGAATGGAAATGAGCAGACGGGTGACCATTCTGACCTTTTGTTAAAGAGGTTCCGTCCATTAAAAGTTTCAGTGCTTTTTAAAATACTGTTGTCATTTACATGTAGATACTTATGCACTTAAAGTAGAAGCACTAAGAAGTGCAGCAGCAATAGGGCAGCAGCAGTGTCCTGGTAAAGTAATCAGGGTGTACTAGCACATTCAGTGGGTGTGTAGACTTGGCATATTTGAACCCTCTTAATCCTGTTCTTTGTTTTTCATGTAGTGAGATACAGTGTTAACCTGAGGGGTTGTAGTTTTGTCAACTAGAGCAGTGGAGATCAAATGCTGCAATCATACACTCCACATTAGCTGCCCATTAAACTCAAATTCAGTCAAACTCATGCCCACTCAAATCAGAAAAAACAAAGAGGTCGATATCTTTCAGAAGAAGAATCATATGAGGTTCTTTATGGTCACAAATACATAAACGTTGCATGCACGACTTTGACAAGAATGGTTGAAGGAGTAGTGGGTATAAAGTAAAGTCACGCCTTTGAGATGACTAAGTCTTGTGTCATTTTTCTTTGGAGTGAACAGCAGCATAGCACAGTATTGTGCAGAAATCACGCAGGCAAAATCATAAGGATTCACTATTTTCTCTTTTATTATTAGTGTTATTGGGGAACTAACAATACAAAATATGTGCATCAAATTTATTAAAGCCTGTACATCCCATGTTTTTGGTATCCTATATCATTAGGTCTATGGTATTGTGGGGTGTGGTAGGAACGCTGCAGTGCTGTCAGATAAACTCTCCATACTTTGTTTGGCTGAGTGGCAGGAATGGCATCTATCTGGTTAATAAGACCAATGTTATCAAACTTCACTGCGCCATTTAAAAATAGGTGAAACAGCTTCACAAATCACACTTCCTCCATCTTTACCTAACATCTTTGTAGTCTAAATGAGGGTAGATAGTTTTAATGTGTTTTTTTTTTTTTTTTAAATAGAACAGGGGAATTTATCATTCTTTTCCCAGGAAGCCAGGATTTCTCACATACCTGACCGATTATACCAAAATGCACAACTGCAGATTATTAATGGAATAAATCAGTAACTTCACAAAATAGCCTGCCTAAAATATTCATCAATTTAAAGGCTTTGGTAAAAAAAAAAAAAATTGAATCAAGGGGATGAAATTAGTTAATATGACCTAACTAAAAACAACAAACATTTTTCCCTTTTTTTGTAATTAAATTGGTATTCTTATTAGATTCAGTAGACTGAAAAATCTTGTTAATTTAATGTGGAGATGATTTGGATGGTAGTAAATATCTAAATAAAGCTGCTGCAGGTATTTGGGCTTGTGTACCTGCAGTTTCAAACAGGTAAAGGAACTCTTAAGAGAGGACTTTGTATGAGTTTGATGACAGTGATGACTTGCTGCAATGATGTAGCAAGATTTGTGCTGCTTGTGTAGACGGTGAGGCACTTTGTCTTGTATCCTCCTTCCTCTGAACTATCATGGTCTTCTGATAGTGCTGTCTTGTGTGTGACCCCCAGGCATTGAGTGTGATATGGGTCATGATATATAATTGACATGAAAATTGTCAATGCTAAAATAGGTCAGTGTGAATTATAGGCAGTGTAGTGTTATGTTTGTCTGATTTACAGCCTTGATCCTATAGTGACAGCAGGTTGAGTGACTGTATTTGTGGCTGTGTTGTAACAATATGGCAATATGAAGGTGGACATTTGTGGTCTTGGGCGATGTGGACACAAAAGATGTGCTAGCAGAAGTGTGCTAAAAAATGCCTGGTTCCTGTAGTTACTTCCTGGGGAAGGACTGAGTGTTGCGAGAAATACTGCTAAATGCTAACACCTCAACCCCTTGGCTCTAACTCTAGGATAGTTAGAAAGTTACAAACCACAGTATGTAACGCTTGTAGGTGTGTGACTGAATTTAGTTATTTTGCCAGTTAAAGCTTGATAGTCGTATATTCTTAGCGAGTGCATTGGTTCTAAAGTTTGACTTGTAATGAAAAAATTCAGTTACAGTATTACTTAGTTGTGTCAGAAATCTGAAGATCAAGCTGGCTAGTTATGGTTGTCAAAAAGAAAAGAAGTTTTCATTTGGGATGAGCCATGACAAGCAACAGTAATAGCAGCATCACTTCAACACCACTAATTCTGTGAAGTAAATCCATCTTAATTATATGCTTCCTTTAACCTCTCAGTGTAGGATAACATTACTGCCTCATAGCTATTACTGCAAATAACAGAGACCCATTGAATCATTTGTTTATATTATTTCAGAAGTAATGATCATGTGGTTATAAACACTTGAGATTTATTTTCTGGTTGAATGCCTACTGAGAAGCACCATGTCCATTTGTGTAAAGAATGCACATAAATGAATAAATGTTGAGCTTAGTTTGTGATGTAACATTCAGGTAAACAATTTCAAAGCAGGCTCTTCTTATCATATTTTGTGGTCTGTTTTGTTTTTCAGTGACCAAGAGCCCCTTACTCCATGATCACTTTGCATGAGATGGCAGAGACATAAAGGAACAAATTAAATAAATATGGACATTGCATACACACATACAGTATACACTCACATGGACTTCTTACTTGTACAACATTTTGTCCATGTAACAATGAAACACTTGTAAAATCAGAGGTTATAAAATGGGTAGGAACATTAGTTTTGGCTCAGTGACAGTACAAGTACTTTATAAGGTGGTAATGTTGTTCAACTCACAAAAAGCAGTGTCTGCTGGCTATTAGTCGCCCTCAGATATGAAGTTCAGCGCTTTGAAACTTCACTCAGTTTGATATAATTAACCCCATTCAAACCTTCCTCTCATACTCTTCGTCAAGGACAAATGTTTCAGTATTTGAAATATGTGTTGTTGTAAAAGGCTATCTATAATGGGAAGCCGGAGACACCTTTACTGAACAGAGGAGAGGGGTTGCAATACCACTTGTCTGCTGCTTACAATCCTGCTGTAACATCGCTGCCTCAGCATTTCTCTCAACCCCGCCCAGTTCGGGGGAATATTTAAGCATCACCTGCAGAAGGGATATAGTCACGACTTACACTGCAGACATGATGTGTTGGCTGCTTCATGTAAAATTGATCTAAATATTCCTTTATTAAGAATGTTCTAGATGGATGTTTTTAAGTAGTTTGAGCCATAGTCCAAGCATAAAACTCACAGTATTGTTGGATTCTTTTTGTTGGACAGTAACTGACAGGTCTGTTTCATTTGGTTTGTCTGGTTCAGTAGATGTTTGGTGTTCGTTTTGGTTTGTTTTGTGTGTCTTCTGTGCATATATCTCATGCTGTGTGTGAGAGTGGTTGTGCGTATGTTTATGGTAGCATGTGTTTGGGCCTTGTGCTTCATGTACATATGGTGTCTGATGCTGACACGGGTGTGGTGTTGTGTAGCTCTGACTCCAGCCAAGTTATATTAGCTTGCAGATACTGAACCCTGAATGCAGTCAAGCAGCAAGTCACGCGCCAGCCAGTCACTTCTCTCCGCTTGACATGTGCTGTCATGGTTACATTATTCATAAGGAAGTTGGCTTTCTCATAAGTGATAAGAAGAGTGTGTTTGCTACTGAGTCACCTAATGGACAGGAAATGGGTGTTTTTTGCATTGAGCTGCATTTAATAATTACAATCCAGAGACTCTCACAAAGAGGTTTCAGCACAGTTCAATTATCTTAGAAATATTCAGTTTTATTAAGACTAACCTGACAGTTCTTTTGTTTTATCTTGAAGAACGCTGCCAGAGAAGAGGAACACATGTCTTTAGATGAATATATTTTATTTCTTCCTAAAACACACTGACCTCTGTTTTCCCCAAACATTATCTCTGACACATTTTATTATTTTTTGACCAGTGAGAAAAAAACCCACTGTGAGTCAATCACAGCTGTCAACCATGATTTCCACATCCTTTATAGCATCAAATAACTAATCAAACCAAACTTAGAAAGTAACACATCTGTAAGATGTAACCCATTACATACCTGTGTTACTAAAGATGCTCTCCTGCATGTGTGTAATGCTTTGTGCACCTTAAAGATAAAAACCATATTAACTTGGAAAACTACAGTTGAGTAAAAATATTTTCCAATGCTGTATGCAGCCAGGCCAGAGTTGGCTTTCACACAGTTACAATAGGATTTATGTGGAATGGCAAGTTTAATTCAGTCAGTTGAATCTCAAATCAAACCTTCTCTTTCCTCTTAGATGATGGTTGGCTAGAGGTCGTCCAGTCCCTGATCTCGAGGATCCCATGATGATCCGTTGGCCCCCGCAGTGATCATCACTCTCTACTGGATGAGTGTCCTGCACAACCAAGGGTTAGTGTCCATGTGAGACAAAGAGCAAAGCTAGATTACTTATTGGGGAAAAAGACAATGGCCTCCAGATCCTGAGGTTCATCCATTTCTGTTGGTTCTGGCAATTTAATCTGTTTTGTATTTTGGTGCAGCTGTGTGTGTCAATGTAATGGTGACAGGGACATGGTAAGAGGTTCTGCCCTCTGTCAGTGAAAATGCTATGGTCTCTACTTTTTGTCACCAGAAAGAACTGGTTCCATCACAAATACACTCATCCTCATTTAGCAGGCGGATGGATGCTCATCAGAGCTGTCATTGTTAGATCACTTCACACGCCTGGACCTACAGAGAAGGAAAGAAACAAGCAGCAGCAGTTTGACCTGCAGGTGTACACATGTTGTCACCTACAGGCAATATGTGTTACACCTGCTGCCTTGTGTGTATGTTTTTGAGGTTTTACATTTGCCATGTCTAATGGATAAATGAAATATTGAAATACAAAACATCACGAAGTCATAGTACTTCCAGTGGATAGTAAGTACTAGTAAATAAAAATGCAGCCTATTTAGCTCCAAAGAACCTTCACCCTTCACTACTACTCTTCCATTTATTGTTTCCTCTGGCCTCTGCTTTCCACCCCCTTTTTTCACCCCACCTGTTTTTTTCCCCTTTGGACAAATAAAATCTGTTTAGGCCCCCCTGCCTCCCCGACCAAAGTAACCTGAGGACAGAGGACATACCATGGCAGTTTGAACACTATGAACTCTGTACTCGTCACAGCATTCAACAAAAAATATGCTACATTTAACAAAACACATTTTTCAGATTTACAATTTTAACTGTAAAGGTTCAAACACATGCACAAGCAGCAGCTAGAGAATGTATAAAACTGCACTTGTAATTCCCCTTGCCTACAGGTGTTTCAAATTTCATAAATGCTCTGTCTGTCCACACTAGCAACTGTGTGTGTGTGTGTGTATATATATATGTATGTATGTGCACTCCCCACTGTATTTTGCCCCACACTTAACTTTATTACTCTGTATCTCGACCTGTTTTGCAGGATTTTGAAATCTTGAGATATCTCTGTTTCATAGAAACTGTGTGTGTAAGTGACCTTCATTAGAGTAACTGGTCCGTATCCTCTCTCCAGGATGCTCTCCAGAAACTCTCTGACATGTTGAGCCTGAGTTCAGCTGTAGCACAACAGGACGCTCTAAACCCTGCTAAACACAGAAACACCACAGCTGTCCTCGGATGTCTGGCAGAGAAACTTGCTGGTACAGTCCATGTTTACACCCTTCCTTGAATCAATACTCTTGGTCTTCGTTGCTTCCATTGGCATGTTACTTGTTTGCTATGATCATGTAGACACCCAAACACGCAGTCAGACAGTGGTTGTGAACAACTGATTACAAGAACACAAAGTGTGTGTGTGGTAAATTTTAAGGACTTAACATTACCTTTTGCTCAATTCCTACTCCTGTGTTAAAGAGGTGGGATGTTTTGGGGTAATTTAATAATTTTTTCTATTTACCCAGAGTGAAATCTATTCATTGATGCTGTTTTTATGTCTTATCTCAATTTGGTAGTAAATTTGATGGTCAGATTAGACTAGCTTTTATGACACTTAGATTGTATTAGAAAATCCAACAACATCATTGCCAAGCACCATGACATCCACAACATCCACATCACACATTGTGTATCATGGATTATGGGCAGCAGGTCTTTATTTATCTCTACATATAGATTAAACTATCTTAGCTCAGTTACTCAGTATTCTTGGAATCAAGGAGCAGCTGAACACTGAGGTTTGAATACTCCTTAAAATACTAGTATGTCCTCATTACAGAGTGTTAATACAGTTTGTTTGTTCTTTAAAAACAAAGCAAATTGAAGCAGATATAAAGAGAGCTGAATAAAGTTGATCCATTAGATTCCTTTGGTTTTTTTTTTTGTTTGTTTCATTATAATGCTTGAGAAACAGGATCTGAGGATGCAATGTAGGATGTACACAGTGCCTTCTGATCTCCCCACAACAATAGATTAATGTTGTCAGGAAACAAGTTGTTAGAGATCAAGTTCCAACTGGCAAGCACAGTTTTTATTGCTTTGTAAATTTCCATAATTCACTATTTGGGTTGGACAGGAACACACACAACAAGTGGAGGTTAATAAGCATATTTCTGATACAGTTCTTTTTCAGCTCTCTAATATTCTCTCTCTCAGGACCAGCCAGTATTGGACTACTGAGCCCTGGAACTCTTGAGTACCTTCTAGAGAGCCTGGTGAGTGAACATAAACTCACAATAGTGGTAGTCTTCGTGTTTATAATTCATTTTGGAAAAAGGTGTAACATTAAAATGCTTGATTTGAATTTATTAACTACTTTTTTGTTTACAAAAAACAAAACCTGAAGTAAAACAATATATCTTTTAAAATTCCCCTGCATCCTGTTTTAATCCCTGTTAATATATGTTAAACATCTTTTTTAAAAATACATCACATACTTGGTATATATATTAATATATATATGAAATCAACATTTGTTGATGCATTGTGGTTGCTTAACTGGTGAAGTGACAGCTGTAGTTATCCAGCTGTTGATCAGCTTGATGTCAGCAGATGTCATCAGATACGAGCCTCACTGTCGTCTGAACCACTCTGCTTTTCTTGCCAAAGCTATAAGGAAGTCAGTTCAGCAGTTGCAGTGTTTCAAACTCATCGAACAAATGCAACAGAATTTATCCAAACGTTGACAGATTTTTGTTCTGGCCAAGCTTAGGGGAAAACACTATGCACCTGCTTCACAGTTACATAAAGCTTTCCAAAGTTGCTGTCTTGCATTGTCTTTTAATATGAAACAGTTGCTGGAAGTGTTGAGGAGGAGTTTGGAAAGAAGAAACAAGAATGAGTCAGAACACAGTGTTTTAATAACTTTTTTGTACATGAATGTCAGTGACACTTTGCAGGAGCTGACAAATGTATGTCGGTAAATGTTGTTTGTAGAGTTTATCCTGGAAGGTAGACATATTGCTGCTTATGCAGTCAGTAAAGCAAAGTAGTTGTGAAATTGTTGCTCATGACTGTCAAAGTTTTGTAACCTTAAACTGACAATCTGACAGTTTCATGTTTTGTCATTTTATGCTTGGATTCTACGTTAATGTCAAGTGCCAAGTCTCAACATTACTTTTAGAAGGTTAACATAAAAGTAGAAAGACCTGTGTGGCAGATACAGCCCTTTAAACACATAGTGTCCAAATTGCAAGGATTTAAAGGTCTGGACAGTATATTAAGGCTGCCTGTATTTCTTTATGTTTGAGCGAAAGAAAATGCTTTTGTCAAATTAATCAAATTTAAAAGTTCACGCACTAATGACCATTTCTTTTTTGTGAATATCCCTCCAGAGTTCTGAGGCCCACCCTACTGTCATGCTGTTTGCTCTCATCGCTTTGGAGAAGTTCTCCCAGACCAGTAGGTTCACTCACTGTATCAAAAACCAGCTCAAAATAAAAGATTAATGATGAGACAAGTTAACACTTGTGACTTCCCTGCAAAACAATAGACATTTTAAGATGTGAAGTCACCTTACCAAAGCATTGAGCAGAGATGCTGGTGGCTGTTTCATTACTTTGCATATAAAATATTATGCTGTGAGACAGAGACAGGATGGACTGAATTTCCTACTTAACAAGTTAGTCTTTGGAGACTGTGTTGTTATTTAGTCATTCTGTCTCACACTCACTTCTTGCCCTCAGGTGAGAACAAACTGACGGTGTCCGAGTCATGTATCAGCAATCGACTCGCTGTCCTGGAGTCATGGGCAGAGCATCCTGACTACCTGAAGAGGCAGGTTGGGTTCTGCTCACAGTGGAGCCTTGACAACCTGTGTGAGTAACCCCATGTTTTCAACATTGTTTGTTTGTGTAGTATCACAGGCTGTCTCTTTAATTAGGTATATGTGTGTGTAAGTGGGTAAAGAAAGATATTCTGTTGTCTCCTGTCCAGTCCTTAAGGATGGTCGTCAGTTCACCTATGAGAAGGTCAACCTCACTAATATCAACGCCATGCTCAACAGTAATGATGTCAGCGAGTACCTCAAGATTTCCCCCACTGGACTAGAGGTTAGTCTGTGTGTATATTCTAACAGCCGGGTCAGGGAGGTCCATGTGTTCAGCAGAAGATCCATTTTTTTAGTAAATAATTGATGTTTTAATACTTAATACTCATTAGCCTAGTATACACACTCATGAATGTTTTCTTTCTCCTTTTCCCATCATCAGGCACGATGTGATGCCTCATCCTTTGAGAGCGTGCGTTGTACATTCTGTGTGGATTCAGGCGTGTGGTACTATGAGGTGACGGTCATTACATCAGGTGTGATGCAAATTGGATGGGCCACCAAGGACAGCAAGTTCCTCAACCATGTAATCCTCTTCAGAGTGTTCACTGTTCATCCTCTTTACATTGTGGTTCTCTGCAGACACATACTTAAGCATTCTGTGTATGTGTATGTACGTGTGTGTTACAGGAGGGTTATGGAATAGGAGATGATGAATACTCATGTGCGTATGATGGCTGCAGGCAGCTCATCTGGTACAACGCTCGCAGTAAACCTCACTCTCACCCCTGCTGGAAAGAGGGTATGCACAACACACACAACGCACAGTTATTACTTAGGACTGCTATTTTTCAATTTTCTATTCATACACTAGAAAGAAATTGTTGTCACTTTGAGCAGTACAAGAGAGGGGACACCACGCTTTAAATGTCAGACTCATATTTTTAGAAACTGATTTATTGTTTTTGGTGTCTCTGAAGTGTTTTGTGATTTTAGTGCCCACACACTGCTGTCACTGCCAGCATTCAGGCTCTGATTTACCTCCCACATGGAGGGATAATAGTAATAATAGCATGCCAAGGCTTTATTCTGCTGTGTGTGTGTCCTGTTTAGGAGATGCCATTGGCTTCCTGTTGGACCTCAGCAAGAAGCAGATGATCTTCTATCTGAATGGACATCAGCTGCCACCAGAGAAACAAGTTTTCTCATCAGCGACGTAAGTCAAGTCACGTCACCCTCAGAGTTTCTGTTACATTTTATATGGTTTTTATTCTTCGGCAAGTCCTCCTTATTTCACTCTTTCCCTCCTTTTTTGTTCTTCTTTTTCTCTTCTTTCTTCTGTTCTTCCTTTTTTTCTCTCAACTAAACCCCTTTTTCTCCTTCACCTTTATCTCTGTCAGGTCGGGTTTCTTCGCTGCAGCCAGCTTTATGTCGTACCAGCAGTGTGAGTTTAACTTTGGGGCCAAGCCTTTCCGTCACCCACCTTCTGTCAAGTTCAGCACCTTCAACGACTTTGCTTCACTGCTTCCCAGTGAAAAGATCATCCTACCCAGGTATGGAGTGAAACTGGTCTTTGAAGTGATTTTTATGGCTGTGTCTAAAATAGACGACACACTGACAGTTTGGAAAAGCCATATGTAATCTGTTGTCTTACCCAACCGTCCTCTGACCAGTGAATCATTTATTTGAACACAGTGTCCAACACGTAGGTATGTCAACATGACTCATCTTTTGAGGTTGCTCCAGTGTACACAGAGCATTTTCATCTCTCTTAATTTGTTGGCTACATGAATGCAGCTCTTTAGACTTTTAGTAAATGTAACAACTCTTTAAATTAGATGTAGTAAAATCAGCAGAGCAATAACTGCATCAACCTCTATAGTCTATTGTTCTACTGTGCCACAGACCATTCTTATGTCAGACACTTAGTTAAGTCTCTCCTCAATTTAGGGTTTTCAATAAACTGCAGCAGTGACCCAGCACAACATTCCACCAACATGAAAGGCACCTATCAATGTTACTTATCATACCTGTGTTGGACCAGACAGAATGTCTGCCAGATCAGCAGCCGTGTGATAAATACCATCTTTGTGAAATTTAAAATGTTCAGATTTTGTTGACTCCGTGTCAAAGTGTCTGACCAAACTCTTAAGCAAACAACACAACCTTGAATGTTACCATCATTGGATCACTCTTCTGATGCAGTGACAGCAAAAACTGATTATATAATAATTTTGACAAAGAAAGAAATGATAGCAGAGTTGTTTGTACTCCATCAAACATGCACTTGACAGAAAAGTTACTGCCATACATCACTCATATGTATCCTGTATTTTGATGCTTGCAGAAGGTGTACATGTTGCTCCTTTCTTCAAAATGGGCTCTTTATTTATATATCAACTGATATTTATTTATTTGGACCAATGGACTGTAAAATTCTGGATATTATTACCATGTATATGTACAAAAATTTTGAAAAAGGTAGAGGTAGGTGAAAAAATAAATAAATAAATAATCAAACAACACCAAAACAGCTTATAGACAAAAGTTACCAAAGGAGTCCACCAACTACAGCCATTAGATCTTGGAGGTCTTTTAGTTGATTTTGCTCTCCATGATGATTTTACATTAATTATGCTTACATGGTACCCAAAATGGCTAGGGTGCTGCACCTAGGCCTTATAATGGTAGGGAAAATCCTGCAAGTGCATCATTCTAGTGTCATTTTTGTTTTCACAGAAGAAAACAAGATTTAAATTAGATAGATAGATAAATATCTATTTTTGTGTGTGTTTCCCAGACACCGGCGTCTGGCCTTACTAAAGCAGGTTAGCATCCGAGACAACTGCTGCACGCTGTGTTGTGACGTCATGGCTGACACGGAGCTGCGGCCCTGTGGACATGGGTACGTGTGTATCTGATTAATGTTTTGAGAACATTAAAAACATTTGTAATCATCAAAAACTGAACTTATTTGCAAAAGACCCTTTGATGTGGCACTCATGATTGTGGCTATCTGCATGCTGTTTGCTTTACTTTTACCTGAAATATGTCTAGAAGAGTCCAGATTGAATTGTGGCAAATTCAACTGACTGCATGTCACCAAGCCATGAAGTCCAAGGAACTCTCTGTAGACCTCCACAATAAAACTGTGGTGAGCCATAGATCTGGGCAAGAGTATAAAACCATTTCTAAACCTTTGAGTGTTCCCAGTAGCACAGTGGCCTCAATAATTGTGAAGTGGAAGAAGTCTGGACCTGCCAGGACTCTTTCTAGAGTTGGTTGTCCAGCCAAGGTGAGTGACTTCCACCTCCAAAAGCCACTTTGAGTGAAAGGCACGACAGCCTGCTTGGAGTTTCATTTAAAGGACTCTGAGAACCTGAGGAAAAGATTCTCTTTGAGACCCTGTGTCTGGCGAACACTAGGCACTGGTCATCACCAAGGTTAGCGTCAGCGTACAGGTGTCTGCCTGTCCTGAGTGGCCCAGCTAAAGCCCAGCCCTAAACCCCATAGAACATCTGTGTAGAGACCTAAAGATGCAGTTCACAGATGCTTCTCATCTAGTCTGTCGGAGCTTAAGAGGATCTGCCAGGAAAAATGGGATAAACTCTGTAAATTCTTGTAGAGACTTACCCAAGAAGAGTTGAAGCTGTAATTACTACTAAAATAAATTAAGGGTCTTTTGTAAATGAGAAATATCAGTTTTTGATTTTTAGTTCTAAGTTCTAAAAACATTTTTCACTTTGTCATTATAGGTTGTTTTATCCATTTACAATTAAATCTATAACAAAATAATGTGTGCAAAAAGTGATAGAGTCTGAACATATGTAGGCATAAATCTTCATATACATTGTGTTGTCCTCTATCTTCTTCCAGTGGTATGTGTATGGAGTGTGCCTTACAGTTAGAGACGTGCCCCCTGTGCCGCCAGGACATCCAGACCAGAGTCAGACTCATTGCACATGTCTCCTGACACACTTCCTGCCCCTCCTTCAGTAAGGAGAGACATGCAAGCCCTACAGCCCTCCCCTCCTCCTCTAGTCCCCTCTCACCCATCAGGGCTGTGAGGACAGTGCCACAATGCTGTGATGATGCCAGAACTGTGAGTTCTGGTCAGAGGAGACAACGATGGAGGGGTGGGGAGAAGAAAGAGAGGAAATGAGAGGAGGGGAATCAAACCACAGCTGGATCCCCAGGAGCATTCCCTCATTTACCTGTATCTCCTCTTTTGTATCCTTCTGACAACTCACTGCAGAAGCTGGGCCAAGAATCATCAACTTTCTACAGACAGTGTGTTTTTCAGACAAAAAGAGTAGACATGGGGAGCAGGAACAATTTTACCAGGTTATAGACAGAATTTACTTCTCATCTGCAAGCCCCTGCATAGAGTTATCAGACCTTTCAAATACGAGGATTCCACTGCGCTTCAGCCCAGAGGCTACTACTATTTAATCCCATCACAGTCACGCACATGTCTGCAGATCTGAAAGGGCTGGGTGGTTGAGAAGAACACAGCCTGTAGTACAGTATTAAACCCAAGGTACAGATAAATTTGAGATGTATCACACTGTCATGTTTTTGGTTATAGGTATGCAAATTGTGTTGTTCTTGAGGTAGCATTTTCTTTCTATTTTCTCAAGTCTGTACCAAAACCTATCCTTCATCAACTTCATTGTCTGTACTGATTGATCGCCCAGCGGTAGGGTTTGCCATCAGAAAAAGATGCCAGAGTTTGCTCTTGTTGCAGGATCATTCCTAAGACTGAATTTTCTGAATCGATTTACAAAAGATGTTAAAAATCTAATCAGCTGTCATACAAGAGAGAACGTAAATGACATAATTCTTGTTTTACAACCAGTAAAAAAAAAGACATACTTGAATCTGTATTAGGACTAACTGATTTACAGCATGGCTGACCCTGCTGCTTTATGTGCTTGTCTTTGCTCAGATGTTGATCTTTCCTCAGTGTCAATCATGTATGATACATCCATAACAAATAAATACACAGGGACTCAAATTTATAGAAAAGTAATCTGTAAATGAAATGGCAACCCCCCCCCCAAAATTTTTTTTAAGTATGTATGTTTGAGAAGCCAGTGAGGGGGAAATATACAATTGAATTTCCACCACCTCTCTCAGAATTTATATTGGATTGCTTGATTGCAGCAGTATAACTAAGTCTTAATTTGTATTTGTGATTCCAAACACATGCGTCTGTATTAAGACGACTATTTTCAATCCGCAAGATGTGATTTAATTTTGTATCGTATGTGATGGTGAACACTGATCTAGAAACTGAGAAGTACAACCGGCTTTGTTGATTGACACTGTTTTATCAGCTGATCAGTAAATTCTTTAAAAGCAAATGTGAAATGGTAAAGTGATTTGTCTTTCCTCAGTATCAGTTTACTAAATATCCCAGGGTCATTCTTAAGATGATGCCATTTTGGGGCTGATATGGCAGTAAAATACTTGACATTAACGAGCAAAGAAACTACCCACAGCACAATGACTGTGGGATTCAGTACATCATTTGCTACAAATCACTCCTGTTGAGATTTCTTGCTTACAGGATTGATCTTGTCAAAACAAGTTTGACAGATTGGAGATATATCTTCCAGGTGACTGGTTCAGACTGAGCAATGTGGTGTCCCCCTGTGCTTTAAATAACACAGCACATCTCTCTGCTCTCTTTTCTCCATTTTTCCATCTCTCTGCCTATGTCTTCAGCCTCATGTTTTCCATCTGTTTTTCTGTCTATCCTTTACTTGAAGCATCTCTGGGTTGACTGAATGATATTTGTCTTTTGGAAACAGGTGACGAAATGAACATACGAGAGATTGCAATTCAAGAAAAATACTATATGTGCAATTTAAAGAAAATCATTAACATTTCAAATTAAAATGTTGAATTATTTTGGTCAGATTGTTTACGAAAGAGTTCCTACTCCATCAAATCGCATGAACATGCTCTGTAAAATCATTCAGACTATACTAGAATGATTTATAAGATAACATGCATCTCTCAGTATGACAAATGACTGGTCTGTTCCCTGTTTGCTACCTTGTATTTCCTGGAGCACCTTATACATGCAGTTGAGAGAAATGATATGTTGTCCCTACAGTTGGAGATTAACTTCAGGATTGTAAAGAATAAGTTGTGAGCTGTATTTAAAACATCTATAAAGGAATTTTGCCCCCCAGAGTTCCCAAAGATGTGATTTATTGAGAAATTGTTGTTTCCTGGATTGTGATATTTGTAATAAATGTATGTTCATGTGATTTTTTTTGTATGACTGAGTGGTTCTTATTTACATCTCAAATGTCCTTTTATAATCACCACAAATCTTTTAATGCTGTTTTTACTTTTCTCCTATGCTTCATCTACACAGACAGCTTGAAATAACAGTCGATCACAACCGAGATAAATGCCAATACTCACACTGGAAATAATTAAATGATTTTCAACTATTTACGTGAAGCTCGAGCACTGAAAGCAAGCGAGCTTGAATATGTGGTACCTTTTGTACCTTTTCCCCCTATGTACGCTCAGGTCGGAACCAACTTGCACAGATTTTGTTCCACCGGACGCGACGGAAAGACGCACACATGTTCACCGTTTCCTTGGTAACATCATTACGTTCACTATTTACCATCCAAGTAAACGGTTCATTTTAACAACATGGACATCCAGGAGCGAAGTAATTAAATTTAATTCATTCAGTTAACATTAATGCAGCTCAGGAAAGCTGTGAAGTGATACTTCTACGTCGGAAGAATATGAAATATAGCTAACACTTGACACTCCGTCTTCATTTAACGCTACAGGTGTTAAGCTAACGTTAGCTAACATTTACGTAGCCAGTCAGCTAACTGGTGATATTGTTCAGTAACTACCAAAACTTGTTAGGTCTTATTGGCAGCTGTGTGACTGAACGCCGCTATTGCGTTTGTTGTCAAATGTAGCACTCGCCAGCTAGTTGTTTTGTTTCATGTACAGTCTATGGTTTTGTCTAGCGGCAGACATTACTGAAACACGCGCATTCAGATGTTACCTCCCCTCCTACAGATGTCCGGAGCTGTGGAGAGAACATCGTAGAAATGGTTGATATGGATGAAGAAAACTTTGCTGTTTCCAGGTGGGTTGTCTAAATATGCTTTGAAGCTCAGGTCGACTCTTAAATCTCTTCAGGTTGCAAGCCAGGCTGCCTGTAGGGCAAGTCAAAGTCTCAAGTCTTCATAAGCAAATTACAATTACAAGTCTGGATTTCTAAATACTGATGCAGAATTTGAGCGGTTTCTATTGAACTTTAAAAACTTACATACCAAGTGTTTGGGGTTAAATGCAAAGACCTAAAATCTTTAGAATTTCTTACTTATTTTTTACTTTACCAGGTCAAAACTTGAGACTTGTGTGTTTGCTTTCAAGGCTCAAGATGAATCTTAAGGCAGTCAACTGTCAGAGCAATCAAGTCCAAGTCAAGTTTCAAGTTCTCCTTTTTGAGGCTGAAGTCCAGGTCTCCTGTCTACAGCTAGAGAAAGCAGAATTAATACACAGATGATATAGTGATATGCTGCATATTTCTCATAGCATATTATGTATAGTAGTGCTGACAGAGCAGGAGCTCTGTTAGACTTATTTAAGATCTCATACAGGTTTACAGCAGGCCCACCTTGGCTCTGTGTTAATATGATAACAATTCTCACTGCTGTTGGGTGTCAAATTCATCCATTCTACCTTTAAGTGATATGTTCCTTATCTGCTCTTTTCTCTCCTGTCAGTTCTTCAGCTGCAGATGCTGCTTTTGATGCTGTTATTGGCTGCATAGAGGACATCATCATGGGTAGGACAAGAGATGAAACCACACTCTTTTAGTGTTAACAGTCATACAGAGTTTCAGTCATACTGTTTGTGAGAGATGAATTTTTCAGCAACCTGCAAAGTATTAAATAAAGAAATTGGAATTTAGCACTTCAACAAATTCAGTCTTTTAGTCAGTTTTTTAAGAAAAATGGCAATGATTTTACTAAGAAAAGAAAACTAAAATATAGAGGATTTATTTTAAAAACTTGATCCTGAGATTTTTAAAAAGGTCAGTATGCTAAGCCAGCTGAACACATAGAAATCTTCAGTGTTTCACCAGATACACAATGTTCTATCTGTCCATTATTTTCCTCTTAGAGGAGGAGTTTCAGCAGCTTCAGCAGAGCTTCATGGAGAAACACTACCTGGAATTTGATGACTCTGATGAGAACAAACTCAGCTACACACCCATCTTCAATGAATATGTGAGTTGTTGGGTAACTCTGACGTACAATTATCTGTTTGGTTAAGCAATATGACAATATGTCATCTGTCCATCCATTATCTATACCGCTTATCCGTTAACGGTCACAGGGGGGCTGGAGCCTATCCCAGCTGACATTGGGCGAGAGGTGGGCTACATCTTATACGGATTGCCAGCACAATATGTCATTCAGCAGTTTAACCCACAGCTCTATCAAAGTCTATAACTTTTACTGAACCCTGTAATACTATGAGAAAAAAAAGACCAAATTCATTTAAACTCAGACACGCTGTAGGTTGACCTGCTGAGAAAACACCCGGAGCAGCAGCTGATGGAGAGGATCCCTGGCTCAACATGAACACTTACAGAGCTGCTCATGTAAGTTTTGACACCACAACTCTTCTTACAGCAACTCGGTCACTTGAATCAGTTGGTGGCATTAATGTTGTCACTGACAGCAAGCTGGTCAGCTCATACATTGTTTGGATGCACCTGTTACTTCTAAGAAAATGTTATTTTGCAACAGGCCCCTAGGTGGCACACCAGTACATTGAAAATATGAAGAGATTCACCTATGTCTCTGATCTGCAGGCAGCACAAAGAGGAGGTCCCAGGTGACATCTTTGACATGCTGCTGACCTTCACTGACTTACTTTCATGAGAGATGTTTCTGGAATACAGAGCTGTGAGTTGTGAGGAAGCTTAGAAAAATCTTTGAACTCACTTTGCCAGAATCCTAACACCACTTATGTGAAGAGACAGATTTTTACATTTATCAATGATGCTATTCTCCATAATTGTGAACTGGCTCTGTGGGTTCTTAACTTTGATGAATTTAAGTAAACCTAACTTTCTTGTGAATTAAAATGGTGTACTTAAAAGTCCAGGTGGCAAAGAAGAAGACAGTATGAGGGTTTATTTGCTGTTCTGTTGATGTAAGAATTTTACTTATCGTTTCAGTGTGTTAATGTAACATGATGTCGTAGTCGAGTTTGTTTTGATCGGAATAAGGTGAATTTTGCATCCTTATTAGCACCACATTATTCCTAAACTTTTTATACAACACATGAGCACCAGACTAGTTCAACAGTAACATACTGTTAAAATATACACCAATTGGTTGTATGAACTTCAATAATACAATATAATTAATAACATAAACAACTTACCATACAGATACATGCTTAATTGGCTCTCAAAGAGCTCCCATTAAGGGCAACCTTTCTCACAGATGGCTGTGTGCCTGTATGTGTGAAGTACTGCTTTAATACTGCTCTGTGAATCTGTGTATTTCTAGGAGAAGGAGGGCTCGAGGTCTGACCTGAGCCAGGGGCTGGTAGTCACGCCCTGATCCCTGCAGACCAACACACCGCCCACTGAATCACATAGCGACACACACACACATTCAAAATAACACTTGAATTGCCCTTCCTTTGCGTGTTCATATAAATTTTATCCATAATGTTAGAAGTGTTAACTTGTGGTCAGTGGTGTTTACGCAGTTTTTACCTGATGGCAGTTTCAGGATACACTGTATATCTAAATCTAAACTCTACAGTCTGTGCACAAATATTGTTCATATATGCATTCCTGCGTGTTTTATGTGGTGGGTGGGATGATATGTGTATTTAACAGCCTCTCTGTAGTTAAAGTTCTACTCCCCAGCCATTGCATTGGACATAATGATTACTTTAAATACTCACATCCATAAACAGGTATTTTCAAGTGAGTGAGGCCTGATCATAATTTTACAATCATCCTCTCATTCACATGTGTTTTTATTGAGATTTAGCATTCATGTGTCTGCCTGGTTGGGGAGTAGGAACCCAAAATTCTGCTGAATGGACAATGTTTATGATTTCAGGTGAGGTTATGTTTTCTGATGTGAAAAGCATAAACAGATCCCCAGTGAGTAGGGAACCACATGTTTGAATATGCTCTTTGCTCAGTAGGGTTTTTTCAAAAGAAAAGAATATAGCAGAACTAATATATGTTTTCTGAAGGTTTTAAATTATTCAGTTTTAAAACTCATTGATTGAGTTTTGTGCTCAGGAAAGTAATTTAATGTATATAATGATTATGTGTGTGTGTGTGTGTGTGTGTGTATATGGAGTGGGTGTGTCTGCAATCAAAAAATAAAGATTCACCGTGGAGTAGTTTTTAGTAAATGTCAGTTAAAAGTAAAAGTGTTTTCATTTAAAGTTAACATGACAGTTTTAACTGTAAGAGCATATTTATGTCACTGCTTTAAATACTGTTGATGTCACATTTGTTAGTAAAAAGATACTTCCAATAAATAGGTAACACTTGAACTGACTGAAACTGAGTGCTTTATTTTAGTAGCAAATATGTGGTTGTCCCACACCAACCACAGGATTTTGATAGTATTCCAAATTCTTGGTACAAAACACAACATATTCATAGTGATACATACAGTACAACAGAGTCAAGGAATCGAAATGATGTTATGACTTTTCCACAACTCATTGTGGAATAATATTTATAATCATTAAAGGAGTCATTAATATCCTGCAGAAACACTGCATGTGTGTGTTCCCGTGTGACTGTCAAACCCAGGAAATGTTTATCATCACATTATATTTTGCAATCTACAATCTTATGTACATTTGTATTCTGGTGTGTTTTGGCTTCCTCTATGGAATTAATGAGTTTCCATGTGAGAACATGTCTATAATCTGATTAGCAGTGGAAATCAAACAGATTTCTGCACATGATACTATGCAGTCATTCTTCAGACGCCTCCTCCGCTGTCATGGTGAGTTTATGGGAGAGCAACATCATACCTGTAAACAAAAAATACAAAGCAAACTTTCAGAAACTGTGGCTTTATTGCTTCTCCTTGATGGATGACAGACTCAGACATAACATACTCAGAGTCCTCTATAATGTTTCTAATCACAGTCTGGTTCAGGCTGCTGGGTTTGTTGTAACCAGGGCAGATCTGTTTCCCCTACTTAAACCACTCATTCACTAAGAAATGTAGACATCTTCCATTTCATGGTACATCTGATTTATGTCACTGACTGTCCAAGGACACATCATGTTTGCTTCCTTTTATGGCTTTTGTGACACAAAAATACAAGTTGAGTGTCATTTCATGTCTTATATTCAGGTAACATGAAGTTACCGCTACAGCCAAGATATATTAGCTCAGTAAGACAGGAACTGTGGAAATGAGCAGCTATTTGTGCAAGTAGACAAATCGTTTAGCAGCAGTAATAATCTCACTAGTTGTTAAAAAAAATTAAAAATACACAAAAGACAAAGTGGGGATCTGCAATGTGCCTGGCTATTTTCACAAGCACATGGGAGAAGTTTTCTTGTGCTTTCGCCCAAAGGCAATCAGCAGCTGATGTTAAAATAAATAAATGAAATGATAAGTTCACTATGCAAAATAAAATAGAACACAACCTCAGTCTCCTGGATAAAGTCCCAGTTCAGCCAGAGTTTCATTCATCCACCAGCGACCTCCTCCTATGCAGACTTGGAATTTCTAAAACCTTTCTGCAGAATTCATTGAAGGCAACATCCCCACAACCCTACAAGACAAGACTCCAGGAAGTTATTGTGCCTAGAATAAAGTTAGTCTGAGGATAATAATTCGTAAACTGCAACTCGTCATTTTTACACTTAGTTTTTTGCATCAACATGTTAATCAATGAGCTTATATGTGCTGGAAAAGGATTTCTTTACCTTCAGACAGAGCCACACCAGCTGTTTCCTCTTGTTTTGTCTTGTTGTTAAGTATCCATGCTGGCAGCAGCTTCTGCTATTTTATTTCCAGACATGAGAGTGTATCAATCATTCTAATCTTATTGAAAGAAGCTGAATTCTGCAATTTCACAAACCATTGCTTTGAGCTCATAGTGAAGCATTTGTGTGTATTTTGAATAAAAGCCTGTAGATATACTATTCTTATATTCGACACTCCCAGGCTATCAAGACCTGAGACAGCCTTGGCTCCACCAAGCAAAGTTTTTTCAAAGAAATATTGTGTTGTTGAGATATCGGTATCATTATCCACATTTTATGTGGATAATCTGGTGTTGATATTTAATTTTAAGTCTGGCAATGAGGCAAGTCATCGACTGAAATGATCGTGTGGAATATCTTCTGTCAAGACTAGGTTTCATCTTATTGTTAATACCAATAGGCTAAAGGTCAGGATTTGCCAGAGTCGCGAAATAGTCATGATGGTGATGAGGGCTGAGTTTCAACACTAGACTTTCAAACATAAGCAGGCATCTTGAGGAGAGAAAATATGAGTGCCTCCTGGAGAAGCATTGCAGTGCCTGAACCAGGTTACACTGTGCTGGTGCAGCGTTTCTCCACTTCCCCTCCACTCAAATAGGAGAAGAAAGCACTTGCAATCAGACATCAGGTCACCAGCACCCAAAGAACTGGGGCATGTGACAGAAAGAAATAGCGACAGAAGAGAAGGGAGAGAGAGACAATTACACCTCTTACATTACTTCAACAAGTGCAGCAAAGGTCTGAATTCTTAAACATGCATTAAAATCAGATAAATTCACATCTTACATCATCAGCATTCCAGATACTTGTGATTGGAAACTGCTTAACAGTGCACTCATTATCCAGTGGTAATGCATTCTGACTGGTGTTGCTCAAAGGCACCAAATGCAAATCACTGATAAGTGTGATAGGGTGGGGCAGGCTGTATGTGCTGTGTGTGTTGAGTGAAATCACAAAGCAATGCTACCCAGCTGTAGACCGCATGGACTTCAGCCGTGTGAGACTATAAAACAGCATACTGAGCTTGTACTGACACTGACCATCTTTAGTGTGTAATATTTGGACACACACACACACACACACACACACACACACACACACACACACACACACACACACATTATTGTCATTATCAATTATACACAAACAACCTTTCTATCTGCCCCAGTAAATCATCTTTTTTAAATTGAACACTGACACCTTTACAATCAGCAGAGCAGAGGTGCAAGTGGCAGCTGTGGTACAAAGGTAATGAAAAGGCACATGATGTGCACTCCAGCCAGGGGAGAAATAAGACGATAAGAAAGCCTCACCCTCCTCCAACTTAAGTTCCCCTTATGTTCTGGGTGTACTTGCCAGTTTGAGTAAGTAACATGCTCAGAAATACACCAACAAACAGTAAGCAGGATGAAATTCCAGTGTTCAAACACTGATGACTGAATGGTATGAACGGACCACTCCCACAACTAGTCAGAAAGTGACAGGCAGACACATCAGACTGTGATCTAGAGTGTTTCTATACTAAATGGCTCTTGTGGGAGCCAGTGAGTGGTGTCAGCGCCTGCAGCAGCAGCGGCTGCCATATGTCCTAGAAATAAGTGATAATACAGACATGCCAAGCACAGGAAAGCGGCCAGTAGAGGATCAGCACGCCAGCCATCACCTGTGGAGGAGAGATTAGCCACTTTTCCTTGAGCTTTCCTCTCTCTGTTCTGTTTTCCCCTGATTTTGTGTCTTTCTTTGAAATACTGTCTCTGACATTGTCATTTTAGAACCTTTCTTCACTGTCCTATTTGTTTTTCATTGTGTTCATCCCCAAATAATCCTCAACCTTGGACATCAACACTGAGAGATTAAAATGGTCTCTTCTTTGCTTCTTGAACCTGTTCCAACGTATTTGATGGCATCGCTCCAGAGACAGTAGGAATGTATGTCCCATCAGGAGTTTCCACCTGGGATACAACTAATATCAACTGCAGAAAGATATAGTATTATTTTTTAAAGTTTAACCTTCATATAATATACAGAATGTCTTTTCAAACTTGTTGCTATACTAATGACTTTGAACTCTGAAGTGAAACTGCTAGATAAAAAACACATTTGAAATACTGTGGCATATCCTGGGTACAAAACAACAAACAGTCAAACTTTTTATTCCACTTTTTCCTCCCCTCCCTCCCTCCTCCTCCTCTCCTCTCTCTCTTCTCACCCAGAAATAGGGAACAGCAGAGTTTTGTGAGCACTGAACAGGACTGCGAAGAAGAGGATGGTGGTTAGGATCCACAGAGTGATGGCCACAACATCACCCAGCCATATGTTGACAGCGATGTAGGGGGGCGCTGGCTATCAACGCCCACTGAGTAGCCCCAGAATCTAGACAGGTGAGAGAGAGAAAACAGGAAGAATAGAGAACTGAAGCAGAAACACTAATATATAATTATTAGATAAATGTGTGTGTGACAGAAATCAAGTCCACATTTTTTTTCTTATCTGTGTAAACACAACACTGATATTATTACCTCCTTATTAAGTTGACAGTATAACATGTTAGCAACAAGAGTTGCCTGTACATGTTCAGTACAGAGTGACATTAGCAATATTTGGAATTGTGTCAGCCACCCCAATGAATTTAATTAAGACTAATATTTAACTTCTTTTATCCTTTGGCTCCATTTTGTATCCACCACCCGCGCAGGGAGTCATCTGACGAAGCTGGACTTAATCTGCCCGCCGTTTGATGCAGTAGGTAGTGTCCAGTGGGCTTTAGAGCTGAAAGACTTGTGTGATAATTTCTATTTGTTTGACCTCTTTCACATTATAGGTGACAAGGGCAGGTTATTTGATCAATCATATAAAATGTTATTGGAGCAGCTTTAACTACAAAGTTCTCTTGCATTACCAGTCAAAGCCTCTGTTGAAGACACAACTTTACCATGTAAGAGTTTGAGGTTGTGTCTCACCATTTCTCTATGTATCCTCTCCTCATTCTTATCCAAAATGGTCATGTTCTGTACAATTTGACTGCGCCTCGTTCCCACCATGAAGTGCAGACTAGTCAGTCATTCCAGACTGATCTGGCACAAAGGTCCTTCCTCCATCTGCCTCACCTCCTGGAGCCAAAGGACTCGGCAGGGAGAAGTTCCTCACACTACAGTGTGGTCCTTATTTTTCAATTTCATTTACTAATAAATGTGCATTTTGCATTTATCCAACTTACTAAAAGTTTTTACAATTAATCCTGAGGGAAATATGGATATTCAGCAAACAACAACAGTAAATTGTTGAGGCATGGTGAACAAGAAAAGGATCAGCTTTTAAGGTTTAGTCGTAGAAGATAAAGTAACCTATCCTTTAACTAAAACCCAATTTCCCATAAACGCAGTCCATTTAAACAGATACAACGTTCTTGGTGTATTTTGTTTATTATAGCATACATGTCTGGAATTTAAGCCTAGAGCTCCTGTCTTGCCCTCTGTGTCCTCTGCTTGTGCCACAGAAAGGACATGAAAGGACAGTCTATTATGTATGCAGCAGAGATTATGTATCACTACACACCTGATATACACACATGGTCATTGGTCACAGGGTCACCACTCAACAAACCTTCTGTTCTGGGAACTAGAGGAACAGCAGAACTGCTCATAGTAAATGCTACTGTTATCCACACACCGAGTCGAGGCCTTTGTTGTTTGTCTTCATATGTATGTTCTCGTTCAGGTTTATCACTACCGCTAGCTCCCCTCCCGGGTTATCACAAAATCACTCTTAGCAAGGAACCTGAATGAAACTTTATGTCTTCCACCTTGATTTTATCGCTGAATCTTTAACTATGGACAGTGTGTGTGAAATGGATGTCGATCTGTTTGATAAGCACTCTTATCTTTTTTTTTTTTTTTTTTTACCATGTTTAAGTTTCAGGTTAAACCATGTGACCTACCACAAGCTTCCAGCATGTATAATATGCAGATGTATTTATAATGCAATATGCATGGGGCACATTATTTATTACTGTACAAGGAGCGAAAGCCTAAAACAGGAAACCAGTTGTTCTACGACCAAACACTATGTGGGCAGATGGAATGAATGATGTAGAAAGGTTTGGTTTCAAACAATTCTGGTACTTTTCGCTCTCTTCCATTTGTGCTGTTTTGATGGAAGATGATGTTAACCCCACAGACAGCCACAAACACGCAGATCAAATATGAAAATAATGTATATATGTAAGGTTGTAGATCGAAAATATTTAGTACCCTGTTGACAGTGTGACAATGCAGTCATACACACACACACACAGAAAATAGAGGCCTAGTGCAGGTTCTTGGTAGGAAGCTGACATTTAGCCATTAACAACTGATTTTCATATCAATAATCTTTTCTTGGAAGCAGTTGACACTTTCTCACTTAAATGTAGCTGTAACTGGAAATTCAGCAAAGGTCTGTTTACTGAACATCAGGTTCAAAGTCCACAACAACAAACACACCTTTAAATAATAGGTAGCAGAACTGCATTAAACAAGTCAGTGAGTTTAAATAGCATAAACTGAGACTGCCCTTTTTATTGACAAAATGCATTTAACCCTTTGTTTTCTGGTTTCAAATTGTCCCATAATTTAAACACGATCCAGTTTCACTGCAGCTCGCCAATGGCTGGTTCAAAGTAGTGGAGTGTGAAAGTCAACCAGTGAAACTGGTCTTGTCACTCTACCCTGAAAGACTTGCTTGGAATTAAGTTTGACAGATCAGCAAGGTGAGACATTTTACACTGGGAAGCCAAACCTGCACCTAAAACAGCTGGAGATTAAATTGAAGCTAAAGAACCATAGTGGAGACACTGCATGGCTTTTCAGAACTTTATTTATCCAATTCCAGCTCACTACAATATAAAGCATATCTACTGACAGCCAGTTTCACATTTACACAATTACAGTCATTAGATATGGAGGTAAACACCACAGCCTCTACTGTTTCATGTATGTAAAATAGGTGTTAGGACCCTAAGTGCCTTACTCAAGGACATACCATAGAGTGCAGGGAGAAGGGAGACAGTGTGCCCCTTCCAGACTTCCTAGGTAAAAGTTTGGAGAACCACATGCTCAGAACATGGCTGTGGTCCTGCTCTGTTATTTTACTGAAACTGCAGCTGAGTCACATCTAACTCAAACAATAACCCTTACAGAAATACACACTTATCTCTGCTTAAATTAATTTCCTAAACTATAACAGTATCAAAATACATATAATCAACCTATTTGAAAGTCACCTATGTCTACGACTGCTGCTACAGTCTTCTTGGTCTGGTATGAGCTGCAGCATATGGTGGCTAAAGAACTTCAGATAAATATTGTGTCTGACTTCACTGTCATTTTCTGACTTTAACTCTTATGGTTTTATCACAAAAAGAACATGTCAAGGACATGCACTGTACAACTCATATTACAGTGTAATTCTCTTCTCAGCACCTTCCAGCAGAGATACAAAGTTAGGGGTTGTTGGAAATACAGCAGAGCATTTAGCAGACATGTTGGTGCCAAAGAGCTGTAGATTTTTTTTCTCAGAGTTGTTGAGGCCAAAACAGATGAAAGCAAATACTGACTTCCAATAGTTGGTTGGAAGGTCAAAACGAATGCCGTTTCGTATCAGCTTAAAAGTGTCAAATACCTTACAAATACCTATATCATTATAAGGCACCCCGCTTTTACAACTGAGCATCTTTTAAAATCACTTCAAACAACAAGTCTCATGTATTTATGGCTTTTCTCTAATGACTAAACTTACTCTAGTTTAAAATTGGGAGACAGTGCCTCTGCTTATATTAACCTTGATGACACAACCTAGCCATTTAAAACTGGGTAAGTCCATTTGTCACTGCAGCAACATAACTGTAAGTTAGCTCATATGAGCCAAGTAACAATCCTGAATATTGAATGCAGCTGTAGCAGGACAGCTGGGCCACTGTATGGCTACTCTTAGATGTGGACATGAAGAATCACTACTGTTGTTTACTCTTCCTGTCTATTCCATCGAATAGACCAGGAAGTTGCAAAGCTTGCCTTATTCTTACCTTTATGGGTTACCTGCCCCACCAGAAACTTTACCACAATAAACCTTCAGATACAATCAAAGCACACTCAATACTGCTTCTGCCTACCTGGCCCTACTTCTACAACACCATCAAAAAGCCACAAAGCTATGACTACAAAGCATGAAGGAAGGGGCAAATGTTTAACAGTCATATACAGAATAAACATTAACAGTGGTCCCAGTGTCCTTGAAGGCTACATAGGTTCAGTGTAATAAATGGAGGGCCAGGCCTTCAGGAGGACGTACCCAGGGGACAGTACCTGCACTCTGTCAGTCATCCAGTCAGTCACATGTCCTGTCTGGTGCAAATATACTACTGAGGGGGAATGAGTTTGAGCTGAGGCTCAGTACTTTATCCTGATGACTTCTGTATTCTCTAAATTCTGACTTCTCCATTCAGTCCCACAACCACTTATCAGGAGCAACATAATAAACCTGCCTGCAGCTCTAACGGGTCAAATTTAATTCTTCAGATCTCAGCTCTGTGTCAGTTCCTCAAATAACTAGACATGACTGTACGCACTGCAAAGCAAAGAAGGCAGATATTAAAGCGCAGACAATCATGATTTCGTTATAGATAGTTGGTGACATTTAAGATGTATAAATCCGAAGCTTGTTGACACACATTCAAATTCCTGTCGTTGGCTTTTCTAGTTATGCAGATATACAAATATCTTTATCTAGTGCTGCTATAGTGTTGAATGGTAACATGTTTATCACAGTGTGATTTGACTTCATATTAGCAAACTTGTCTGTACATTGATCCTAGATTAGATTAGATTTTTAAACATACCAGTGCTGCTGTTATATGAGAATAAATGACAATTACTAAAGTGAAGGCTGTCGATATTTTTAAACTAAACTAAAAAACAAGGAACTTCCACAGCCAAATCCTGATCTAGCTTATTCCTTAGTGCCATAGAGTCATTGTTGTCTGAAAACTAAGAACAAGTCAGTGAGCCACACTGTTATACTGAGGGACATGTTGCTTCATTATAATGAACATGGTCAGTGTAATTTACTCTCAGTCACACATACAAATACTGTTGAGAGAACCAAATGTGTATTCATCTGTAGCTAAATCTAGTCCCTCAGTTTGAGTAATATTTGACTTTGGTCTTTTCATGGGTTTAGTTGACGAGAAGAAAAATATTTAATATCATCACCTCATTGTTTAATAATCTGTAAATCAAGCCACCAGTGGTTTCAGTTATTATGTGCTCAACAGAAACAGAGTAGAAAAGGACAGAGCAGATGTTTGGTCGACAGAACAGAGTAGGACTGAGAACAAGTTTGTTCTGAATAGAGTTGAATAGAGTGAAAACAGAACAGCTCTGGATCTGTTACATACTATTTCAGCTATCATGAGGATGCCTGGGATGCTTCGGATAAAGGACATGTCCATCATGGTGGTGACGTTCGCTGTGAGTCCTCGGAGGCTGTTGCCCCCCTGCTGAGATCTCTGGGAGTTGGGGGAGCTGGTCTCTGTGGTAACTTTGGACGGGAAGTCTGCCATGATCACGGGGCTTATCTGAAGATGGATGTCTCAGAGACAACCACGCCGACTCCTTCAGGCTGTAATACCGTCTAGAACAGTTTTCACTCCTCAGAGAACACCTGAATATTTGGATTCAGGAATCATTGACTGCATCAACTGGTGGCAGCAGCAAAGAGTAAATCTTCAAATTAAAGTTCAATTATGTCCAAAACACTATTATTACATAAAACATAAATTTGCAAAGTCTCGATTGTTTAAAAAAAGAAAAACAGTCCAAACAGTTAGAAAAGAGCCCTCCGGTGAAATCTCCAGGTTTAGTTATTCAGGAGTTACTGTCTTCACCTGCACTGACAGGTGTGTAATGGTGGTGGTGTGTGAGTCTCTCTACGCCTTCTCTCTCTCTCTCTCTCTCTCTCTCTCTCTCCCTCTCTCTCTCACACACACACACAGTGAATGTTTTGTCATCCTATCTCTATCTGCTCTCCCTCTTTTATCGTCCCTGTCTCCCCTTGGCACCTCCCATATGGCTGTCAGAGGCCTTTCACCTGAGTGACTCATTAATGTGTTTGAAAACTGGGAGGAGGAGGGCGGTGGAGCACGGAAAAATAACAGAAAAAAAGGTGAGGGCCTCAGTGACGCTTTCAGTATAGATGTTTTCGCACTGTATGTGCATACCTATCCTGCACATATATGTATCTTGATAAGACAAAGGGGTCATGTACTGCTGTACTGCGTTTCTGTGGAAGTAGTAGTGAAGTAGTGTAAAGTAACTTTGTACATTTACTTAAATACTGTACTTTAGTCCAGTCTTGAAATACTTGAGTATTTCCATTTGATGTTACTTTCTACTTCAAATTCACTACAATTCAGAAGCAAATACTGTACTTTTTTACATTACAGCATTTATTTAACAGCAGTATTTACTTTTCAGATTAAGATAACAGAAAACAAATGATCAGTTCAGAAAACACAATTGTATTAACGGGTTAACTTCCATTTTGCCAATAATACGTCTCTACTTCAGTAAAATTTTGAATGAGGCATTTATTAATTATTCTGTTCTGCAAGGGGAAAGTCAAAGTCAAATTTGCTGTCAGGTCAAGTAGTTGTAGTGTAATAATCAGATGTAGCGATGTTTTTTGTGAAGCAATGATATAGATATTTCTGACAGCATGTATAATGTGAGTCAAAGGAATAAAAACGTTGTTGTCAGAAGTGGGATTCGAACCCACGCCTCCAGGGGAGACTGCGACCTGAACGCAGCGCCTTAGACCGCTCGGCCATCCTGACTTAAAGATTTATAGCATCCAAAACTATAGTATATATAGATATTATAGCTATTGGCGCTTTGTCCAGGATATTTTTTGTATTCTTGTTACCACATACTGAACACTGGACTACGGTAATAAGGGAGTTGCCCCGAATACAATGTTGATCTACTGGTTCAGCGGTACAACTCTGAACATGGCTCTCTTGCTCCCTATGTTGGTACAAATACCTACCTACAGTTGAAATTGGTTTCTGAATGCAGCACCCGTAACTCACGCAAAACACATACACATTAGACAGTGGACAGATTAGGGTAACAAAGTCTTTGTCCATTTGTCAAACTGGAGTCCAAAGTCCATTAACACTGAAAATCAAGTGGAACAAGGTTTTTTCTTTTTCTTTCTTTCTTTCTTTTCTTTTCTTTTCTTTTTTTAAAATTCTCTCGTGCCAATTGAAGATCACAGTGACTGAAATCAAACCGATCAACCGGAAGTAAAATCAAACCGTCAAAATAAAGGTGAAGTATGTGAGAACTTTTCTGTCAGGAGGCCCTTTGCGAATGAATTTACTGCCTGTAGCGTCAGATTAAGCTACAGTTAGCTGGTTGGTGTGATACAGAGATATTAGATCAAATGAGTGGCATGAATTCATATTGTGGAAGCTGTTCCCCAATTCTGTATTTCCTACCCAAATTAAGAGCATCTATGAAGCCACCAGCAGAGGTCCCCTTTACCTACCATGTACTACTACTACTATTACTACTACTACTACTAATAATAATGATAATAATAATGTCATTTTGAGTAAAAGACCCTCCACCACGGATACATAACTACATCATTATTATTGGTTTTCAGGTATTTAGCCAGGTCTGTTGTGTTAATCTGGTAAATATTATCTGTGGATACTCCGCTGTGTCTGCTTTGTTTCTAATGCCTAATGTGATGATGACATCAGTCTGTTTGATGTTACTGTTACTGTTGAATACCCACCATGCTGTTCTTGGTTGTGTGGTCATTAAAAATTATTCAGATTCTGATCCCAATTTAGCAACAAAGTTTTAACAGACAAACAGGTTCCCACTGATTCAGCAGGGCTCTGACCAGCACCTTGGATCCCTGTGAGTTGTGATTTTTCCTTTCTTGTATACTATCATGCACAATAAATACATGAATATAAAAGTGAACAAATAAAATCAGTGGAATTTGGACTTTTTTGGCAGAGTTTTTTTTATTTTATTTTTTAAATAAATGATTTTTCACATTATACTCAAATTACATCTGATTAGTATCATGACTGACTGGTATCATTTGATGGACAGAGGTCAGCAGTGACCTTCTGTGTCTGCTTTATTGAGCAGGAGTTATGCAGGCTCTGACCCTTTCTGGAAGCCATTGGTGATGATGGCTCTGTGGTCATGAAAGCATTTTTTTCTCTACTTAAGTTTTCTCAAAATAACAATAAATGTTTATATATATACAGTATATGCCTGAAATTGTTACTGAATTTTATGTCTTTTTTCATTAAGTGTTTATCAGTTACCCCAGCTGTGCATTTTCTCCCAGCATAATTAGAATATAATTAAATGTTTTTTGTTTTTCAAGCCAATGGGAACTCCTTGTTGTAAAATCATCAGGAAATGGAACACAGAAAACAAGGTGTTGCCCTTCTCAACTCTAAAGACACACCTTTGACCTCAAAGATTAAAGAAAAAAAAAAAAACACTGCTGAGTAATCTTACCGTGATACTGTTCTCCCACTGGTTTTCTGGAGAAATGACATTTCACATGAATCTTACTTAATTCTCACTAACAGGGTGAGGTGGTGTCTATTTCCTGAAATCTGCCTAAAAGAGTTTGAGACCAGAGTGACTGCATAATCCTGTCAGGTGATCTCCACCACTGAAATTCAAGCCACTCATTATAGATTGAAGGGGAAATTATATTATATTATATATTATTAAACAATTATATAACATATCTTTAGCATGTTTTGTAAGCACATGAAGAAGGTTAAACATGTCTGAACTGAGTGCTTAGTGTCATGTGCACCTGAACTCCTTGTTGGGAAAAGTGAATGCTGTCATATAGTAGCAGTGTCCTAGAAAGAACAAAATATTTGATAGAAGTTCAAGATATGGTTTGAATTTGTTCTCAAGCCTACAGGGAGACGATAGAAATATTTGCTGCTCTTTTGCTGTCCGCCATGATCAGGCAGAGTTCTGGCTTTCACCCCGTGTCATGATATCATACTTTAGCCTGCAACACGTCTGTATACTAAGCCCTCAGTATAAACAAAAACAATGTAGGCATACAAGATTTGGTCATGTTCACTGAACTTATTCAGAGGCCAAATGAAGATACACTTTCAAAATAATCAAAAATACAGTATCTCAAAATATTAGAATATTTCATAAGATCAGTCAAAAAAAGGATTTATAATTCAGAAATGTCGAACTTCTGAAAAGTATGTTGCACTCAATACTTGGTTGGGGCTCCTTTTGCACGAATTACTGCCTCAGTGCAGTGTGGCATGGAGGCAATCAGCCTCTGGCACTGCTGAGGTGTTATGGAAGCCCAGGTTGCTTTGATAGCGGCCTCCAGCTTGTCTGTATTGTTGGGTCTGGTGTCTCTCATCCTCCTCTTGACTATACCCCATAGATTCCCTATAGGGTTCAGGTCAGGCGAGTTGGCTGGCCAATCAAGCACAGTAATACCATGGTCAACAAACCAGTTGCCGGTAGTTTTGGCAATGTGGGCATGTGGCACATCCTGCTGGAAAAGGAAATCAGCATCTCCATAAAACTCCTCCACAGATGGAAGCATCAAGTGCTCTAAGATCTCTTGGTAGACAGCTGCATTGACATTGGACCTGATAAAACACAGTGGACCAACACCAGCAGATGACATGGCCCCCAAATCATCACTGACTGTGGAAACTTCACACTGGACTTCAAGCAACTTGGATTCTGTGCCTCTCCACTTAACCTCCAGGCTCTGGGAGTCTTTTTTCTCCTTAGCCCAGGTATGACGCCTCTGACATTGTCTCTGGTTCAGGAGTGGCTTGACACAAGGAATGCAACACTTGTAGCCCATTTCCTGGACATGTCTGTGTGTGCTGGCTCTTGATGCACTGACTCCAGCTTCAGTCCACTCCTTGTGAAGCTCGCACAAGTTCTTGAATCTGCCTTGATTGACAATCTTCTCAAGGCTGCAGTCATCCCTGTTGCTTGTGCACCTTTTCCTACCACACTTTTCCAGTCAACTTTCCATGAATACGCTTTGATACAGCACTCTGCAAACAGGCAGCCCTTTCAGCGATGATTTTCTGTGGCTTACCCTCCTTGTGGAGGGTGTCAGTGAGAAAACGAAAATGAGATATTCTAATATTTTGAGATTTTCAGTTTTTCTTAGCTGTAGATCGTAATTATCAACATTTAAATGAAAAAGTGCTGCGGGTGAAAAGTTTTAGAACACCTATATTTTTCTAGTTGTTACCAAAATTTACATAGTGTAATGTCTCAGTGCACTAAAGTTGCAGCATAGAACAAATAAATAATAAAGACAAAACAAGGAATCATGGGATCTTAAATCCTAAATTTAATCAAAATTTTTGACTCACTGAGCAGCTGAACACACTTGTGTCATTACATCTAGAATATAAATTAAACATGGTTTGGAAAGTTTAAGGTGTTCTAATAATAATAAACTGCTTGGTGAGTCCTTCACATGTAGAATATTCTGTATGATTTAAAATAGTATTGCAGATAGCCAACTCATTTTGGACCCCACTGTATGCCAGACATTAAAGTTAATGACATGTCAGACCAAATGCATAACTGTGAAAAAAATCTTTATTGAAAGCAGACTGTCCATAGTTTCATATCAGCTTGAAGATGTTGAATCATTATAAAAATGAATAAATATTAGGATTAAATAATAATAATCTTTTAAAAAATCATAGTTTTCTCCAATCATACTTTGGCTAAAATGGGACTGAAAATAGTGCAAAACAACAACAACAACAAAAAAAACAAAAACAAAAACAAAACACACACACAAGAACAGATTTTCTTTGATCAGATACTTGTAAACAATACCAAAGCATATAGAATCATTTTTAAACCCACATGACTGAGGCCTCTGATGGTTTTCATTCCATTTAATAGTCAGGGACTGAAAACCAGTGGTGACTTGGACAAAGGGGAGAGAACAATGATAGAGGGAAAAATGTTGAATTTAGTAATTCAGTCCTGTAAGAAATACAAGGAACAACAGCAACAAGAACAAAAAGGAAAAACAATCTATGCTGTGTTTGCATATTTGTCACGTAGAGGCTAAGATCTAACACACAGTGGCTTAAAACTTTGTGGATGTTGACATGGTCATCCTGGAAGACACAGCTATTGTTTTAAAAAACTAATCTGATTATACACTTCACTTTTATAATACTTAGCTACTGGTTTCATTTTGGCAGTCACCTTGTTTATGCTTTACTTTCATCAGGTCCCATTCTTTAACATTCAAACAAGGCAACTCCTCTCACATTATCTTAGAATTGAAGATGCGTCAGTTTCAGAGCTCAAATGGGAAGCCGAGAATTGCGTATCTCTTGCGGACAACCACAGTCGCAACTCCCTTCACATCCTTCAGCCTATCTGAGTCAAAGTCCACCAGGAGCCTCCTCACCCCGACCCTCATGGGCGAGAAGGATAGGTTGACAGATACCTTCTGGCCTGGAGCAACATCACCACTGAAAAAGAAAAGAGAGAGATGAATGGTATTTGACTTGTTTTTTGTGATTTGTGACAATTGGAAATGTTATGCAGTGGTGTTAGGAGTTTGTGCTGCATACTGTCCATCATTTGCACATGCCTTGACAACACTTACTCAACATTGATCTCAGAGGCAGACAGTAGACCGGCCCCCTCCACAGTGAACATACCACCTTTCAGTGGGACAGGGAGAGGATTGGTGAAGGAGATGTAGGCTGTCACTTCCTCTCCTACAATAGCCTTCCCAGGCACCTGGAGAAAGACAAAATCCACTTGGTTATAGGGAACTGAGACCTAATCTACACCTTATTTTAACTCAGATTAACTGAGACCTGAGACCATGATTTCATGCTAGTCAGTCTCTGTCTTTAGACAGCCCACAAATGGTCAAATCTGCCCAGTCACCTCACCTGTATGAGGAGTTCAGGCATGCTCAGTGGGATGTTGACCATGGTCATGATGGGTTCGTTCTCTCCTGGAGCCTCTAAGAATGCCATCACCCTGATCAGATGGTGGTCAGAGACACACTTGACATAGTCATCATAGTGCAGACGTAGCACCTCCTTGTGGGCTGAACACACACACAGACAGGGACATATACACATACACAATATTAAACAGAAAAATGGTACATCATCAGGTTAAACACAGAAGTACAGTTGTTTCACAGTATGCCTGTGTCAGAGGTATTATTGCAGCTGCTAACTTTGATGAGCTGGCACAGTCACACTGGTCGTCTTCCTCTGGCACTCCCCCCGACTGAGAGAGTTGTAGGTTACAGCCTTGGCCACAATGGTCAGCTGAGCACTGATGTCACTGCTTTCTTCATTCTTCACCTGTGGACAGAGAAAGGGGATTCATCAACAAAAAGGAAAACACACTCTCCACACCCACACAACAGCATCCCCAGATGCACTGTGTGTGAATTCATTTATTCATTTATCATTTCACTCCACAGTCTGAGCACTCCATACCTCAACAATCACATCAAAGTCTGTCCCAAATACAGGGTTGGGATACTTGACTGACAGCTGCAGTGGCCTCTTTTCTGCACTGTCATCGTTCGGCTCTGTGACCCGGCGTCCTGCCTTCTCATACACCTCTCTCTCCTTCTCAGAGCCTGTGGGGAAGATGTTTCACCATGACAACCAGTTCTAAACATGAGTCTAGACGGATTACTATGAGAGGATATCATACAAGTTAAACAGTGGAAGAAATATAGATTATAGAATACAGATTCCTGAACCTTTGCAGGGTCCAGCAGTTACATGCTTAATCTATTATATGACTTTCTTTAAAGTATTAAGATAAAAATTAACAATCACAAGATTTAACAGTAGGTGGCTACATAGTGTTTGTAAATGTTGCATACTGAACTAAATAAATGTGAATATGGTCAGGTTTTTTTTTTTTAAATCATTATGGCTGTTGTAAATCTAATCTGTTTGCACTTCTGTGTGCTTTCCAACTAACCTTCAGGGTATTTGTACTGTAGTGTGACATCTTCTCTGTGGTTGCCATAAACACTTTTGGTACTGATGTTCCTCCCCACGCTGCTGTTGTCCACTCTGATCTGTATTTGCATAGTAATGATTGTAACATTATGACATTATCATCACTGTGGCCATCATTATTAAATCTTATTAAATCTTCCTGCCACTTAAAAAAAATATCAATGTCAATTATGAATCTAATGTTAAGCCAATTCATTTATTTGTATTTCTGACACTGATCAAAACAAAATCACCTTCAGCCGTTGGCCATCTGATTGGATGATCCAGTGGATGATGTCAGCATTCACCTCGGCAAAGACAAACGGAGCGTCGTACTTCACTCCCAGATTTCCCTCTTTGATGGCTGTCACTGGACACGGGCCACAGCAAAACTCACCTGAGGAGCAAAAATTAATTTTGGCATGGATTTACTTTAAGCATTTCCTATGACATTAGATAGTTGACACAGTGACAGGAAAGCAGTCTTTCTTAAGAGTGATAATTCAGCTTGAGTTTCAGGAGACAGGCGACACCAAATATACCAAAGAAAGCCAGTGGTGACGGGCTTCAGAAAAGTATAGAAGATAAAAGAAGGTCAGAAATCGTACCATCACTCAGTTCTTGAGGGGTGGGGTCCAAAACCTGCCAACCGTCATTCCCCTCAGGGAGATCATCTCTCCTCATCCAGGACTCAACCCAACAGTGGAAGTTCCTTAAATCATGAGGAGTTCAAATAAGAAATAATTCATAACATTAGATGTTGTGTTAGATGTGTGTGTATGTGTGTGTTTGTGTGTGTGTGTTTTCCTACCAGCTACTATCATGGTTGTCCAAGCTCTCCAGTTTTTCATTCAGCAGGAAGTCTACAGAGAGGTTTCCATCAGTATCATGGGCTGAAGCGAAGTTAGTGATTTGGCGTGTTGGGATTCCCAGACAGCGCAGCACTGTGAAGATAACAGCAACATTCAGAGTAAGACATTTCACTCCCTTCCCTTCCCTTGTCTTGCCTTGCCTTGCCTGAGTCTCCCCCTGTGACTGGATATTTTCCCCAGAGGATATGTATGTAAGATGTGTTTAAAAGATTTGTGGATAAAATGAATGTTCTTTACATACTGACTGACCTCAAGCTAAAGAGATATACTTAAAGTAACAATAGGACTGTTTTTTTAATCAATATTGTCAGTAGCAATTACTACTGAAAAGACTTTTCCTTTTCTTCAGAACAATTATACTTTGGGATCCTTGAATCATGCATGTGTGAAATTGGTGAAAGTCTCACCTGTGCAGGCAACTGCAGCGAACACCCAGCACTGGCCATATTTGACTGCTTTGACCCTGCCCTTGCTCCACTGTTGGAGGATCGGCACGCTGCCGGTCCATCGTTGCGGTGCCACTCCATCAGAGTATGGCTCATGCCAGCGACCGACCAACACACCCCTGTCACCGTTAGCGTTCACCTGGACAGGCAGAGACAACATGAGGAGGAGATGTCTTTAAAGCACTGGTTTAACAAAACTTTCATGGAGTGCATACTGATTGGATCATATGTGCTACCACTGTGACAATACAAATGCTTTTCCTTTATATTGTTGTCAAAAGCAGTTAGTGTAAGAGGTCGTCACCATTGCAGTGATCATCCTGCCGACATAGACGGGGTCAGATCTGTTCTCAATGTCCATCTTTGAATTCTTCAGGGCATGCTTGGAGTTGTCCAGTACTTCAAAACAGATGTCCATCACATTGTCCTCAAACTGAGAGAGACAGTAACAGGGGGATTGAGAAAAAACAGAGGAGAGGAACAAAGAAAAGAAAAAGTTGTCTTTATGTATAAATAATGATTTCAAGTCATATTTATTTCCCTTTGGTCACTCTTTGTGTATGTGTATCTGTTAAATCAAGCCCTGCCTGTCTTTCTGCCATCTATCTGTTAGCTTGTCTGGCACACACTGTCTCCCTGTTTGTCTTCCTCTCTGTCCTCCCAGTGAGCTGTGAAGGGACCAGCCCTTGTTTGTGTGGTTTGGTGACATTCTGACACCTCCCGTACAGAAGTTTCCTCCATCCAACAAACAGACTACCTGATCCAGCCGAAGCCCCAGCGCCTCCGCTGTCACACTGCTGTGACAATTCACATAGGCCACCTACTGCCCTGATAGACACAGACATACTCATCCCATTCACACAATGGAAGTTTGTGTGTGTGTGTGTGCGCGTATATGCGCATGTGTGTGTGTTTGTGAGTTACCTGTCCATAATTCCAGGGAATGTTTATGATGTTATTCCAGGCCCCCATGTAAATTACTCCATCTTCATTTATAACATACTCCTGGAGCAGACTTTCATCAGGGAGGTACACAGCATCATCTAATGTACACACATGCACACACAATTAAAACACACAGACACACTCCTTCTATCCTTACAACTACAAACATTAACATTTCCAAATCAAAATGAATGCAGATAATTTGTGTCCCAGATGCTCCTTATTTGAAAATCTAGAGGTCTAGCGTCATGTTCAAAGGAAACAGAAGTGGGCACAACAGCATAAATTCTGAATCAGCTAATATGAATTCTTTGCGTGTTTGAGGGCCTCAATTAGAAAAACACGACACAGTTGTTCTGTGAGAAATTCCATCATTCGGTGTTTTGATGATGCTGATGGAAAATGCTGTCTCGGGCTGACAATGTTCAAGTCTCCCATAAACACCCAGCTGGTGATATACTGTGATGGGGATCTCTTGTATGGTTTACATCTTTAATGTGGGCTAAGTGAAAAAAAATCCTGCTCATCTTGTTGATTATGGAATTTAGTCAGTGTAAATCATGGTTTGTGGATCTTTCAGTTTTTTGTTTCTGCTGAGTGGCTGAATAGAGACAAACTAAAAATGTCTGGAGCTGCATGACAGAGTTGAAAAGCTGCAGTATGTGAAGGCAGTAGTAGTCCAACATCGTGGAGAAAGCAGGTAGCAGAGAGTGTGTGCACTTTGCTTTTATCTCTTACCTTTACACCATGGGTTAAACAGCATGTGGAATCCAATTTTGTCTGTCTCTTCTAAAATGTGTCCATCAGGTGACATCATCAGTACAGCCAGACGGTACTGGCCAATGATAGCGTCTGCTGGACTGTGCAGAGTCAGCAGTATTTCATCCTGTACTCCCTGCTGATTAAACCACCACTTGTCTCCAGCCCCACGCTCCCTCTGAGCTTTGATCACCACCTCATCTTTCGCACCTGAAGGGACATTAAAAAAACATTGTATAATTATAAAACAAATTGTTGAGCTATCAGTTCATCTTGTTGAGTGCAGGAAGATGAGGTATATTGTTTCCCTTAGGGACTCCCTAGGCTCCAAGTGAATCTTCAGGCTCTGGGTGTGCTGGGAAATTTCTACCTCTGAACGAGGTGGTGGTTCTTCCAAAATATTGTTGAAATCAGCATGATGTCTTACAATGAATTTAGTGCTCTGGTAACAAAAGTGAAGGAAATCCATTTTGCCACTATGAATTAAATGGAGGATTGAATG